>CAJVGC010000582.1:24751051-24772126 GCA_910822075.1 Senecio squalidus
AATAATTCACCATTGTCAAAATCCTCCCCACCCAAATGTGTGTCGCCGCCCACAGCTTAACAGTTATGGTTCCCTCCTTGCTGATGGGTGAAGAAGTGACACATCAATGTCCCCCCACCCAAATCAAAGATGAAGACATTCTTTAGTTGTGGGTGGTTTCTGTCACCAATCTTGTCTAGACCGTATGCAATTGCAGCTGCTGTGGGCTCATTAATCAAGCGCAAGACATTTAGCCCAGCCAGTACACCAGCATCTTTCGTTGACTGTCGTTGTTTGTCACTGAAATATGCAGGGACAGTAATCACTGCATCCGTAACTGTTGTTCCAAGGTATGCTTCAGCAGCCTCTTTCAAGTTCTTTAGAATCAAAGAAGATATTTCTTCAGGGGAAAATTCCTTGTTAGTACCCATGTGCTCAAGAACAATTATTGGCATATCCGAAGACCCTTCGATTACCTTAAAAGGCCATGACTCTATGTCCGGCTGCACTCTGCTGTCATTGAATCTGCTTCCCAGTAACCGCTTAACATCTGGAGACGGATTAGCAAAAAAGTTAACATGGTAAAAAAAAATAATCCTATTATTTTGTAGTATATGCTAAACTTACCGAAAACAGTGTTAGTAGGATTCCTGGTGATTTGGTTTTTGGCGCCCTCACCTACTAAAAGTTCAGTATCGTTACAAGCTACACATGACGGAGTAACGTTGTTACCCTGCTCATTAGGAATGATTTCAACACGGTTGTGTTGATCAAACCAAGCAGCAACACATGAGTATGTCGTTCCAAGATCGATTCCAATTGCAGTTGATCCTCTTCTAGACATCTCAAATAATTGCAGTGAACACAAACTTTGTGATTAAAATGAGAGATAATGAATGTTGGAGATTATATATTATATTTTGAAGTTTCTATAACAAAAAAACAAAGTGGGTAAGTTGCATATATTTTACCAAGTGGATGCATAAGTCTTTCAATGGACTTGGTCTTTTTAAACATATTATTTAACCAAGTTGATGTTTAATTAAAACATAGAAGACTTGGCCTGGGATTGACCATTGACATTCTTAGATTCCATTGAAGGTACGTGGAAGACATGTTAAGTCTTGAAGTTTATGTTTACAGAAGTACATTTTTTCCTTTTTAAAAGTTCTTTTTTGGTGAGTTTCTATTTAAAAAAAAAAATGGTAATTGAGGTTCTTAAGTTCCTTAGCTAATTTGATTTTTGTTAACCATCACACACAATGAATTTTTTAACTAACAATTAATTAACTTTTTTTATATGATAACTTTATGATATTTTAGTATAATTAGAAATGTCATAACCTAAAACGTAGGTGCAAACAAGAATTAGACATACGTATTCGAGCCCAAAGTAGCGGAGGTTAAAAGGGACTGACCCTTAATGTGGACGTCGGGGCAGGGCTCTATATAACTGAATTGAGTGATTGCACAATCTAAACGTTTTTAGAATTTGATATAGATCCAAATGAACCTAATCATCATGTGAATTTAGTGAGTACATAAGCTACATTGAACAACTAGTCACGTTCGCCAATTGGTCATTTTGATGAACGACTCACTAACTTTGTTTTTTTTTCTTTCTAAATGGCTATGATCAGTTAGTACACATTGATTATGTTTAGCGACCCGCCTAAATTAAACGCTTGAAATAATTCTTTTATATATATATATATATATATATATATATATATATATATATATATATATATATATATATATATATATATATATATATATATATATATAGTAATTGGATCGGGTAAGAACGGCCCAAAGTATAGGAACGCTAAGAACCAATGCTGACCGTCCGATTAAGGTGATGATCAGTAGTAACCACTTACTACTGATCAGTAGTAACCACTTACTACTGATCAGCACTGCGAGGTTTGATATAAAAATTTTAATCGGACGGCCAAAATTTGTTGCTGATCGGTAGTAAGTGGTTACTACTGATCAGTAGTAAGTGGTTACTACTGATCACCACCTTAATCGGACGGTCAACATTGGTTCTTAGCGTTCCTATACTTCGGGCCGTTCTTACCCGAACCTCACCATATATATATATATATATATATATATATATATATATATATATATATATATA
Organism: Senecio squalidus; assembly: GCA_910822075.1. Classification (NCBI taxonomy): domain Eukaryota; kingdom Viridiplantae; phylum Streptophyta; class Magnoliopsida; order Asterales; family Asteraceae; genus Senecio; species Senecio squalidus. Next base: position 24,753,177 of record CAJVGC010000582.1, read on the forward strand.
TATATATATATATATATATATAGAATTGGTTTCAAATGAGAACCATACAAATAATTAGGAACCATTAGGAACCAATATTCACCAGTGTATATATATGATATTCACCAGTGTATATACATACACTGGTAAATATCATATTAATTATACACTGGTGAATATCATATATATATACACTGGTAAATATCATATATATATATACACTGGTGAATATCATATGTATATACACTGGTGAATATTGGTTCCTAATGGTTCTCAAATATTTAGTGGTTCCTATTTGAACCCACCTCATATATATATATATATATATATATATATATATATATATATATATATATATATATATAATATATATATATATATATATATATATATATATATATATAGGGTGAGGTTCGGGTAAGAACGGCCCAAAGTCTAGGAACGCGGAGAACCAATGCTGACCGTCCGATTAAGGTGATGATTAGTAGTAACCACTTACTACTGATCAGTAGTAACCTTACTACTGATCAGTAGAATTTGTTGCTGATCAGTAGTAAGGTTACTACTGATCAGTAGAAGGTTACTACTGATTAGTAGTAAGGTTACTACTGATCAGTAGTAAGTGGTTACTACTAATCATCACCTTAATCGGACGGTCAGCATTGGTTCTTAGCGTTCCTAGACTTCGGGCCGTTCTTACCCGATCCAATTATTATATATATATATATATATATATATATATATATATATATATATATATATATATATATATATATATATATATATATATATATATATATATATATATATATATATATATAAGTAAAGAAATAACTGGAAAGAACTGGAAAGATAGGTTGACTAATAAGCAACATAACACACAAAATTACTAGTTAAATGAATAAAAAAACCTAGTCTTGTGTTCACATATCGATTAACGAGGATGTACAATGTTTATTAGTGAGAACATACTCAATAATATGTCAAAGAGATAACCTAATAACAAACCCTAACCGAGTTTATATAATTACTCTTTTCATTGAAAGTCTAACAAACTATCCTAATTTTTAGGAACAACTAAGACTTTTCAAAACAACTAATCACAATTACGGCGTAGATTTATTTGTAGATACACTATCACTAAGATGGAACAAACACCACGACGTTATGAACAAATGCGGAATTAAACCTGCGTTTGGCAAAACTTTTCCGAGTTGTATGAACCTGTGAGGATGCAAACAGTCTCTTGAAGTTTAGGTCTATGAGGTCCTTTGGTTATTGAGTTCCATAGATCTACGTCACTATAGTAGATGAAAGCTTTAAATCTCAACTTCCACATGAGAAAATCCGATACATATAAAAACCTTGGAGGTCTATTTGAGGTTCCAATCTCGTTTTCATGGTTTGTATTCGCCATTGCTTTGAGCTCTGTCTTTTATGAATTTTGTTGAAACTGTTTCAAATCACTTGCAAATTTAAAATTTTTACCAAATTATCACCAAATCAACTTCAATTACTTCACTCACAACAGATTCAACACTCAATTTTGAATTCTAACTGTTATTACTCATAACTACTTTTGTCGCTAAAACTGAAATTCAAAAATTAAGTGAATCTAGGTTGATTTTAATGTCTAAACTCTCACGATTATGCTAATCACTATTAATTCAACTTAATTTCACTCAAATCAAGCCAAATTGATGAACTGGTATCAAATGATGAATATCACTTGATTTTCCAGCTCGGATACCATTTGACAGGATTTTAACCTAATTCAATGATTAACAACTACAAATGTGATGTGGAGTCTTAGATTTGCATGAATCTAAGTCTAGAAGTAATCAACATACATGTTCACTAAATATTCATCCTCATTAATCCCCAACTAACTTGGCAGGAAAGTAAGTTACAAAATTGATATTTTGTTGGGCATAAACTCATCAGTTATAGTTGATTACTACTGCATGGTTACTACTGCTTAACTACTGCAAGCATACCAGTTACTACTGCAAGTGTATTGGTTACTACTGCAAGATTGATGGTTTCTACTGCTCAAGACTGTTGCTACTGCCCATCATCTGTTACTAATGAAGGAAGAGTTTAGATAATTTTAAATTTGTAATTAATTTTTCCTTATTTGTAGTTAATTTACAATTGTAGTTATATTACAATTGTAACTGTTAAGTCGTTTCCTAGATGTGCTAGGTTCAGCCTCAAGGTCTATATATACATAGATCCTTGTATTAAGAAAAACACGTATATTGATCATTCATTCAAAGATTAATATATCGAGGCTTGTTGGTGATATTCGTTATTGTTCTTGTTCTTTATAAACAATATCCGTTTAATCACAAAACTTGTAATATCAAAGTGTTTAAATCCGTTGCTAAACTTCTTTGATAGATCAAGATCTTTGTTCAAAGTGTGGTTGTGTTTACATAACCTAATCGATCATGAAAAGTGGGATCAGAGCACATGAGATGCTCAAGATCTACAGATCTACAAGTTATTGTTGAAGCCTCAACAAGAAACAAATTACTATCAATCATGACTGATGTGGTGGTAAACAAAGTTCCAGTATTGAACAACAACGATTTTGAACTTTGGAAGTTAAGGATCAAACAACATATACTACTTTTTGACTATGCAGTATGGGATGTAATTGTGAATGGGAAAAAACAATCCATTACCTTGTCTGCTGATGGAAGACCTGGAGTTGTTCATCCTCCAACTACAAATCAAGAAAGAAGAGAAAAACATATTGAAATTAAAGCTCTCAGTATTCTTTTAATTGTTATTCCTAATGAATACCAATCACAATTGGAAGAATATCGGGATCTTAAGTCTTTGTGGGCAGCTCTTGAAAAGAGATTCAGTGGAACAAAGAACACAAAGAAGAACAAGAAGGCTCTTCTCAAACAGTAGTATGAAAATTTCAAAGCCTTAAAAGATGAAAGAATGTCTTTGAAGTTTGACAGATACAAGAAGCTGACATGAGAGTTGAGCAGTGCTAGAGTTAGGACAGACAAAGATGACTTGAATAGGAAGTTTCTCAGGTCTGTGGGAGATTAATGCACTATTTACACAGTGTCATACATAGAGGGTGATGTACTAGAAGAGATGAAATTGGATGACTTGTACAATGACATAAGGGTATTTGAAGCTGAAGTTGAAGCTAAGAAGTGTATCAACAGTAATAGCAATATTAACAATTTTAATACTACACTAGTTACACCAACTGGCACATCTCAGACAGACAACATAAAAGATGTTTCTTTTGAAGCCTTTCTGTCACAAACTTCATGCTCAAGACTAACCAATGAGGACCTAAGACAGATTCATCAAGATGAGCTACAAGAGATGGATCTCGAATGGAAAATGGCTATGTTATCATTGAGAGCAAGAATATTTGTGAATAGAACTGGGAGAAGATTTACTCCTAGAGGCAATGATAGGGTTGGATTTGACAAAATAAAAGTCAAGTGCTTTGAGTGCAGTGAACTGGGACACTTTGCAAGCAAATGCAAAAACGTACCATAATAATAAAAACATTAAAAGAATAGGAAATTAAATAGTTTACGTGTAAACTAAAATTTGATAAAACTATTATCAAAAGTGTGAGGTAAAAAGTTTGAATCATATTGGAGACATTAACTGCTCACATAGTCATTACCCAAAAATAAAATATTTGAGTCAAAAGTCAAACTACCCTTAATTTTATTAAGTAATTGTCATTAATTTGTCAACTCGTTTATCTGTTACGACTATTAATCTTTTCAAAAAGGACAAATAAAACAAAAATACTTAAAAAAAACCCTTTGTTTTTCCAATTAGTTGAGATATCCAACTTTTAATTTCTCAATTTAGTCATCAAAGTTTTAATTTTTGTCAAATTGAGTATTTTTTTTTTTTTTACATATTAACCAACTTCTAGGTTAGTTTTTATTCCTCTTTTCCATGAAAACCATATATACCTTTATGAGAAATGATCATTAAAGACACATAATTATTTAGAGACAAAAAGACATCATCTCAGCCTTTAGATCATCAAGATTAATGACCAATATCTAACAACAATTCATTAAACACAATTTAACAAAATAAACACGGAGGGGTAATTTTGTCATTTTACCATATCCATATCTCACATCCATGTCTCATTTATAAACACACAGACACACTTTACTCTCTCAATTTCTCTCTTTCCATTAACCCAATCTCTCCATTTTCTCTCGTCAACTGCCCAAATTGTTATCTACAAGTGTGAATCGATCTAAAATAATGAAGAAATCAAGTGTTGTTAATAAATTTGGCGTCAATTTACCTCAATCAAATTTGATTGCAACTGAACAGCTTCAATTCGTCAGGAAAGTCGATGAATTTCGTACCTATTGTAAAAAATAAATTCCACCTTATTGTTGTATTTGTTGTTGGATTTCATCATTGATTCTACCTTTTTTCCCTTCGATTATGACCTAATTTTGGGAATTTTTGGAATTTTATTTTCTTTATGTTTTCTTTAAAGTATTATCTGTGATGTAAATTATTTTTTTCTTCGTGCAAAATATCACCTTGGCTTGCAATGGGGTATCTTTCACCTCGTTTTATGTTTGATGAGTTGAAGAATTCTGCTTCTAGGTATGGAAAATTTGTCTTTTAAGTATTTGTTGTTTATTTGATGAAAGTGATGTTTTTTGTGTAACTAAATGGTGAAATGTAGGATGCTTTCTGCAAACAAGAAAGATGGTGGTGATGCTTCGATGAAATGGTTGACGAATGAGCTCCTATGGAGGGACTTCTTCAGGCAAGTATACGGATGGTGAGAGTTATCTAATATTTGGTATTTTTTGTGTTTATTTGTTTGAAAAATGCATATTCATCACCAAGAAATACAACTTTGCGAAACAAAATAACGCTGCTCCAGTCACAACTTGTACAAGTGCGACCGCATGAGAGAAAAGTTACTGCTTTCATATCTTTTATTTGTTCTTAAGTCTTAAGTGGGGATAATTCGATCAAATCCTCTTTTTTTTTTGTTTCTTTAGAATGCAGTGCCATCAAAATCCCTCCGTTCTTTTGAGTTGCTTACTTAATTCGATTCTAAAAGCATATATTATGTGTAATACATTGGATGAGATTTGAATTCCGGACTACTGAAATGAGCAATTCAATCGTGTGTTTATGAATACACAATTTCTGAATGTATGAATCGAATTGAATCTTTGGATTATGTTCAAACAAGTACAACAACAATGTGAAGTATACATATATATGTATCAAGTAATTTGTTATAAGATATTACATATGGACTTTCCGTTTGATATCGCTTTTGGGGTGATATCCCTATTACATGTAACATGTATATCATATGAAATATGATAGGTATATCATATATATGATATAAATATAAATAGGCATATCATATATGATATACCTATCATATTTTCATATAACTATCACATATGATATACATGTTACATGTAATAAGGATATCATATATGATATACCTATCATATATGATATACCTATCATATATGTGATATGTATATCATATATGATATACATTTTACATGTAATAGGCATATCTTATATGATAGGCATATATGATATGATATGCCTATGATATATGATATAGCAATCATGAGATGGGATATGCCTATTACATGTAAAAGACATATGATATATGATATGTATGATATACATATCATATCGTATCATATATGATATACCTATCATATATGATATGCCTTTTACATGTAATAGGCATACATATGATATGTATATCATATATGATATGCCCATGTTATGTGATAATTCCTATGATATGTGATAAGATAGGTATATCATATATGATATGAATATGATATGTGATAGGTATACTTATTACATGTACCTATCATATGATATGTCTATCATATGTGATATGCCTATTACATGATATATACCTATCATATTTTTGATAACTATCACATGTGATATACCTATCATATTTTATATAACTGTTACATGTAATAGGTATATCATATATGATATGCCTATGATATGTGATATACCTATCATATTTGATTCGCCTATCAAATATGATATACCTATCATATGTGATATACCTATCATATGTGATATACCTATTACATATGATATACATATCATATATGATATACCCATTATTCTGAATGCAAAACGAATCAAAACAAAACAAATTTCAAAAAATACTAAACAAAAACATATTGTTCAACCAGCAGATTCGAAAAAAAATTATTAAACAAAAACATTCTTAATTAAAAAAAAGTATTAAACAAAAACATTTAGGCAAGAAAAATGACTTCTACTTTTGAAGCTTGTTGTTCTCGGCAGATTGTCTTTTCTCAGCAGCTAGCTTTTCCAGAGCAGCTTGCTTTTCCTCGACAAGTTTCGTACAAGTCCTTACGTTATGAGTTGTTTCTCCATATTTCCCGCATTTCCTTTCGACTTTCAAGCTATTCTCAATTGATATTTGTCGTGAACTCTTCAAACGATTGTCTTTTCCACAACCTTTGTATCGTAACAACTGTGAATTTTTCACATTAATTTTGATAGTCATTCCACAACATTTTACAACAATCACATATGATATGCCTATCAAATTTGACCAAATATCACATATGATATGCCTATCAAACATTTAACAACAATTAGGTATGATATGCCTATCAAACCTGACCAAATATCACATATGATATGCCTATCAAACAAGACATTTTACAACAATCATATATGATATGCCTAACAAACTTGACCAAATATCACATATGATATGCCTATCAAACAATATCAAACATTTAACAACAATTACGTATGATATGCCTATCAAACCCGACCAAATATCACATATGATATTATCACATATGATACGCCTATAAACATTTTAACAATAATCACATATGATATGTCTATCAAAACTGACCAACTATCACATATGATATACCTATCAAACAAATACCAAACATTCTACAACAATCACATATGATATGCCTATCAAACCAAGCCGAATATCACATATGATATACCTATCAAACAATACCAAACATTTTAAAAACAATCTCATATGATATGCCTATCAAAACTAACCAAGTATCATATATGATAGTTTAGCTAGTTTTTACTTCTTAATCAAGTCAAATTCTTCTAAAAATTAAAACAACTTATAACATTTAATACAATCACATATGATATGCCTATCAAATAACAACAAATATCACATATGATAGTTCATAATCAAGTCAAATTTTTCTATAAATTGAAACAACTTATAACATTTAATACAATCACATATGATATGCCTATCAAATAATAACAAATATCACATATGATATTTTACCTAGTTTTTACTTCATAATCAACTTTAAAAAATAAAAATATCGCAACTGAAGCTTCGTTATCGTAGGAATCTGATGTTTGTGATGCCGAATTGGAGTTTTGAGATGATGATTCGCATAGGTAATTGATGTCCAAGATAAATTGGAACGTTATATTTCAAAATATCTAGAGAACACAAGCAATCTTTTTTTTATATAAGGTTAAAAAAAACATGAGACATAAAAACCTAAAATTTTTACCTTGAATGGGAGCAATTGTATTTGTTGATGATTGACGGGTGACAATTTGAGTCTGCACCCATCCTAGCGTTCTGCAGAGCGAAAGAAGAACGATCAAAAATAAATTCTCCAAGTGCTCTACTAAACTGCTTTTTAAGCCTAGAAATAACGATGATAGGGGAAACAAACTTTGGAAGTGGGAAGGGAAGTGCTTGAAGTTTTATAATAATGTTCATGCTAATATGAAATACAATTCTACGACTTTCTACACTGGTTATTCAAAAGCATAACACAGTTGAATCTTTAAAACACATCCCGGGTAACAAACCAACATCACGAATTCTAATTCTGTATGAATAACATGTCAAAAACTGAACTCACCAAAGCTGCAACACAGATAAAAGCAACGGACTTCATTTGTGAAGCATTCATTCGTCCTCCAAACGATGCAGGCTCTATGCTAAGTAGTCTTAATGGCAACGAACTTTGACCAATAGACTTAATTCTTCCCCCCTCCCCCCCCCCCCCCCCCCCCCCCCCCCCCCCCCCCCCCCCGATAACTCTGACCTCGCTATAAAGAAAAAAAAAATATCAACATTGTACAAATCTAAAGTAAGTCATTTCATAACTCAAAGGAACCTATCCTACAAATTTAGCATAATATACACCATACCTAGTTGGGAGGTAGTGCTCGGGATCCCACTAGCTGTTAACGAAAAACATCTTAATACCGACATAAATGTTATAAGTTTTTAATAACGAGAACACATACTTTCCTTAAATAATAATTCCACAACATATCGTCACCGAAAAAACATCAATAATAATAAACCTAACAAATATAAAAGTAAAAAAGAGTCAATCTTTATACCCTAACACAATTAATTACATAATATCAATGCATGATAGATGAAAATTAAACCCTAACTACAAATATATGTAATTTAACAGCTGGTTTATATCTAAATATGTAATATTTCAATAAATTGGGAGTATGTGGAACCCTAAATTAAGACTGATAGTACCTTTTATTGAATCAACATATCTGCGATTCATTATCTGGTTTATGAAGGTTTGAGCTGCTTTTACGAGCTCCGTATCGCTATTGATTATGAAGGTTTGAGCTAGGATTGAGCAGTGAATTGAGAGGCGTCTAATTGAATGAGTTGGTAACGAGGTTTTGTTGTAATTTTAGGTTTTTGTTAAATGACCAAAATATCCCTCCAATACAAATCTATCTTTCAATCTTAGCCATTAGATCTTTTATTTTGGATGACTGAGATTGTGTCCTTGTGTCTTTAATTTTTAGGTGGTTTTTCTTGAACCCAACCCGTAGTTATAGCTACTAATCCGTTTTTATCTTTCATCAAAACCATACATTGTTTTGTAAACCACTATTTCAGATTTTATAAAATCGACAATTTTCCCTCTGAGTCAACAAAATCTCTTGCAAACACTATTTTCAAAATCCACCGGTTTGATTCTTCTTCATCACCAATTTCATAAACCTCCAACAAACATCGAATTCAAAAATCTATCATTTTAATTCTTCATAATCGGGTTCGGCCGTTATAAACCTGCAACATCATTATCATCAACGTCAATCAAAATATCGAAAACCGTATGCTTTGTTTTAAACAATAAAACTTGACGGAATGTTGTTGTTAATCTTCTTATGAAGTATCTGTTGGAAAAATGTTGATAAAAATATGATATTTTCATCAACTTTGAACATATATAAATTGAGGCATATTTAATATTTACGAACAATAGTTAATATGAATGTGTAGCCCTTAGAAAGGGCTTTACAACGATATATTATACGTCCAAAACGGAGTTAAGGTGAATGAGATATCGACACCTAAAGATAGGTGTTCGGGTGTAACTAACAGTTACGTTACTAGCGTAACTATTAGTTACGTTGCATAACTGTTGTTACTTTGCTAGCGTAACTATTGTTACGTAGCTAAAACTGTCACGTAGCGTAACTGACAGTTACGTAGTGTAACTAACAGTTACGCTACTTTGGTCAGTTACGTCAGTTACAGATTCTGGATTAAATCGGGTTTAATGCCAATTAATCGAATTAAAGCTGAGCGTTTTCTGTTAGCCTGTAAATAGAAGTGTCCAGGCTCGACCAAAATACACAGAAACTCATCAAATTTTTTTGATTAACTCGTTGTGATATTTCCGATAGATTTCAGGCAAGTCGTTTGCTCCGGCAACTTCGTAATAAGTTGTTTATGTCATTGTCCCCTGGGAAACAATTCGTGTGAATATACGCGAAATTTGTTTTAAAGGAATCGTGTTTATCACGAGCCTTGACGACAATCCCGTTCACTATTTTGTTATTTCGTTTATAATTTATATAATTAATTTGCATTTCGTGTATTTTATCTTTTTGTTCAATATAAACGGTATACTCTTTCTACAATCTTAAAACAAATTTTCTTCTTAAAATACCGTTTATAACCAGAAAAGATTGGACTCAAACGAGATTTGTTTCGACTCTTTTTTGAAACAGCTGCTTCCCAACGTAACCAGAAAAGATTGGACTCAAACGAGATTTGTTTCGACTCTTTTTTGAAACAGCTGCTTCCCAACGTAACTGTTAGTTACGCGAACGTAACTGTTAGTTACGTGAACGTAAGTGTTAGTTACGAGGCGTAACTGTTAGTAACGTTAGCGTAACTGTTAGTTACGCGGCGTAACTGTTAGTTACGTTAGTGTAACTGTTAGTAACGCGGCGTAACTGTTAGTTACGCTAAGTTAAGCACGTGGCGTATCTGTTAGTCTCGTAACTAATGGTTACGTAGCATAACTGTTAGATACGCTAGCGTAACTGTTTGATAGCCAGCGTAACTGTCGTTATATATCAGATTATTAACGTACCGGTGAACGGAAAACCCAAAACAGTTTATTTACTATAATCAGTGTCCTTCAGATCAGTTTGGAACTTGTTAAATCCATATAATTTCTTTCCGTTTTGTTTAAAAGTGGTTTTGGATCAAGTTTCGAATAACGGTTTACGTTACTTAGTGTAACTGTTAGTTACGTAGCGTAATCGTTAGATACGCTAGCGTAATTGTCGTTTATTGACGTTTAAAACAAATTATTGGTTTGGAACTTGTTATATCCATATAATTTCTTTCCGTCTTGTTTAAAAGCGGTGTTGGATCAAGTTTAGAATAACAGAAATTATTACGGTTCTCGTTGTTAACTGTAACAGTTACGTTTATTAGTTACGTAGCGTAACTTATGTTACGGTAGCTGTCACACCCCGCTTGGAGCGGAAACGCGAGATGTTCCAGTTATAATATCAAGAGTCAAGATTACAACAATATAACCGATAAACAAAACATCAAATTCAATAGATCATGCCAAAAGTTACAAAATATATCATAAGTCAAAGGCGATAAGACGCCAAGTACAAATACAATTCCACAAGAAATAAACAAACGGATCGTCATGGAAATTACAATAAACAATTCAAATCCAAATTTCCCAAAAGCAAGCGATCCGAAAAACAAACTATGGCATGATCAACGGAAATCCTCAATTTAGTGCAAAGCGTTAAAACGACATCAACAACATGTTGGTGAATTATTCGCAATTTTAAGTAAAAGTTGACCCAGCGACAAGTTTATAAGGTAGACCTATTCTCTTAGGAATTAAGGTAATCAATAGCGTCTAACGATTAAGCAGACAAGAAATTCAACCACATCTAAAATTTTAGTAGGCAAGATATAAGATAACGTCCAGCAATTTATTAGCAAACAAGATGACGTCTAGCGTTAAGCAGACTAGATGACGTCTAAAGATTAGCAGACGAGATGACGTCCAACATATAAGCAAACAAGATGACGTCTAACATTTAAGCAGACAAGGTGACGTCTAACATTTAAGCAGACAAGGTGACGTCTAACATTTAAGCAGACAAGATGACGTTTAACAATTTAGCAGACTAGAAATACATTACGCCTACTATTCAAACAAACAAATTTTAAAGTACGCTTTACAGCCCAAAAATAGTAAGACAAGGGCTACGAATAACTCACAAAACAATCTTCAGCAAATCTCGGGTAAATACAATCACAGGATCAAAATCCCACCGTCTAAGTGCCCTAAAACAGTAAATAATATAGTCTCAGTATCTCTATAAGTCTAGGTCCGGTTTAGCCTTGTCGGTTAAGATTAAGTTAAATAAGATAATCCAAATATTAATAAGTTTAAATGAGGTGACGTATTTAGAAGGCGATGTTCCGCGTCAAACAGGACCATCCGGAGAGATATCGGCATTCCACGTCATAATCGTCAACTGGGAAAGGATGATAATCCGAATCGAAAATGATTACCAGGAGTATCGGTTAATAGAACATCGTTATCAAGTTTCAATAGATCGACCAAGGTCAACGGAAACAATGTTGACTTGGTCAAGGTCAAACGTAAGGAATGTTGACGTTATAAAAGTCAAAGTTACAGATGTTGACTTATGAAAGTCAAATGTCAATTATGTTGACTTATAAAAGTCAAAATCAATTTAAAAGTCAATTTGACACTTTGAATAATTTGAAGTCTTTTCTTACCAAAATGTTTAGAGCAAAATGCCTTTCAAGACCATTTTATAAAGCTTGTCGTAAAAATATATTTTGATGACTTAAAACGGTAATCATAAGTTGAGGCGAAGTTTAATATATCGCAAAGAGGTTTAGAAAGTCCATCTTAAGTAGTATTACGACATTTTTGATTGCGTTGGCGTCTTTGAGTCCAAAGACGATGTTATTGTATAATATGTTACGTTTGAGTATTTAAGTGTTTTAAATGTCGCGTAGCCGAGGATGGAAAATCCGGCAGCGCTTCCGCATCAAAAATTATTTATCCAAAATTTATACACTTTCCCGCTTGATAACAATTTGTATTTTTTAAACCCTTCACTTAATACATAATACAATAATAAGTTAATTATGATACTTTCGGCTTGATTACATTTTAATATATTTCGACCATTCTCAATCCAAATCCGATATATAACAAGTGTTGGTCTAGTATTTACTCCTAACCGTTTTCAAGGCTAAAACCGAATAACGATGGATAATGAAAACGAAAGGTTCCCAAAGATAGCAATTTATACCGTTAACACCCGCAAGATTTGACAAGAATAGAATCCGGAACCAAAGACTTCGGTGGCGTGGTACTGAGGTCAATCCTCCTCCAAAACACAATTCACTCACCGTCAATAAGGGTTCACAATATAACAAGTTTAAGGTGCAATTTTAACGGGTTTACAGAATTTCCAGAATCTGGTCCACGACCGCGTCGCGGTGGCGTGACTGCGCCGCGGTCACGTCATCAGACGTACCAAATTTTACAAAATCGTTTTATGTTGGAAAATCATCTTTTGATGCAATAAGTTTAGACATGCAGTTTATAGAATCATCAAAACACTTTCAAACAACCATTTTGTTAAGCTCTTCCCCATTTAAATCAAAGATCCATATATATTTTTGATAAAATCTTGATTTTTATAAATTATTTACCATCAAACTTGTTAAAAACTCATTTTCTTTAGTTAGATCATACATGCATTAAAGAAAACTTAGAAAACACAGTAGAGATTAGTTATTATACCCCAAAGAAAGTGAAAGTAGGATGATCTAGCACGATTTGAAGGAGATCCTTGATGTTTGAAGGTGATTTTGACCCGAAAATGATATAACCCAAGTAAACCTCCAAATGGATGACCAACCCTAGCTTCCCATGATGATGTACACGATTTATAGTGGTGGAATTGGTGATTATTTGTTGTTTACTTGCTGGAATTTACAGTCACAAGAAGGAAAATTTGATAGAGGGTGTTTGTGTGTGTATTATGTTCCAAGAGTGAGAGAGAGATGCAAGTATTGTGTGTGTGTGTAAATGAAATGAAATGAGGGTTGAAAGACCCTAATTGAAGCATAAATCTGCCCAACATGGGGTGTTGACACGTTTGGGGGCAGGTGTCAAGAGTAGGTTACATGCAAGTGATGACTCACAACTCAACAAAACATGTCTGTCCAGGGAATGACCGCGGCGCGGCCAGCTCACCGCGGCGCGCCCAGTCTGTTTCCTGGATTTGCTTCGTTTTGTTCGTGTTGTCGTTACGTACATGTATTCGTTTAGGATTCCCGATTGTTTTCAAATGAACTTAGGAAAGTTCATCATATGTAATATTGGTATTATGATTCATTAAATGATTCGATTTAAATTCCAAAATGGAAGTTCGCACTTCTCGGTAAAAACATAAACACGAGCAAAGCACGATTTCTTAAGGATAGGGATACGTTAACCGACAATTTGGCATAAACCTTCTAACTTATTTTCATGAGCATACTAACTATTTGGCACTAGACAAGGCATAATATTACGTCTCTAAGGACGAATCAACAAATACAGAAAACCCGATACTCGATAATAGTAAATCGAGAGCAAAACAAAGCGAAATACAAGGGTCAAACCAATTGCGAATAAAATTAAAATAATGACGGTAACATAAGTACCCCAAATTGACGGGACGTCACAGCCTCCCCCAGTTAAAAGAATTTCGTCCTCGAAATTATTAAAGAGCATCGCTAGAAGAAAATAGATGGGGCGGTAATTATTGTAGTGTGAAAGCTCGGCTAGCAGAAAATGTCGATCCCAACTTCCGCCAAAGTCTAAAACGTACGAGCGTCACGATCAGAAATGACGGAAAAATCTCGTCAATAAGCAATCTAAAAGGTTTCTCTATTCGGTAATCTTCTCGAATAGGCAGGAAATGTGCTGTCTTAGTCGGCCGATCCTTGATAATCCAAATAATATATAATCCTCGGTGAGGGCCTCCTGATCTAACAACAGTCTCTCTAGCGATAACGGTATGCAGATATTCTTCTCAACTCATATAACCTCTGCACGGTGTGTCGACAACCAACCCATGCTAGTAATAACGTCGAATCTGCCTAAGGCGATCGGAATCAAGTCGATAGGAAAAGAATGGTCATCGGAACTAACACACTAGGTAAGACGTACAAAGAATCATAATCCTAAACGCATCCGATATGAAACTCTTCGAATGATGGAATAAAATTGGAGATCAGTAGAATTGAGAGATATTGACTCGAAAACTGTTAACAATAGGAATTACGTTCCGGTCTTGCATAATTTACTCCAAACTAGGCGTAGTTGGCCAAATTACGCGTAGTTCGTAATGAACCATGCATTTGCGGAATTAATCCACTAAAGTTTAAAAGTTCACAAAATATGATAGGGTCTAGATTATAGTTTGGTATAGTACCGATGATTACTAATTTGAAGCGAAGTGACGGATTAAAAAATTTTGGAGTCGAATCTCTCGGAATCGCACTCGTAGGACAACCTCGTCTCATCGACTTCCTTGCAGATAGGAGCTTCCTTCGGTTCCAACGCAAAAGAGGCGTAAAAGAAACGAAAATACCAGGAAGTGAAAAAGAGTAGTGTGCAACACGACGGTAATAAGACCAAGTATCAAGAATCAAATAGAATAATTGCAGGTTGAACTTAGATAAGAAAAGTATTCGTACCGGCTGGAGTTAACTCAGGACAGTTGTTCCTAAGATGCTCAGGAGAACCACACTCATAACAATTGCCTTTCGGGATCTTACAAAACTTCTCGGTGTGCCCAAGTCTCTTACACCGACCGCACACCCAACATTTTAACTCTTTGGCTTGGGGGTTACCACACCGATTGCACTTGGGAGGCTTACCCTGGACATTCGGAGCCACCACTGCGTATGCTTGCACATCTGGAGGAGTATCCTGCCTCTTAGCTCTCTTCTGCGAATCCCCACAACGATCTTCACCACCCCGTTTCCCTTCGGAGTTTAGCTTAGCTACTGTTGGGGCTAGCTCGCCATCACGAACCGCATTATGTGTCAACGTCGTCGCAATCTCAACCGCGCTCTGGAAGGTGCTCGGTTTGCTGGAAAGAACTCCCTTACGGATTGCTTGGGGTAATCCATGAGTGTAGCGACCTATACGCTTAAGCTCCGGTCGGACCAAGTGTGGTACCAACTGGGACAAAGCGTGAAAACGCGAGGTGTACCCCTGAATGTCGGACCCAATCATGGTCAAGTTCCACAACTCATCCTCCAACTTCTGAATCTCAGATTCAGGTACATGCTCAACAATCATTAGCTCCTTTAACTGCTCCCAAGTCATTGTGTTAATTTCGGCTCGGCCTCGAACATTCACAATCGAATTCCACCATGTCAGAGCCGCACCTTGAAATACAAACGCAGCAAATTTGACTCGATCTTTGTCCGCACAATCAACATCATCGAAAATAGACTCTAGCTTTTCCATCCACTGGAGCGTTCCAGTCGCTCCCTCATTGCCCCTGTACTCTGGAGCCTTGCAACTCATAAAAGTCTTCATTGTGCATCCAGCGCGTTGAGTCGAGCCCTCTGCTCTACCCGATCCATTACTCACCATTTCAGGGCCGTCAGTATTAACAATCGGCTCGGGATTTCCAGAACCCGAACCACCACCAGTTCCGTGGCCTGTTCCCTCCCTCAGTTGAGCTATAAGCCCGGGCATCATTGCCGCAATTTCCTCAACGATAATTTGTCTGATGTTCGGTGTCGTATCGTTTCCCGAATTATTCCCTCTCGCATTCGACGTATTAGCTCTCGCGTTCGGATTCGCGGTATTAGCCCTCGCGTTCGCAGTAGCACGTCTCGCGGAACTTCGGGTCGCAACTCTCCTCTTAGGCGCCATCGTCCTATAATAAAAAGAGGAAAAGACTCGATCAGCAAATGTGTGCAACACAAAAACAAGGCCAAATGCCAAAACACAACGTGAACTTAAACACGTATGAAAAATAGTGCACACATTGCAATCAGAGTAGAAATCGATTTAAAAAAGCCTATGGTCATAGTCCAAGTGATTTACTCATTTAAAATCACTCGGTTCGCTATAACCTTTGGCTCTGATACCAACTTCTGTCACACCCCGCTTGGAGCGGAAACGCGAGATGTTCCAGTTATAATATCAAGAGTCAAGATTACAACAATATAACCGATAAACAAAACATCAAATTCAATAGATCATGCCAAATGTTACAAAATGTATCATAAGTCAAAGGCGATAAGACGCCAAGTACAAATACAATTCCACAAGAAATAAACAAACGGATCGTCATGGAAATTACAATAACAATTCAAATCCAAATTTCCCAAAAGCAAGCGATCCGAAAAACAAACTATGGCATGATCAACGGAAATCCTCAATTTCCTGCAAAGCGTTAAAACGACATCAACAACATGTTGGTGAATTATTCGCAATTTTAAGTAAAAGTTGACCCAGCGACAAGTTTATAAGGTAGACCTATTCTCTTAGGAATTAAGGTAATCAATAGCGTCTAACGATTAAGCAGACAAGAAATTCAACAACATCTAAAATTTTAGTAGGCAAGATATAAGATAACGTCCAGCAATTTATTAGCAAACAAGATGACGTCTAGCGTTAAGCAGACTAGATGACGTCTAAAGATTAGCAGACGAGATGACGTCCAACATATAAGCAGACAAGATGACGTCTAACATTTAAGCAGACAAGGTGACGTCTATCATTTAAGCAGACAAGGTGACGTCTAACATTTAAGCAGACAAGATGACGTTTAACAATTTAGCAGACTAGAAATACATTACGCCTACTATTCAAACAAACAAATTTTAAAGTACGCTTTACAGCCCAAAAATAGTAAGACAAGGGCTACGAATAACTCACAAAACAATCTTCAGCAAATCTCGGGTAAATACAATCACAGGATCAAAATCCCACCGTCTAAGTGCCCAAAAACAGTAAATAATATAGTCTTAGTATCTCTATAAGTCTAGGTCCGGTTTAGCCTTGTCGGTTAAGATTAAGTTAAATAAGATAATCCAAATATTAATAAGTTTAAATGAGGTGACGTATTTAGAAGGCGATGTTCCGCGTCAAACAGGACCATCCGGAGAGATATCGGCATTCCACGTCATAATCGTCAACTGGGAAAGGATGATAATCCGAATCGAAAATGATTACCAGGAGTATCGGTTAATAGAACATCGTTATCAAGTTTCAATAGATCGACCAAGGTCAACGGAAACAATGTTGACTTGGTCAAGGTCAAACGTAAGGAATGTTGACGTTATAAAAGTCAAAGTTACAGATGTTGACTTATGAAAGTCAAAGGTCAATTATGTCGACTTATAAAAGTCAAAATCAATTTAAAAGTCAATTTGACACTTTGAATAATTTGAAGTCTTTTCTTACCAAAATGTTTAGAGCAAAATGCCTTTCAAGACCATTTTATAAAGCTTGTCGTAAAAATATATTTTGATGACTTAAAACGGTAATCATAAGTTGAGGCGAAGTTTAATATATCGCAAAGAGGTTTAGAAAGTCCATCTTAAGTAGTATTACGACATTTTTGATTGCGTTGGCGTCTTTGAGTCCAAAGACGATGTTATTGTATAATATGTTACGTTTGAGTATTTAAGTGTTTTAAATGTCGCGTAGCCGAGGATGGAAAATCCGGCAGCGCTTCCGCATCAAAAATTATTTATCCAAAATTTATACACTTTCCCGCTTGATAACAATTTGCATTTTAAACCCTTCACTTAATACATAATACAATAATAAGTTAATTATGATACTTTCGGCTTGATTACATTTTAATATATTTCGACCATTCTCAATCCAAATCCGATATATAACAAGTGTTGGTCTAGTATTTTCTCCTAACCGTTTTCAAGGCTAAAACCGAATAACGATGGATAATGAAAACGAAAGGTTCCCAAAGATAGCAATTTATACCGTTAACACCCGCAAGATTTGACAAGAATAGAATCCGGAACCAAAGACTTCGGTGGCGTGGTACTGAGGTCAATCCTCCTCCAAAACACAATACACTCACCGTCAATAAGGGTTCACAATATAACAAGTTTAAGGTGCAATTTTAACGGGTTTACAGAATTTCCAGAATCTGGTCCACGACCGTGTCGCGGTGGCGTGACTGCGCCGCGGTCACGTCATCAGACGTACCAAATTTTACAAAATCGTTTTATGTTGGAAAATCATCTTTTGATGCAATAAGTTTAGACATGCAGTTTATAGAATCATCAAAACACTTTCAAACAACCATTTTGTTAAGCTCTTCCCCATTTAAATCAAAGATCCATATATATTTTTGATAAAATCTTGATTTTCATAAATTATTTACCATCAAACTTGTTAAAAACTCATTTTCTTTAGTTAGATCATACATGCATTAAAGAAAACTTAGAAAACACAGTAGAGATTAGTTATTAACCCCAAAGAAAGTGAAAGTAGGATGATCTAGCACGATTTGAAGGAGATCCT
>CAJVGC010000582.1:24772226-24809860 GCA_910822075.1 Senecio squalidus
ACGAGTAATCAATTTGAGAAAGAGGTGTGATTGAAGTATAACGAAGCTCAAACACGCGTCATCAATTTGAGAAAAAGGTACGACGTGGTGCTTCAGATGTATAATCAGAATGACAAATCAAGGTGTTCAACTAATAGTGAAGACAATTGAAACTATCAATGATCAATCAGATATACAAATGATGAAAGAACTAACACTACAAGTTGATGAAGAACAATATGTTTTCAATAACATGTTTCTTCAAATCTGGATGAACTTGTAGTTAAGCTCAAGATTCGGAGGTATATTGATGATCTTCGTGCATAAATCAGTTGGAGACTTGATGATTCTGGTTGAAATATATGTAAGCAAGGTGGAGCTCGTTTAAAGATAAGTTATTATGGCTAGTCACTTTCTTGCTGGAAAAGGCCAACAAGGATCAACGATCAGTATGAACTAGCAAGTATTCCAGAGGTTAATTCGAAGAGTAAGTGTAGAGAGATTATGGAATTACTTTTTTTGTCATTAGAATCAGTTCACTTAAGAAATCTGAGGTTGGCCTATGATGGGAAGAAAAGTGATTTTGGCTGCTGGTTAAGTGCTTACCATGGAGAATCTGAGTATGAAGAATCAAGAAGATAAATTGGTGATTCTACAACCATTCCTCCTGAATTTGTTCAAGTTACAGAAAAAGATGTATTGGAGGAAGCTGACCATGGAGAAGCATAAGTTCAACATAATTAAGACTCATAGCATCATCAAAGGGGGAGATTGTTGGAGGTGAATTGATTAGATGAATCAATTGATTAAATTCAATTGAGTCTGTTTCATCGATTTGACTTGATTCGAGTGATTTAGGTCAAACTATCAGTGGTTGTTTGAAGCGAAGGAGGTTAATTTGAAATTGAAGAACTTTTTTGAAGAATCTGTGAAGATTTTAGTGATTCTGGTGGATCTGTCGTTACACATATCTATTCAAAGATCATTGGTGAATGAAGCGAAAACACGGGTAATCAATTTTGAGAGTGAGGTGTGATTGAAGTAGAACGGAGCTCAAACACGCGTCATCAATTTGAGAAAAAGGTGTGAGGTGGTGCTTCAGATCTAAAACCAGAATGACAAATCGGGGTGTTCAACTGATAGTGCAGACAATTGAAACTTTCAATGATCAATCATATATACATATGATGAACAAAACGAAGACTACAAGTTGATGAAGAACAAAATTTTTTCAATAACATTTTTGTTCAAATGTGGATGAACTTGTAGTTAAGCTCAATATTCAGAGGTATATTGATGATCTACATGCATAAATCAGTTGGAGACTTGATGATTTTGGTTGAAATTTCTGTAAGCAAGGTCGAGCTTGTTTGAAGATAAGTTATTATGGCTAGTCACTTTCTTGCTGGAAAAGGCCAACAAGGATCAACGATCAGTATGAACTAGCAAGTATTCCATAGGTTACTTCGAATAGTAAGTGTAGAGAGATTATGGATTTTTTTTTTTTTTTTTTGTCATCTGAATCAGTTCAATTGAGAAATCTGAGGTTGGCCTATGACGGGAAGAAAATTGATTTTGGCTGCTGGTTAAGTGCTTACCATGGAGGATCTGAGTATGAAGAATCAAGAAGATAAATTTGTGATTCTACAACTATTCCTCCTGAATTTGTTCAAGTTACAGAAAAAGATGAATTGGAGGAAGCTGACCATGGAGAAGCATAAGTTCAACATAATTAAGACTCATAGCATCATCAAAGGGGGAGATTGTTGGAGGTGAATTGATTAGATGAAGCTACAAAGTCTTAAAAGGGTACTTGAATAAAGATGGTTTAAGTTCGGGGAAGGTTCGAACTAAAACATGAATAATCCGAAGTGAAGATTTTAGTCCGGAGAACATGTTAAGCCTTTCGAACTAACTGGAGTTCCTCCGAACTGAATTCAAGCTGAAGATAAGTTAAGTCAACACAAGTCAACTTTGAAGATTTCAGTTCGGGGATTAGGACTTTGACTAGTGAACTTCTCAGAACTAAAATTAAGCTGAAGACTTGATGTTATAATTTAATTTGTATGTTTAGATTTCTATAAATAGGGTGGTAGGTAGTTAGATTCAGTTTTCTTTGAACCCGGACTCATCTTGAGTGTCGTTGTGCTTAATCTGTGTAGTTGTAACTGAATGATTCAAAACCGATTCACATTATCAATGAAATCTTAAAAAGTTTATCCTATAGATCTATCAGTTCTTTCAATTTCAATTTGTTTGCTTCCTTTTTTATTCAACTCAGGTCATGAGATTCCGCATCATGACATGTTTTATTCAATTCACTGAGCATAGAGAGCTTTTGGGACATGTCGCAAAGTACTGTTGAGAACTCCTAGAAATGACAATGTATACTTCTTTGATTTATCAAATGATTTCCCCAACTGGAGCAGTAAATTGCTTTTTTTCAAAAGCAACAGTTGATGAATCAACACTATGGCACATGAGGAAGTGCCATAGGAACTTCAAGAACATCAATCAACTGGTCAAATCCAATATGGTGAGAGGTCTTCCCAACAAACAATCCTCTCACATATCCAAGGAAGTCAACACCATTACTACTCCTCTACATTTACTGCATATGGATTTGTTTGTTCCTACAAATGTAAGGAGTATAGCAAAGAAGTCTTAATGTCTAGTAATCACTGATGATTAGACTAGATATAAATGGGTGTACTTTCTAGCAACCAAAGATGAGACAAGCCAAATACTCATCTCTTTCATCACTAAGGTAGAAAATTAAATCAATTTGAAAGTAAAGCAGATTAGGTGTGACAATGGTACTGAATTTAAGAATAGTGTGATGAATACCTTATGTGACACAAAAGGGATTGAAAGAAAATTTATTGCTGCAAGAAATCCACAACAAAATGGAGTCGTTGAAAGAAGGAACATAACTCTAATTGAAGCTGCAAGAAGTATGTTAGATAATTCAAATCTTCCTATCTTTTTTTTGGGCAGAAGATGTTAATACTGAATGTTATCTGCAAAACAGAGTGCTACTTGCGAAATCTCAAAACAAGACTCCTTATGAATTGCTGCACAATAGACAACCTTTAATAAGCTTCTTCAGAGCTTTTGGGTGTCCATGTAATGCTCTAAACTCAAAGGATTATATCGGAAAATTTGAAAGCAAAGTTGATGTTGGATACTTTGTTGGCTATTCCTCACAAAGTAAAGCTTATAGAGTATACATTCATAGGACAAGTATCATTGAAGAGAGTGCAAATGTCTCATTTAATGACAACACACCAAACACATAGGGAAAAGGACCAAATTGGTTGTTTGATATTGATGCTTTAACAAGATCTTTGGACTTTGGATATGAGTTCAAACAATACTCAAATATGATGCAAATACTTATCCTAAAACATCAAATTCAACTGCAGTCAATGGGACTGAAAGATTAGATGTCATGGATTATGTTTATCTTCCTGTTTACACAGCTGACCCCCTGATATTCTTGATACAATAGAGAAAGAAATTGAAGATGAAGTATCTCACATAGTTCATAGAGAAAAAAGCAGCATTAATGATGGTCAGAGCAGTAATAATGAAGATAAGTACAGTATTAATAAAAATACTCCAGTCACTACCTCAAAAGATGTACTCAGACCAAATGGCATACCACACATGGTAGAAGTTGACTCAGATGGAGTGGAAAAGATAGTAGCTGATGAAGACACTGATGATGAAGTCTTCACTCCCATAAGTGCAGGTTATCCAACTCTTAGGTTTCACTCCCATAACCAAATGAGACTAACTTGCAGACATCCATAAGGGTGGAGAAAGTTCCAACTTCAAGAATACGCAAGAACCATCGTATCTCACAAGTTATGGGTGACTTTGACACATCCATGCAAACAAGGAGTCAAACCAAGCAGCACAAAGATGCACACATAGACCTGAATACCTGTCTTTATGCCTGTTTCTTATCTCAAATTGAACCAAAGAAAGTACAAGAGGCTCTCTTAGATCCAAACTGGATTGAGGCAATGCCAGAGGACCTATTTCAATTCAAGTTACAGTCTGTTTGTACTTTGGTACTATTACCAAAAGGAAGAAAGGTTATTGGAACTAAATGGATATTTAGGAATAAGAAAGATTATAGAGGCATAGTCATTAAAAACAAAGAAAGATTGGTTGCTCAAGGATACACAAAGGAAGAAGGAATTGATTATGAAGAAATGTTTTCTCATGTAGCTATAATGGAAGCTATCAGGATCCTTTTTGCTTTTGCATCCTATAAAGGATTCAAGGTGTATCAGACGGATGTCAATACAGTATTTTTGTATGGTCTGATTGAAGAAGAGGTTTATGTTAGACATCCTCCTGACTTTGAAGATCCAAAACATCCTTATTTATTTTATAAACTGGATAAGGCATTGTATGGTCTTCATCGGGCTCCTAGAGCATGGTATGAAACATTTTCTGATTACTTGTTAAAGGAAAATTTTCAAAGAGGAACAATTGACAAGACTCTTTTCATCAAAAAGGTTAAAACTGACATTCTCCTAGTTCAAATTTATGTGGATGACATCATCTTTGGATCAACAAAAGACACTTTGTGCAAGGAGTTTGAAAAATTGATGCACAACAAGTTCAAGATGAGCTCTATGGGAGAATTAACCTTCTTTCTTGGCCTATAAGTAAAACAGAAACCAGATGGCCTGTTTATAAGTCAATTAAAATATGTGAAAGACATATTAACAAAGTTTGGATTTTAGATTCCAAGATTGGAAGTACACCAGTAGAAACTCATAAGCAACTGAGTGTAGATCTTGAGGGAGAGGATGTGGATATTCACAACTACAGGTCAATGATTGGGTCACTCATGTATTTAACAGCATCAAGACATGACATTATGTTTGGAGTCTGTGTGTGTGTGCTAGATATCAAACCAAGCCAAAGATGTCTCATCTTCATGCAATCAAGAGGATTTTTAGATATTTGAAAGGAAAACCTACTTTAGGTTTATGGTATCCCCATGACTCTCGTTTTGAATTAATTTCATATACTGACATTGATTATGGAGGTGAGAGCTTGGACATAAAATCTACATCAGGTGGATGTCAATTTCTGGGTTCAAGATTGGTATCCTGGCATTATAAGAAGAAAATAATTGTGTCCACTTCATCCACTAAAGCAGAATATGTTGCAGCATCAAATTGTTGTGCACAGGTGTTATGGATACAAAATCAGATGATGGATTATGGCTATGCATTTCTCAATAATCCTATCTACATTGATAACAAGAGTACAATCAGCATCATCAACAATCCAGTGAAGCACTCCAAGACCAAGCATATTGAAATTAGATTCTACTTCATCGGAGATTGCAATGAGAAGAAGTTGATTCATGTTGAAAAAGTTCATACTGACAATCAGTTTGCAGACTTCTTACAAAAGCATTTGATGTGGGAAGATTTACATTCTTGATTAGTAGTATTGGCATGCTCAATATTGAATAAATGGGTAACAAATATTACTTTAAGTTGTCCAATTAAAAGACAACTTTGAATACTGCAGTAGTAACCTTCGAAGTTCATTAGTGCTTTACTTTTTAGTTCTGCACTATGTTACTACTGCAACATTAATGGTGGTATTATATTAGACTTAGTATTGCTAGTACGACAAGTAGTTTCATCACTATTGTTGGACTGGTTAGTACTGCAAGTAGTTTCATTACTAATGTTGGACTGGTTAGTGCGGCCCGTAGTTTCAATACCACTGTTGACCTGGTTAATACTATCTAATGTGTTACTACTGCAACAGTTAGTACTACAGAGTAATTTTTAATAAATAAATTACTCTGTTACTACTGCGTTGACAAGTCAAAATTTCAAGTTTTAAATCACTTTTACACGTGGCTATCTACTATTGGACCTAATTTTTGAAACAACGGCTCGCGTCCAGTCACAAATTGTCCAACTTGTTGCCCCAATTGCCCTCTAAAAGGGATTCGTACTCAAATTCAAATTTTCAAAAATCCTTAAACTTTTTGAACCTTAATTTTTTTTTAATACAGTTTCTATTCTCAAAAATCTTTTCTACACCTAGAATGGCAGCCCTAAAATTCATTGATGGACACAATGTCTATGCTAATCTGATTAAAACCAAAGACAATCAAGAGTTTCATCAAATAATTGATTTCTTGAACAATTCTCATATACAATATGCTTTGACTGTTTGCCCAGATATTCAAGAAGATCATGTTAAGAGTTTATGGGTTACTGTTGCTGCCACTAAACAAAGTGATGCCTCAGTTATAACAGCAACTGTGGATGGAAGAAAAATAATGGTGACTGAAACATCTCTTAGAACTCATCTTCAACTTCAGGATGAAGAAGGTATACTCACTCTTCCTACTCAAACTCTTTTTGAAATCTTTCGGAGAATAGGATATGAGGGACAACTTACTACCACTTCTTTTCAAAAATCAATGTTGTCTCCTCAATGGAAATTTTTAATGCATACTTTGCAACAATCCCTTTCTCAGAAAAGAACTGGTTGGAATGAAGTGGACAGTTCTTTGTCTATTGTCATGGTCTGTCTTGCAACAAACCAACTTTTCAATTTTTAAAAACTAATCTTTGATGGTATGTTGTGGAACTTGGCTCATCCTGATCAAAAAAATTTGATGTAACCAAGGTTTCTACAACTTATAATAAACTGTGAGATTAAGGATCTTTCAAAATCCAAAATCAGTTTTTACTCCTAAATCTCATGGTAGAAAAGTTTTTGTAAATATGAAAAGAGTTAATAAAGGATTTTCTGGACATGTTACCCCATTATTCTCTACAATGATGGGGGTAACACCTTCTTTAGGTGAGAGACAAAGTGCTCAACTTCTTTTTCAACCCACATCTGTCATTGTTCCTACTGTGAGTACCTCTACAGTTCCTACTGTGAGTACTTCACCAGTTCCTACTGTCACTCCATCTGTGACCACACCATCCACTATCTCTGCTTCTCAATACAAACCACAACCTCCGGTTGGTTTTCATTTCAAAAGAAAGACAAAAAGAACTCATCCTTCTCTTGTGTCTACACCTACCCCTAAACCTTTTCTTGAAAGCACCTTACCTGAACAACCTTTAGGGGAGACTTTACTTTGGGAACACAATGAGCTCTTTCCCAGGCTTCAGGAGATGGTCTTTAAGGAGGGGTATGCCCATGATGGAAGGGCTCATACTACTGTTGCATCACGTAGTGGTGCACAGGACGTATGACAGGATTTAAGACCCAACCATTGGCAACACTATCTGATGCTGCTTCTTTTGAGGCAACATTGGAAGGTGGACACAGGTGCCAAGAAACCATGGGGGAAGGAGGTGCTTCTGGTAGGCAGGAGGCTCCTTCTAATGTTCCTTCCTATGATATTTCCACTGTTGGTACCCAACAGAAAGGGGGTGAGGATAGTTGTGAATACTCTAATTTGGAATTGATGGATATGTGCCTTAAGTTTACAGCAAAGGTGGATTAACAGGTTGAGGAGCTTGCAGTCCTCAGGAAGTTGGTGCTTAAGCTGGTGCAGAACCAAAAACATTTAAAATTTTAGCTTAAGAAGAAGAGGTTTGTGATGAAGGATGTTGGTACCTCTCCCCTGCCCTCTGATTCCTTAAGTTCTTCTTCAGATTGGGATGATGATTACAAAAACGAGGATATTGACCCTATAGAGAAGACAGATGAGGTTATTACTGCATCCAAAGAGCAAGTGACTTTAGAATATGGAGTTAGTAGTGCAATATTAATATAATTAGTTTCTGCTGCAGTATTATCTCCAATACATGAGGTAGAGGAAGCTGTAGTTGAGGGGGATAAAGATATGGAAAGTGGTGAT
This sequence comes from Senecio squalidus, assembly GCA_910822075.1. Lineage (NCBI taxonomy): Eukaryota > Viridiplantae > Streptophyta > Magnoliopsida > Asterales > Asteraceae > Senecio > Senecio squalidus. The sequence goes on from CAJVGC010000582.1 coordinate 24,780,085, forward strand.
GAAGATGCTATTGTTGCAGTTACTACTACAGTTGAGGGGGAGAAAGAGAAAGAGATAGAAGGTGGTGATGAAGTTGATACTGATGTAGTTATTACTGCGGTTGAGAGGGAGAAAGAGGAGATAGTTGTTAGTACTGCAGTTGAGAATGAAAATAATACTATAGTTGATCAAGTTGTTATTATTGTGGTTAATGCTTCTACAATTGATTAAGCTGTTACTACTGTGGTTACTGCTTATGTAGTTGATAAAGATGTTACTGCTGCTGAAGAAACTCAATCTGAGACTACAACTACTGTGGTTACTGCTTCTACTCCTACTATGGATGAACCTACAGTTGAAGAAAAAACACTTGCTGGAGAATTACTCAAAATAAAGAGTGACATTATTCAGAAAAGGAAACCAGAACAAGCCAAAAGACCCAAGGAAAATGGAGTAACTATTTCTACTGTTTCTTAAGCTAGAATAGTTGAGGGTGAAGACTATGTTATGGATCCTACATCAAGGTATGGTGTTACTCCAATCATTCCTCCTGACACAAGACAACTCAATATTCCAGTGCATCAATACATTGGAGGAAGAAGGGTTGACCCAACTGACTCTACAGTGAAAGGCAAAGGAAAACGAGTATTGGTGAAGAAGAGACTGAAAAGACAACTGAAGAAGCTAAGAAATTGAGACTTGATGAGCTTGTTGCCTTACAAATGGCTTCTGAAACTATGTATGTGTCTGGAGATGTTTCTATTTCAAGAGAAGTACATGCATAACTTCAAAGGATAGAGTTTGAAAGGATTGAAAGATAGGAGAAGGAAATACTAACTTTGCTTGTTGAGTATAACATAGAGTTTGCCAAGATAAATAGAAGTGAAGCAGCAAAGAAGTCAAAGCTTGAAGTCAAAAAGACAACCAAGAAAGAAAAGATGACTACTGATAAACAAAAGTTCATGAACTACTTGAAGGACGAAGGGTATAGTGGTAAATCCTTAGGTCCTATGAGCTTTGGAAACATTCTTGGGTTGTTTGAAAATGAGAAAAAGAAAGACAAAGAAAAAGCTGCCATGTTAACAGAACAACAAGAAATAGAAAGGTATAAGTTAGAAAAGTTGATGAAAAGGGATCATGAAGTTGGAGCTAGGGTGTTGAATAAACGTGGACAAGTAGTTCCTAATCAGCAGAAAAGGAAGAAGTATATGTATTCTAAACAAGTTAACAAGAAACAGAGGGTTGAGTTGCCAACTACTAAAGAAAAAGATAACCTTACAGTTGAAACCACTCATTCTGAAACACCACTTGATGAAGCAACTACTGGTTCAAATCAGTTTTTTTGTTGTTGATTCTACTGCAATAGTGGAAATGGATGGATATGTAGAGATATCTCTAGATGATTGTTCAGTTTTGATTCTTCATGAAGAAGGTATGCATATTGCGCCTTTAGCTGTTGAGTTACCAAAAATAATTGACTGTGAGTTTGTTGGAGGGGATAATAAAACAACTTACTTGGTTACAAGAGTTGATAACAAGAAGTACCAGATGTTATGCTTCTACACAATGATCAAAGACTTCAGAAGATAAGATCTAGTTAGACTGCATCAAATTGGAGTAAGAAAGTACTCACATAACATAGGTTCTTGTTCTGGAACTGATGTTGCTCTTTATTCGCTCAATGGCATGTTCACTCCTGAAGTTGAGATGTTTAGCAGTGTATTTCACAGAGGAGGAAATGATCCAGTGATTAAATGGATAAATGAAAGAAGTGGGGTGCCTTCAATAATCAGAAAAAGGTGTGATCAGGTTCTATTTAGTGGAGAGAAAGTATGATTTGGATTTTGGTACTTTACATGAGATGATCACTATCAGGTTTTTTGCCCTAAGACAGTCTCAGTTGGCTAATGATTTGGTATGGAGAATGGTACTTCAAAGAAATGACGACCAACTGAAGATGAAGGAAGAAAGAGCTAAACAGAAGAAGAACAATAGAAATTAGTTTTGTAATCATCCTATATATGTATTAAGACTTGTTACTTTAATGATAATCAAAGTTCAAGTTTAGGGGGGATTGTTGGGAATAAGCTGATGAAAATTAGTTAAAGTTGATTACTACTGCTACTGCTTAACTACTGCCCAGTTACTGTTGCAAGTATACCAGTTACTACTGCAAGTGTATTGTTTACTACTGCAAGATTGATGGTTACTACTACAAGTGTATTGATTACTACTGCAAGACTGATGGTTTCCACTGCTCAAGATTTTTACTACTGCCCGTAATTTGTTACTACTGTAGGAAGAGTTTAGATAATTTTAGAATAGATTTATGATCATATTTTCCTTATTTTTAGTTAATTTACAATTGTAGTTACTTTACAATTGTAATTGTTAAGTCGTTTCCTAGAATTGCTAGGTTTACCCTCAAGGTCGATATATACATAGATCCTTGTATTAAGAAAAGCACGCATATTGATCATTCATCAAAAGATTAATATATTGAGGATTGTTGGTGATATTCTTTATTGTTATTGTTCTTTATAAACAATATTCGTTTAATCACAAAACTTGTAATATCAAAGTGTTTAAATCCGCTGCTAAAATTCTTTGATAGATCAAGATCTTTATTCAATGTTTGGTTGTGTTTACATAACCTAATCGATCATGACACTAAGTATTCGAGAGGAATCTAGAGTTAGGTTAAATAATTGTATTTAATTAGAACTTGATTAATTAGATTAAAACAAGAAAGCTTGTTAATAATTACAAGAGATTGGGAAAGGAAACTAGTTAAGCTATTCGAGAGGAAGCTTTATAAGATTAAATCATAAACATGGGCTTGATACTTGAAGCTTAGTTATTTAGGTCTTCTTACTGTATTCGCGAGGAACAGTAGAGTTTAAAGACAATTAAAGTTAACTAAGTATTCGAGAGGAACTTAGTTATAAATTACAAGTTAAAGTAAACATTCAATTACATAGGTTAAATCAAATCATTAGTGAACTAACAAGTGTCTTTTCCTTAATTGATTTTCAAAACATTCAAACTTTTCAATCAACGTTTACACGTTATAATTACTTTTCAATTAATTTAAGCAACGTGACAACTCGGTCAAAAACACCCAAAACACTTGTTTCATTAATTCTTTATAAAAATCAAACTAAGTCCCTGCGTGTGACAACCGTCTAATTTCAGGTGAAAACCGCATTCTCTATCTTTGAGTTAACTGTACATTGATCGTATCTTTACTTGTCTCGTAAACGGGCGTGAGTCGGAATCGGAATCAGAATCATAAAATGAACCCTAATACCAAGAAAAACACTTAGTGAACTTGCCTAAGTTCCTATCTAAAATAACCGGAAACTTGCAACCAACGAAAATGCTTAACGTTAAAACGAACGAAAAACGAAAAAGGCAAATCTGCCCTCCAGCGCGCCGCGGTGAGCCCAGTGCGCCGCGGTGGAGGGTGCAGACAGCCAAAAATTCAAACTTTATTATTTTTCTCAAACGAACCAAACTCGAGGACACCTGTCTTGCACGGGTTTGATGCCTCATTTTGGCCCAGTAAAATGGCCTAGAGTATCCCATTACTTGCTGCAAAGTCCCAACACAAACACATTCCAACACACACACAACAAACACTCTTTACTCACTCTCTCTCACTCTCAACCAAACTCTCTCTCAAACTTCAAATTCACAGCCACATTTGCAGAAATAATCCATCAAAAACACCACAATAATCACACATAAATCGTCCATAAGCAAGAAGGAAGGAAGAAGCTTTCAACTATTTGGGTTAAAAATCGTTTTCAAAGCATTTTGGGTCAAAAATCATCAAGAGACTACTTCAATCCTTCCTCAAATCATCATCCATCCGGTAGAAACACTTCCTATCATCTTTATTTACTGATTTAATTCATTGCATGCATCATCTAATAACTAAAAATGAGTTTTTATCAAGATTTGTGACCACTTATGAACAAAACGGGTTTTGATAAAAGTTACGTTAAATCCTTGTTATTATGGATGAAAATCCAAACTAAACTGATATTATAAAAGGTTTTACTAATTTTAGCCATTGCATGTCGAAATCTAACTCAAAAATAACGAATTTCATCAAAAACGATTTTTGGGTAAAGAATCTGTCTCGCGACCGCGCCACGGTGCCTCCACCGCGAGGAAGTCGTGGTGAACATATGACCGCGGCGCAGTCCCGCCACCGCGAGGTGGTCGTGGTGACCCCTTGACCGCGACGCAGTCCCTCCACCGCGAGGCGGTCGTGGTGCAGACTCGTTACAAATCTTATTTAAGTCGTTATTAAGCGTAACTCTAAACTCGTTGCTTTAACTTATATTCGAAACTGAATTTACGAACTATAACCTGTAATGAGTGTGACTTATATATAAGGGACTAAATGAACAAGTTTTATATGACATTGTATTGGTAAGTATATGTAATATGTTAATGGAAATTGTTAAGCGGGAAAGTGTTTTAAAATTTGGACTTAATGATTTTGGCGCGGAAGCGCTGCCCGTTTTTCGATAGACCTAAAACCAACACATATAAGAAAAGCATTTCGTTAACTAACAAACGTACAAACATTGGTACTCATTAAAATCTTGGTATTACTATAGGATTCCCGTGATTCCGACCCGTTTCGATCACTCTTCGCGCTCGTAGCTTATCTCCGCAACCCGTGAGTTACAACCCCATTTTGTTTTACTATTTTTCTTTTAAATACTTATTTGGGGGAAACATAAGATTGTATGTTTATGTAACTTTTGAAACTAGTTGCAATTCGTTTGAAACATGTGTAACTCGTATGAAACTTTGAAACTTTTGAAACATGTGAAACTCGTATGAAACTTTGAAACCTTTGAAACATGTGAAACTCGTATGAAACTCTGAAACCTTTGAAACATGTGAAACTCGTATGAAACTTTGACACTTTTGAAACATGTGAAACTCGTATGAAACTTTGGAGACTATGGAAACTTGTGAAACTATTATGCGTATTATGTGTTAATGCCCCTTAATTGGTCTAACTAAATTTAGGATACTTGTTAGCGAGACCAATCCTTGATGAAAATATAAACCCGTAAGTGCTTACTACTATTTTAGAAACAGAACTTAGTTTCCCCGTTTTTGGTTCAAAACTTTACACACTATTAGCAATAGTCGTTAGTATTATGGGTATCGATACTTAGGAGAGATCACTCCTTGCTCAGGGTTCGCGACCCAAGCACATATTACTAGATTAAGGTGGAAACTCAATGAAACATTTGGGGCTAGATCTGACCAGACAATCGGTTTAGTGTAGACTTACTTTTATATTATGCCAAGTGATTGATACAAGTTACTAATTTAGTTAAGCACATATTACTTACGCATATACTTTATTTTAGCGACTGATTCCGCTTCAACTTTTACTATACGGGTTCTATTCTTACTTACGTGTGTACGAAACTCTTTACCATTTATATATATGTTCTAGCGTCGTTCCGCTCCTTTTCACTTATGACATTATTACATATATATATATATATATATATATATATATATATATATATATATATATATATATATATATATATATATATATATTCTATTTTTGGAAACTTTTATCGAGAAACTCAAAACTGTAACTCACTCACTACTCAATGTAGTTGACACTTTATCTTATGTTTCAGGAAACTAGTGTAAGTGTAGAAGTGCATGGCAAGGAAGGGTCAGTTTGGTCACGTGAGGCGAAGGTTGGGAAAGACCCCTTTTGTTTTGGGAATTTATTTTGGAAGCTTTGTATTTTGTACTTGGATTAAACTATTAAACTGCTTGGTTGATTTCGAATTATGAACTATTTTATTTTAAATGAAATGACTTGGATCGTTTAATTTGCTTATAACCGTGTAATGATATTCCAGCTCTCACATTCCGTGTTTCCGCTATAGCGGGGTGTGACACTGCGAACGAATCCGACTTACCCGAACTAAACTATAAGCGATTAGGTCCACTGCCTATAAGTATGTAGCCGAGTGTTAGCGTATTTCAAGTTTTAAAATTAACCTAGATTTTACACATCATTCACCTATCGAAAACTATGAATGTTGTTTGACTTAATCGCAAAATTAGATTAGACCAATACGTTTTATAACTAATAAAGTTATTTTTTCCATAAATTATCAATTAAAACGATTTTTATATATGCAATATAATATGGTCTAATATCAATATAAATGTAGTTTTGAATTGAATTATACCCAAAAAGTTTTTTTAATAAAAAATATAGAAATAATGACATAAAAAATTAATAATGTAAACAAATAAAAATCGTACCATAATAATAAAAATATTAAAAGAATAGGAAATTAAATAGTTTAAGTGTAAACTAAAATTTGATAAAACTATTACTAAAACTGTGAGGTAAAAAGTTTGAATCATATTGGAGACATTAACTGTTCAAATAGTCATTACTCAAAAATAAAATATTTGAGTCAAAAGTCAAACTACCCTTAATTTTATTAAGTAATTATCATTAATTTGTCAACTCGTTTATCTGTTACGACTATTAATCTTTTCAAAAAATGCAAATAAAACAAAAATACTTAAAAAAAACCTTTGTTTTTCGAGTTAGTTGAGATATCCAACTTTTAATTTCTCAATTTAGTCATCAAAGTTTTAATTTTTGTCAAATTGAGTTTTTTTTTCTTTACATATTAACCAGCTTCTAGGTTAGCTTTAATTCCTCTTTTCCATGAAAACCATATATACCTTTATGAGAAATGATCATTAAAGACACATAATTATTTAGAGACAAAAAGACATCATCTCAGCCTTTAGATCATCAAGATCAATGACCAATATTTAACAACAATTCATTAAACACAATTTAACAAAATAAACTCGGAGGGGTAATTTTGTCATTTTACCATATCCATATCTCACATCCATGTCTCATTTACAAACACACACACACACACACACACACACACACACACACTTTACTCTCTCCATTTCTCTCTTTCCATTAACCCAATCTCTCCGTTTTCTCTCGTCAACTGCCCAAATTGTCATCTACAAGCGTGAATCGATCTAAAATAATGAAGAAATCAAGCGTTGTTAATAAATCTGGCGTCAATTTACCTCAATCAAATTTGATTGCAACTGAACCGCTTCAATACGTCAAGAAAGTCGATGAATTTCGTACCTATTGTAAAAAAACAATCCACCTTATTGTTGTATTTGTTGTTTGATTCTATCATTGATTCTACCTTTTTTCCCTTCGATTATGACCTAATTTTGAGATTTTGGGAATTTTATTTTCTTTAAAGTATTATCTGTGATGTAAATTAGTTTTTTCTTCGTGCAAAATATCACCTTGGCTTGCAATGGGGTATCATTCACCTCGTTTTCTGTTTGATGAGTTGAAGAATTCTGCTTCTAGGTATGGAAAATTTGTCTTTTAAGTATTTGTTGTTTATTTGATGAAAGTGATGTTTTTTGTTTAACTAAATGGTGAAATGTAGGATGCTTTATGCAAACAAGAAAGATGGTGGTGATGCTTCGATGAAATGGTTGACGAATGTGCTCCTATGGAAGGACTTCTTCAAGCAAGTATACTAACTAAATGGGTTTTTGTATACGTATGGTGAGAGTTATCTAATATTTGGTATTTTTTGTGTTTATTTGTTTGAAAAATGCATATTCATCACCAAGAAATACAGCTTTGCGAAACAAAATAACGCTACTCCAGTCACAACTTGTACAAGTGCGGCCGCATGAGAGAAAAGTTACTGCTTTCATATCTTTTATTTGGTCTTAAATATTAAGTGGGGATTATTCGATCAAATCTTGTTCTTTTTTTTTGTTTCTTTAGAATGCAGTGCCATCAAAATCCCTCCGTTCTTTTGAGTTGCTTACTTAATTCGACTCTAAAAGCATATATTATGTGTAATACATTGGATGAGATTTAAATTCCGGACTACTGAAATGAGCAATTCAATCATGTGTTTACGAATACACAATATCGGAATGTATGAATCGAATTGAATCTTTGGATTGTTTTCAAACAAGTACAACAACAATGTGAAGTATATATATATATATATATATATATATATATATATATATATATATATATATATATATATATATATATATATATATATATATATATATATATATATATGTATCAAGTAATTTGTTATAAGATATTACATATGGACTTTACATCTGATATCGCTTTTGGGGTGATATCCCTATTACATGTAACATGTATATCATATGAAATAGGATAGGTATATCATATATATGATATACATATAAATAGGCATATCATATATGATATACCTATCATATTTTCATATAACTATCACATATGATATACATGTTACATGTAATAAGGATATCATATATGATATACCTATCATATATGTGATATGTATATCATATATGATATGCCTTTTACATGTAATAGGCATATCTTATGTGATTGGCATATATGATATGATATGCCTATGATATATGATATACCAATCATCAGATGTGATAATGCTATTACATGTAAAAGACATATGATATATGATATTTATGATATACATATCATATACCATATCGTATCATATATGATATACCTATCATATATGATATGCATTTTACATGTAATAGGCATACATATGATATGTATATCATATATGATATGCCCATGTTATGTGATAATGCCTATGATATGTGATAAGATAGGTATATCATAAATGATATGACTATGATATGTGATAGCTATACTTATTACATGTACCTATCATATGATATGTATATCATATGTGATATGCCTATTACATGGTAAATACCTATCATATTTTATATAACTATCACATGTGATATACCTATCATATTTTATATAACTATTACATGTAATAGGTATATCATATATGATATGCCTATGATATGTGATATACCTATCATATTTGATTCGCCTATCAAATATGATATACCTATCATAGTGATATACCTATTACATATGATATACATATCATATATGATATACCCATTATTCTGAATGCAAAACGAATCAAAACAAAACAAATTTCAAAAAATACTAAACAAAAACATATTGTTCAACCAACAAATTCGAAAAAAAATTATTAAACAAAAACATTCTTAATTAAAAAAAAGTATTAAACAAAAACATTTAGGCAAGAAAATTGAATTCTACTTTTAAAGCATGTTGTTCTCGGCAGATTATCTTTTCTGAGCAGCTAGCTTTTCTAGAGCAGCTTGCTTTTCCTCGGCAAGTTTCGTACAAGTCCTTACGTTATGAGTTGTTTCTCCATATTTCCCGCATTTCCTTGACTTTCAAGCTATTCTCAATTGATATTTTACGTGAAATCTTCAAACGATTGTCTTTTCCACAACCTTTGTATCGTAACAACTGTGAATTTTTCACATTAATATTGTTAGTCATTCCACAACATTTTACAACAATCACATATGATATGCCTATCAAATTTGACCGAATATCACATATGATATGCCTATCAAACATTTAAAAACAATTACGTATGATATGCCTATCAAACCTGACCAAATATCACATATGATATGCCTATCAAACAAGACATTTTACAACAATCATATATAATATGCATATCAAACTTGACCAAATATCACATATGATATGCTTATCAAACAATATCAAACATTTAACAACAATTACATATGACATGCCTATCAAACCCGACCAAATATCACATATGATACGCCTATCAATCAATACTAAACATTTTAACAACAATCACATATGATATGTCTATCAAAACTGACCAAGTATCACATATGATATACCTATCAAACAAATACCAAACATTCTACAACAATCACATATGGTATGCGTATCAAACCAGGCCGAATATCACATATGATATACCTATCAAACAATACCAAACATTTTAACAACAATCTCATATGATATGCCTATCAAAACTAACCAAGTATTATATATGATAGTTTAGCTAGTTTTTACTTCATAATCAAGTCAAATTCTTCTAAAAATTAAAACAACTTATAACATTTAATACAATCACTTATGATAGTTCATAATCAAGTCAAATTTTTCTATAAATTGAAACAACTTATAACATTTAATACAATCACATATGATATGCCTATCAAACAATAGCAAATATCACATATGATATTTTACCTAGTTTTTACTTCATAATAAACTTCAAAAAATAAAAATACCTGCAATTGAAGCTTCTTTATCGTAGGAATCTGATGTTTGTGATGCCGATTAGAGTTTTGAGATAATGATTCGCATAGGTAATTGATGTCCAAGATAAATTGGAACGTTATATTTCAAAATATCTAGAGAACACAAGCAATCTTTTTTTTTATATAAGGTTAAAAAACATGAGACATAAAAACCTCAAAGTTTTACCTTGAATGGGAGCAATTGTATTTGTTGATGATTGACGGGTGACAGTTTGAGTCTGCTCTGCACCCATCCTAGCGTTCTACAGAGCGAAAGAAGAACGATCAAAAATAAATTCTCCAAGTGCTTTACTAAACTGCTTTTTAATCCTAGAAATAACGATGATAGGGGAAACAAACTTTGGAAGTGGGAAGGGAAGTGCTTGAAGTTTTATAATAATGTTCATGCTAATATGAAATATACAATTCTACGACTTTCTACACTGGTTATTCAAAAGCATAACACTGTTGAACTTTAAAACACATCCCGGGTAACAAACGAACATCACGAATTCTAATTATGTATGAATAACATGTCAAAAACTGAACTCACCAAAGCTGCAACACATATAAAAGAAACGGACTTCATTTGTGAAGCATTCATTCGTCCTCCAAACGATGCAGGCTCTATGCTAAGTGGTCTTAATGGCAACGAACTTTGACCAATAGACTTAATTCCCCCCCCCCCCCCCCCCCTCGATAACTCTGACCTCGCTATAAAGAAAAAATAATTCAACATTGTACAAATCTAAAGTAAGTCATTTCATAACTCAAAGGAACCTATCCTACAAATTTAGCGGAATATACACCATAACTAGTTGGGAGGTAGTGCTCGGGATCACACTAGCTGTTAACAAAAAACATCTTAATACCGACCTGAAAAAAACTCTTCACACCAATACATAAACTATTAGTTACGATGGGCGTAACTGTTAGATACGCTAGCGTAACTGTTTGATAGCCAGCGTAACTGTCATTTTATATCAGAATATTAACATACCAGTGAACGGAAAACCCTAAACAGTTTATTTAATATATCAGTGTCCTTTAGATCAGTTTGGAACTTGTTATATCCATATAGTTTCTTTCCGTCTTGTTTAAAAGCGGTGTTGGATCAAGTTTGGAATAACAAACTGTGGAAAAATTATTACGGTTCTCGTTGTTAACTGTTAGTAACGTAACTATTAGTTATGTTTATTAGTTACGTAGCGTAACTGTTGTTACGCTAGAGAAACTATTAGTTACATAGCGTAACTGTTTGTTACGCTAGCGTAACTATTTGTCACGTAACTGTTAGTTACCTTTGACAGGTCCGTAACATAACTAGTAGTTACACGGCGTAACTGTTAGTTACGCAGGCAACGTAACTGTTTGTTATATCAGTGTAACTAAGATCAGATTGCGGACATAATTTAAAACAGTTTGTAAACACATAACGGGTTTTTGAGAAATAAAAATAAAACAGATTATTTGTATTGTTATAAACAAATTATTATTATTGTTATCATATATTGTTAAAAATTATAAAGCGAGCTGTCTAATTCTTTAATTTGCGAATTTCAGAATGTCGACTCAACCTCTTGTGACCTCAACGATGTTTGCACCGATCATGACATCTGTAGTAACGGTAACTCCAATTGTGGGAGCACCACTTGCGAACACTGTTGCTAATCATGCGGAAAAACCCGAAGATTTTTCGGGTTGTGATCAGCCGGGTCAGAGAACTGCTAGCTGTAAGATGCCAAAACGAGAGAATCCCCGTCAAGATAATATGGTGAATTATTATATGGATCTTGCTGCCATGGTGACCGATGTCACTAATATGATCTCCGAAGATTTGGTGGGATCAAACTCAACGGAATGGTGGATTGATACGGGTGCTACCCATCATGTTTGCTCGGACAAGAACATGTTTACCACCTTAAAGGTTGTTGAGACTGGTGAGAAGTTGTTTATGGGAAATTCGGCTATGGCCGATATCAAAGGGGAAGGTACCATGATACTCAAGATGACCTCGGGAAAGGAGCTCATTTTGAACAATGTGCTCTATGTTCCGGAGATTCGTAAGAATCTTGTGTCGGGTTGGCTTCTCAACAAATTTGGCTTTCGTTTAGTGTTTGAATCAGATCAGGTCGTGTTGACCAAAAGTGGTGTGTATGTTGGTAGGGGATATGCCCTTAATGGCATGTTCAAATTGAATGTAATGGTTAAACGTGATATTAATAAGACTGTTTCTACTTCTACTTATTTGCTTGAGTCTTCTAATATTTGGCATGCACGTCTTGGTCATGTTAATTTTAATTCCATTCGTCGATTAGTTAAATTTAAATGCATACCATCTTTCCACATTGATTCAAACTATAAATGTCAAACATGTGTTGAGGCCAAACAAACGAGATCTTCGTTTAGATAGGTTGAAAGAATAATCGAACCCCTTGATATAATTCACACCGATGTATGTGACTTAAAATCGGTTGCCACAAGAGGTCAAAAAACAAATACTTCATCACCTTTATCGATGACAGCACGAAATATTTCTATGTATACTTACTTAAAACTAAGGATGAAGCCATCGATAAGTTCATTATTTACAAGAATGAAGTTGAGAATCAACTTAATAAGAAAATCAAGGTCGTTAGAAGTGATATAGGAGGTGACTATGAGTCACCATGTGCTAACTTTTGTGAGCAACATGGTATTAGACATGAACTCACCGCCCCCTATTCACCTCAACAAAACGGTATCACCGAAAGAAAGAACCGTACCTTGAAAGAAATGGTTAATGCCATGTTGATAAGTTTTAGACTTAGTCCAAACATGTGGGGGGGGGACCTATCTTGTCAACTTCTTATCTTTTAAATAAGCTACCTCGGAAGAATAAAGAGGAAACCCCATATGAACTTTGGATGGGAAGAAAACCATCATATAAATACCTACCAGTGTGAGGGTGCCTAGCCAAAGTACTAGTGTCGGCACCTAAGGTCTTAAAGATAGGGCCTAAAACTGTAGATTGCATATTCATTGGATATGCTCACAACAATAGTGCTTATCGATTTCTTGTGCATGATTCTAAGAATCCCGATATACACAAGAACACGATAATTGGACCAAGGAGTGCTACATTATTTGAAAATATATTTCCCTGTTTAAACACGGAAATTGGAAGTTCTTCTACACTTGTTGATTAGCCTGTCCAAAGTGAGAGACAAGAACAACATGTGGAAGAATATGTTGAGCCTAGAAGAAGTAAAAGGGATAGGGTTGAGAATAAGTTTGGTCCCGACTTCCTCACATTCATGGTAGAACATGAACCTAGAACTTCCCGCGAAGCGGTTACCTCTTCGGAAGCACTTCAATGGAAAGAAGCCATCAAAAGTGAAATAGATTCTATTTTACAAAACCATACGTGGGAAATAGTGGAGCTTCCTCAGGGTTGCAATGCACTAGACTATAGATGGCTATTTAAAAAGAAAATGAGGGTGGATGGAAGTATTGATAAATACAAAGCAATATTAGTGATGAAAGGTTATAGACAACGAGAAGGTCTAGATTATTTTGATACTTATTCTCCTGTAACGAGAATCACCTCCATCGGGATGGTACTTTCTATTTCCGCCATAAGAAATTTGGAAGTTCACCAAATGGAATGTAAAAACGGCTTTCCTAAACGGCGACATAGAGGAAGAAATTTACATGAAACAACCCGAGGGCTTTGTTGCCCCTGGAAAAGAGAACAAAGTGTGCAAGCTGGTTAAGTCATTATATGGCCTAAAGCAAGCTCCCAAACAATGGCATCAAAAGTTTTATTATGTCATGTTAGAACATGGTTTCAAAATAAATGAATGCGACAAGTGTGTTTATGTGAAAGACACACCTAATGGTTATGTTATATTATGTCTCTATGTAGATGACATGCTTATCATGTGTAGTGATGATAAGATAATAACATCAACAAAGGATATGTTGAAATCCAAATTCAACATGAAAGACATGGGCCTAGCGGATGTGATTCTTGGAATCAAGATCACACGAACCCAAAATGGCCTTGTATTAAATCAAACACATTACATGGACAAAATTCTAGAGCGATTCAATGTGGGGGATTCCGTCCTAGCTAGAAATCCAATAGACACCGGTCAACATCTATCTAAAAATAAAGGTGAAGGTGTGTCCCAACTAGAATACTCAAGAATCATTGGTAGTCTAATGTATCTGATCAGTTGAACCGGACCCGACTTAGCATACGTTGTTAGTAGGCTAAGTAGGTACACCAGCAATCCGAGTTCTTATCATTGAAAAAGTATGACAATATTACTTTGGTATGTAAGATACACGCGAGAGTATGGACTACAATAATAGACATCCAGCTGTTATCGATGGATACAATGATGCAAAGTGGATTTCTGATATAAAAGATTCCCCGATCAACAAGTGGATACGTGTTTACACTTGGAGGTGTTGTTGTAGCATGGAAATCTTGCAAACAAACGGTTATAGCAAGATCAACGATGGAATCTGAATTCATTGCCCTCGATAAATGTAGAGAGGAGGCAGAATGGTTGCATCATTTTGTAGAAGATATACCAAGATGGCCTAAACCGGTAACGGTCGTATGTATACATTGTGATAGTCAATCGGCAATTGGCAGAGCTCATAGCATAATGTATAACGGTAAGTCAAGACATATTCGACGTAGACATAACACGATACGACAACTACTCTCTACAGGAGTTATCTCAATTAACTATGTGAAGTCAAAGGATAACATAGAGGATCCGCTTACGAAAGGATTAAGCAGAGAGTTAGTTAGTAAGTCGTCAAAAGGAATAGGACTAAAGCCCTTGAATGAATAAGTTTATGCAAAGGAAACCTAACCCAGATGACTGGAGATCCCAAGATCTGGGTTCAACAGGACAACCTTGTTGTATGAACGAAGGGAGGTCACTGTGGGGGGAGTAGTTTATCTACCTCCTAAACCATCTAAGGGAGTTTAAAATTCACAAACTTCCTAGTCCATTCCTAAGATCAGTGACAAGGTGAAGGATAAGCATACGGCTTTTAAGGATTCCAAGAAATAACCATATGTGGTATAATGATTTCTAACGAATCACCTATGTTAGAGAGAAGTGGGGTCGCTTCGAAGGGAATTATAAGGGCATAATTCCTAAAATCTCTCGCGGAACCAGGATAGTGTTCATGACCGTAACGAACACGACTATGAGGAGTTGACATTGTCAGGAAGAGTCTTGTGTGAAATGTATTGTCTGTCTACGCAAATAACAGCTCAGTTCAAACACATCAAGATCTATTGACAGTTAGGAGACTAAGTTCATTTCATAAGGGAAGGTTCAAAGGGTAACACCTACCTATCCTATGCAGGATTCAACGGTCGAAGTTTCATCGGGATCAAGAACGATCTCCATTCATGTGGTGGATTATTGGAAAAAAGTTGATAAAAATATGATATTTTCATCAACTTTGGACGTATATAAAGTGGGTCATATTTAATATTTACGAACAATATTTAATATAAATGTGTAGCCCTTAGAAAGGGCTTTGCAACGATATATTATACGTCCAAAACGGAGTTAAGGTGAATGAGATATATCGACACCTAAAGATGGGTGTTCGGGTGTAACTAACGGTTACGTTACTAGCGTAACTATTAGTTACGTTGTGTAGCTGTTGTTACATTGCTAGCGTAACTAATAGTTACGTAGCGTAACTATTGTTACGTAGCTAAAATTGTCACGTAGCGTAACTGACAGTTACGTAGCGAAACTATTAGTTACGTAGCGTAACTAACAGTAACACCACTTTGGTCAGTTACGTCAGTTACAGATTCTGGATTAAATCGGGTTTAATGCCAATTAATCGAATTACATATGAGCGTTTTCTGTTAGCCTATAAATAGAAGTGTCCAGGCTCGACCAAAATACACAAAACTCATCCAATTTTTCCGATTAACTCGTTGTGATATTTCCGAATAGCTTTTAGGCAAGTCGTTTGCTCCGGCAACTTCGTAATAAGTTCTTTATGTCATTGTACCCTGGGAAACAATTCGTGTGAATATACGCGAAATTTGTTTTAAGGGAATCGTGTTTATCACGAGCCTTGACGACAATCTCGTTCACTATTTTGTTATTTCGTTTATAATTTATATAATTAATTTGCATTTCGTGTATTTTATCTTTCTGTTCAAATATAAACGGTATACTCTTTCTACACTATCTGAGAAATATAAACCCACTAAAACCACATGGGAAACCTCGTCAGAAAAACTTAAATTTTTGATTTTTCAACCAAACTTACCAGAAACCTTTTGAAAGATTTATTTGAAGTCCTTATATGTATTAAAACACTATAATCAAGCGTTAAACACCGATAAACTAAAGCATGGAATACTAAGAAAGTGATATCCACAAATTTTGAATCCTGACAAATTAAAGGCTGATTAACATTTAAACACAAAGAATGATAAATCATTTGATACTAGAATGGAGACTGAATAATTGTAACTTATTAGATACCAAGAAAAGAATGATAAATCATCTAAAAATGAAGACTCAACAAATTTGGATCGTAAAATAAAATGCCTAAATTAGAATAAAAGTGAATAGTTCAAACATTATTTTACCTGCCGACTAGGATCAAAAAGTCAAATTACCTATATTTATTAAATTTAAATAATACTAAAATTAGGATGACTTAATTAACCAAAATTAAAAGTTTAAATAATCTAATTACAAAAAGAAAAAAAAAACATATAAAATACTCAATTGAAAATGCGCGTGTTTATTAAATGACTTTTATGTTGTTTAATATGTTTACTAACTAAAATTAAAAATATACTCACTTCGTCCCAAAAAAAAAATTACCCCACATTCATATTTATGTTTGTCTCAAAACTATTGTTTTGTTTCTAATTATGGATGGTTAAAATGTAGTAACTTTCTATTTTGTTCTTAAATATTTTCAATTTTTGAAACTGTAAAGTAAGCGACCTCTTTAATATAATAACATAACAGGTAATGTGGAAGTAGAATCCCACGGCTGTTCCGCAGCACTCGACTCGTATATCCGAGGTTGTTGCCCAACCTTCGTATCTATGATCCCGGGTGTTAAGAATCAAGAAACGCGTTAACTTATTGAGAGAATGACCCCCCAATTAAGCCCATGGGTGAGAATCATTATTGATTGAGGAATAGTATTGAATGAGATAATATTGATTAAATTATGAGAGAGTTAATAGGCTTGTATGACATAATGATTTGAATGTTGTGTGGAGAGAATGTGTTTAGGTGAATTGTATTATCTATCATTATGCAGGTCATTTGTATTTATATCTTGGAGGACTGTCGCTTTCTCTTACATCGCTGTCTAAGTACCTTCCTTTACATATGGGTTAAAAGGGGGCATCTTCTGTTATCTATGAGGTTTTGAGCGTCTGCCCTCTGCAGATCTCTGACGTACTTGGTGAGTGGTCGCTATCAGGCTTGGTCAGGTCTGACTTAGCCTTTAATGTGTCTTTGGGCGGGAGAGTTTTTTTGATTTAATGCTAGATATGTACTTGTCCCAGCATTAAATGTCTCTGCCCTTCGCAAGTTACGGATTTGGTCAAACCCTTTGTCGTTTGATCTTTCGGCAAGGTGCAAGAGGTGTTCTCTTAATTGGTTCCTTTGTCTCTTCTTCGTGTGGGGAAGTAGGAGTGTACTCTTGTGTTATTATTTGAAATATAGTTGAAAACCACAATGCTCCAACAACCCCCTCCCCCTAGTCTTGCATATGAGACCGTAGGGAACTTATGTTGGACTTAACATGACTATTTATCTTGTTTCCGTAGCCCTTATCCTATTTGGCATGTGACTTCGTGGTTTGATTCTAACTGATATGTGGGCCCTGCTGACTGGTCAAGGCGCTCTATTTTCTTGGGCATCATTAGTTGCATTTAATGTCGCTGCTCGAATGTCTTGTCAGACGTCTCCTCACATGAGGCTTGTAAGTGCAACTTTCCCTTCGGGTTTTCGATGTGGGAATCTTTTGGAGTTCGCGCTAAAAGTGTTCCACATTCCCTAACGTGTCCTCCCCCCACTTCTTTTTATGATAAATTCGGAAACCGTTTCATTCTCAAAACCCTAGTTTTTCTTTGCCTTTTCTTTCATGCAACTACTCTTGTTGTTGTTCTTATTTTTTCTTCTTCACTCACCACCATTGTTCGTTGTTATCCCTACTCTTCTCCACTCACGATGGGCAAAGATGATCTGGTGTCGTCTTTTTGTTCTTTGAGTCATACTGAATTCAAGAAGTTGTGCGCCGATCATAATTTTCAAGCGGTGTGGCGTGTTCGCCACCCCTTTTCGAGTGAGAATGTCTTGATTTGTCCGGCAGGTTATCTTGCCATCTATGCCCGGTGGTTCAAATTAGCTAATCTTCGCCCTCCCTTCACCGAGTTCTTCCTCTCTGTGATTGATTATTACCGATTGACGCCTGCCCAGATATTGGGGTCATTAGGATTATCACCTTTGAGATTCTGTGTCGAGCTTTGGGTTTCGATGCCACTTTGTGTTTGTGCGTCATTTTTCAGGTTAGCTGTGGAGAAGCAACCCAAGAGTGGTGATGTAGAGATGGAATGTTTCGTGTATGTGCCCTCATGTTTGAATAAGTGGAAGGAATCTTTTTTCTGGGTGGATGCTTCCTTGGCCCCCATAGCCTTGAACTGGCGTGACGTAGTTGCAGGTGGATACAGGGAGGTTGTCCACTTATAGTAAGGACTTATCCTACATAGGTGTTAATATTAGTTGGCGTTTATAAGAATTGGCCATCCCTTTTTATAAAACCTAGCATCATGCGGAGTGGACAAGGTATGTTACTTGCTCGATTGTTGTTCTTTTCTCTTTTTCATCTATATCTTATGACTTTTGGCGTTTCTTTCCGCAATTATCGGTCTGTTAAAATATTTGAATTTGGTAAATCTAGATGGTGTGGATTACCCATTGGTGCAACTAGCGGAGGGGGAAGCCTTTATTCTGGACCAATACCAATACAAGGGAAGTATGTGGATCCTTCTCCAAATGTTCGTAGCCTAATTCCCGAAGGCTTCGTGACCATGGAGGTTGTTGTGGAAGCTTACGCGGAATGGAAAAAAGAGAAAAGGAAAAGGAGTTGTGAAAGCTCTGTTGGGGGTTAGTCCAAACATGCCAAACGATCCGCCCATAAAGGTAAACTTATAGACTTGTCTTCCGAGAAGGAGGAGGTTTGGTCAGGGTCAGAGCGCGTATGTCACCCATTTCTACCATTGTCTTCATCTTCTCCACCTTTCTGTACTTATATATCCTCTTCTACAAGTGCTCCGACTTCTGTGCGAGGTAATGACTTGGTTTCTCATGTAGGCTCATTAAGTGATCATGACCGTTTTGTTTCCCAGTAAGAACCTATTCCTCTTCCCTCTGAGATGGAGGTATCGTATGATGTGTCGAAAACTCACGCCGAGACCACGGTGGTACCTTTCGAGAGAGAACATAACCTCGGTCCGTCTCGCGAAGACACCCCTGTTATGAGTTTTCATGATGAAACGGGTGAAAATGTTGTTGTTGATAAGACGTGGACGAAGACAGGGCTTGAATAAGGTGATAGGCTTAGTGGATGAGCCCTTTTAAGCGGGTGGTAATGAAGGTGCTGGTATGGGTGAGGTTGGTGTCCGTTCTGTTGGTGATAAAGGATAGGGTCCAATGGAGGAGAAAGGGACTATGTCGCAACAGGATGATGCTATGCCGATATGGACCCGTAGGTGGCTCGTCACAGGTACTCTCCCAAGTGATTATGTTGAACGAAAGAAGTATGAGATACCCAATGATCAGCCGGAACATGTTGGAGCACTTTGGGACTCCTGTTGAGGTTCTCCGGTGGTGGGATATGGATGATCATGTCCTTGCCGACCGATACAACGTGCTTATGTCCCAATTGGTCGATGGAGGACGAATCTACGTGGTCGTTGGGATGTGGAAATAATAAACAAGGAGAAGGCCAACAGGATGATTGGGAAGCTTAAAGGTAAAATGGAGAAAAGGGATGACACCATCGATTCCATGGCTGCGCAGAAATTTGTGGTGGAGCAAGAGAGGGATGCACCGAAAGAGTAGGTAAGGGAGCATGTCTTTGGGACTAAATTTGTGTCTCATGAAGAGTAGGATGTAATGGGGGTTTATTGGATCGTCAGAAATTTGGAGACGTAGACACTCAACTACCTATAGAGGCTCTAAAGAAAGACAATGCAGAATTGGCTGCCAAGAACAAGGCATTGACTCAGAAGCTTGATCGAGTCTTGAATGATAGTTTAAAGGAGTTTATGGGCAAACTTCATTCAAGTGTTGAGTTCAACACCCCTCGCGGAAACGTCAGAGCCTATGCTACCTCTTTTCGGTATGGAGATGGAGTCTGGAACGGGTATCGCTATCACAAAGCGAACACTCTGATGATCCTAGTTCTTGCCTATGACCCTCTGGCTGATCAGAAACTCGATGAAGCGCCGACAGATTTGGCACTTGTCTCCTTTCCTTATCAGGAGGCCTTGGGTGCCCATTCTCGCGATTCCATCGAATAACTCAAGGCTATTTCTCTTGCCGCTGCTCCAGAAGATGAGGTGTAGGGGTCTTGTTTGTATGAAAATTTGTTTATTTTGGTGTTCTTGGGCCAGAGGCCATTTGAAACGTTTGTATGTTGTAATTTGGGTCGGAGTCCATCTTATTAATGAATATGGCTCTGTTTTATGCTTGTCTTTAATTATGTGTTATATTTTGAGAAGAGTCCTTCATCTAAATATACACTTAATAAAACAACATAGTAAAAAAAATACTTATGTTTAGAAATTGGGTGTGTTCTTTGAACTTCCTCCGGGCCGACTCAAACGGCGAGAAGTTTCTTGTGTTAGGATAGTTTTTAACTAGCACAGAGCGAATTAGTCTGGATTTCTTAGCCCGTCTATGTTAGGATAAATTCAGACTAAACATGGAGCTAATTAGTGTGGGTTGTTCAGCCCGACTATCTTAGGATAGCTTCAAACTAACATGGAGTTTATTAGAGAGGGCACTCTCCCCTGCGTCGCAATCTCTAAAGATCTTGTTTAAAGGAGCGAAACCTTTATATAGGCAGTTCAACCTTGAAAATTGTTTAAGATGATCAAAATTACTTGCTCTCATCCGGAGGGCAAGATTTGAATTTCATCTATTCTAAAATTGGGTAAACCCCTACATCGCCTACCAGGGCGTTACGATACAAGGAAAAATAAATTTGTTAGGCGTGGCATGATTATTGCAATTACATTACCATCCACTAAATGTAACATTTATGAAGTAGGCTTTCGTGCCACCTCCTTGCTACTGGTTCTCCGGATAGCTTCTGAAGCCTGTAGGCCCTGTTTCCTAATACTTTCGTGACTAAATATGGTCCTTCCCAAAGTGGTCCTAATTTTCATGTGCCCTCCACTCTGCTTGCTTCGTTACTCCGAAGCACGAACGCTTGTGGTCGGAACGTAGAGGGCCATTGTTGTAATAACTCTCCATTTTTCTTTTGTACTTCTCTTCTCTTATGGTTGTGACTTCACATCTTTCTTCAAGCAGGTTTAAGTAGGTGCTTAGGCTTTCTTCATTGTTTCCAGTGTTCGTGCTCCGCTCATTCGGCATACCTATTTCACTTGGTATCACAACTTCCGTGTCGTACGTTAGGCTGAAAGGAGTTTCTCCGTTACTGGTTTTCACCATCGTTATGGGTGCCCATAACACATGAGACAGTTGGTGTAGCCAACCTCCTTTTTCCTTATCTGATCTGGTCTTGATGCCTTCTACTAGGCTTTGGTTTTCTCTTTCCACTTGTCCGTTAGCCTGTGGATGGGCTACGCACGTGAACTTTTTGTATTTTCATTACGGTGCACCAAGCTTTGAAGGGGTTGTCGGCGAACTGCTTTCCATTATCAGAGATGATAATTCTTGGGAGTCCGTAGCGGCAAACTATGTTGTCAAAAACAAACTTCTACACTTGTTTCCCGGTTATTGACGCGAGTGGTTTTGCTTCTACCCATTTGGTGAAGTAGTCTAAGGCGACGAGAAGGAATTTTATCTCCTGTCTCCGGAGGGAATAGTCCAACTATGCCGATATTCCATTGGTGGAAAGCCCACCGCAGATGTGACGGAGATAAGGTTGTTATTTGGTAGTTTTGGGACGGGGGAGTATCGTTGAAAACTTATGAACTTCTGGATCTCCTTTGTTGCGTCTCTATACATGGAAGGCCAGTAATAGCCCAAGTTCATGGCTTTCGCTACGGCAGCTCAAGGGCCTGTGTGCATTTCGCACACATATGTATTTCTCTTATCACATAGTTGGCATGTGTTGTCCCACATATCGGAGCCATGGAATTAGGAGGGACTTTTTGTAGAGGACTCCGTCTCTTATTGAGTACATTGACCCTTTCATCCGTATCTTTTGGGCCTGGACGGGGTCCTCCCACAGCGTTCCATTTTTTACGAATTTGACGATTGGCATCATCCAATTCGGGCTTTCTTCTTCCACTATAGAATGACCTTCCTCAACCTCGCTATATTTTTTCTGCAATGTTTCGACCATGACTTGGTTCGTTAGGTGGGGGAAAGCAAGGGAGATTAGTTTTCTAGCTGCGTCAGCTTTGGTGTTCTTTTCTTGAGAATTTGTTGTATTTCGAACATTTTGAAGTAAACAATTAGTCTTGTTACTAGGTCTTTATACAGCACTAGAGATTCTCCTTTCACTTCGAACAACCCATTTACTTGATTTTCCACGATGGGCGAATCTACCTTTGCTCGTATGTATTTCACTTTCATTTTTGATGCTATCTGGAGCCCCTCATACTCCGATTCGTTGTTTGTGTTGGGGAAGGAAAACTCTAAGTCATAGATAAATTATGTTCCTTTCGGGTTAGCTAAGATAACTCCCTCCCCTGCAACATTACATGCTCCGTCTGTGTATAATGACCATACTTCCACTGGTTCCTCCTATGCAGTTATCTCGGTCAGATTTCGAATCTCGTTCGAGGTCCGAGATCCGAGATTTCGATTATCTCGGTGAGATCTCGGTTTTTTATATTATTTAGAATATTATATATATAAATAATATATTAAAATCACAAAAGATTAAACATAAAACATAGCATAAAAGTGTCAAACAACATTAAATTCAAATCCAAATCAACATCGTCTAAAGTGATAAAAGTGTCGAACTCTAATTGCAGTCCATGGGTTCAGCATCCGAATCAACATCGTCTAAAGCATTCACTTGTTCCTCCAAGCCCACTCCCACATTAGTCTCGTCATCGTAATCTGTATAACGCTCCCTTTTACTTCTTGTACTTGGTCCGATTTCTTCATTTCCTCCCATCGCCTCTCTCACATCAGACCAAAGAAGATCGTCACCTGCATTCACAAAGTCTTGAAGCTCAGTCTCTGTTGGTATCGTCCAGTCATCGTTTTCCTCTACGTCTCTCAACAAGATAGGGTCTAAAAGCTTGCCAGATTTGAGAGACTCGAATCGCTTTTGCAGCCTAGTGTTGTATTGGATGAATACAAGGTCATTGAGCTTTTGTTGCAAAAGACAATTCCTTTTCTTTGAGTGTAAATTTTCAAATTTACTCCAATTGCGTTCAGAAGGTGAAGCACTACAAGTTTGACTAAGGACTCTGAAAGCAAAGCTTTGAAGCAAAGGTGTATCGATCCCATAAGTACGCCACCATATATGTGGTGCAAATTTTTTCCTACTCCTTTTAGCAGATGCAGGTCCAAATTGGCCACAAGAATCAATGTACACATTCAATTCTCCTCTCAAAGCATCATTTTCTTCAGGATCAGGAACAAGCTTATCAATGGCCACATAAAGATCTGTCTTGATCTCCTTATTCTCACTAATCTTTGAATCTTCTGCATGAAAAATAGCAGGGTTAAGAAAACATCCAGCAACATGTAAAGGATGGTGGAATTGGTCGGTCCACCTTGTCTGAACCATAGACCAAACTCTGCTGAATAGTGTTAGTGCAAGATATGCAATGACTGGATATTCTATTATGTTTTGGTTACATAGTATTATATTAGCCTGTATATAGATAGCTTAGTGGGCTGCTCACGGACTTGCATGTCCGTGAGGCCCAATAGAGTCCAAGCCCAAACTAGCTGAACATGTTACTCTATAAATAGAGGTGTTCAGGGTAGTTTAGGGCTGTTGGTTTTTGAAGAGAATTCAGAGTTTATACTTTCGGATTGTAACAAGTGTTTTGTTAATCAGAAGTATTAGAATTCGGTAATTGTGTTTCTTTGTTTATTACGTTCGATTATAATTTGTGCCCGTTCTACTGATTACAAGATTCCGCCTCGTGATTAGTGAGTTTAATCATGTAGATCGGACCACTGGGACCTACAATTGGTATCAGAGCAAACGCATCGTTTGCTCTCTATCGAGATTTGGTTCAGGATTAAATTCAGATTTTAATCGATTATGGAAATTAGGGTTCTTAATACATCTTCGACGGCTGTTTGTGAGAATTAGGGTTTTTGTTACATCTTCGGCGGCGGGATTACAGATTAGGGTTTCTCTGCTTGTTCGTGGACACATCTCTGAGGATACATCTTCGTGGATACATCTTCGTGGGTACATCTTCGTGGATACATCTTCGGATACATCTTCGTGGATACATCTTCGTAGGTACATCTTCGCTCTTACATCTTCGTGGGTACATCTTCGTTAGTGGATCTTCCAAGTCTGCGAACAACATCTTCGTGCCTCTTCGCCGAACAACTTCTTCGTGATACACAAACATCTTCGCCGAACACATACATCTTCGCCAAACACATACATCTTCGCCGAACACATACATCTTCGCCGAACACATACATCTTCGTGAACATCTTCGCCAAACATCTTCGTACTTTACATCTTCGCCAAACATCTTCGCCGAACACATTTTCATCTTACATCTTCGTCCAACATCTTCGCTGTTTTCTTTTACAATGGATTCAAGACAATCAACTAATACCCCTCCTAAGTTAATCAAATCTTCACAGTATTTCGAATGGGCCGATAAATTCGAATCCTTCTGTCGGTATAATGACGTACAAATGTGGATACTATGTGTCAACACAAAATATACCCCTCCAATGCAGGCTTCAAATACAAGTGGTGGTGGAAATGTTCCTATTGAAATCTCTTCTTTCACAGCTGAGCATAGAAGAGTACATGACGCTGAAAACCGAGCTTGGGCAAGTTTAAAAATGGATCTGCCCATTGAAACGATACATATATGTCAAGATCACAAAACTGCTTATGAACTCTGGAAAGCAATTGAGATTCAGTACGTTGGGAGTGCTGCTCAACAAAAAAGTAGGGGAAGTGTTCTTAAACGACAATTCAATACATTCAGAGCAGGTTTAAATGAAAGTTTTGAAGACACTGTCAACAGATTTCACAATCTGCTATCTGACCTTGCCAGAGCTCGCATAACTGTTGGAGAAGAAAAGGTAGAACGGTTTTTGGATGCGTTACCCAAGCGTTGGGAAGTGTACGTGAACTTAATAAAAGATGAATACTATCAGACAAAAGATGACGGCACCAAAATAACTCTACCACAGGTAATTGAGAGATTTAGAGGATATGAACAAACCCGTTTAACTATCGACGATGTTGCCGATGACACACCCTATGGACAATCTTCAACATCTGATGCTTCTGTGAATGCAACTGCGTTCATATCTGAAAATGGTCAAGAAACTTCTGATACTCATTCCTCTATCGATACCACTACAACTGCAGGAGTTCCAAAAGCTGCCAATTCTCATCAAAGAATGCCAATGAGTGTTAAATCAGCAGAAGAAAGTTTAGAAATCTTATCATGTTTCTTGTCTGCTTACGGTAATCAAGTTCAAGGTAAAATCACTGATCCAGGATTGTGGGACGAAGACTTTAGTCAAGTCGATCAGGATGACCTAGAGAAAATGGACTTACAATGGCAAACTTCCATGATTACAAATAGGATCAAGCGATTTATGACTAGAACAGGACGCAGTCCTCGAACCGGAAAAGCAGGTTTTGATAAATCCAAGGTGCGTTGTTTCAACTGTCAAGGTCATGGCCACTTCGCTAGAGAATGTCAACAGCCTAAGGTTGAATATAATCAAAGCCAAGACAAAACCAAGACCTCTTCTTCGCAACCACAACGCAGCTTAGCGTCACGGGCTATGATAGTCCAACACGATGATCGAACATATGATTGGCAAATTTGTACTGATGAAAGAAATCAAGCTCTCATGGCCTCTATTGAAGAAATTCGCAGTGAAGTCAGTAACACAGAAGCAGCATCAGGTACTGACAGTGATTCAAACTCCAGCGAAGAATATACTGAAGAGGTTGAAGAAAGTCAAAACATCTCTCAAGTTTGCAGCTGCACCATCGATCTATCCAACGAGAACCTTATCGCTAAAATGGCTGACCTCGACTCGAACAAGGCAAAGGTACTTCTTGACTCTCAATCTATGAAAGATTTCTGTAAATCCTATACGGTTTTAACTCTCCAAAACGATAATCTGACTAAGTTAGTATCCAATTTGGAGTCTCAGCAAACTGCTTTCAGACAAACCATTGCAAATTTAACTTATCAAAGAGATGAATTTTCAAAGCAATATCATAAAACTGAAACAGATCGAACGGGGCAATATCATAAAACTGAAACAGATCGAACGGCTCTTTTATCAAATGTCGGTATTTTGACACAAAAAGTTGACATATTGTATGAATGTATCGAAACTGAAAAGAAAAAATTTGCTGAGAAGGTCCAAGAGTTAAACCTTTGTGAAATACAACTAACTGAGCAGGAAAGAAAGTTCGAGCAATTCCGTACTTCGTCAAGTACTTTGAATTCCATCTTGAGTCGTCAGCGTACAAGTGGAAAGTCTGAAGGTCTAGGGTATAATGAAATACCACCTCCGTATAACAACAACTTTAGTTTTTTCAAGAACGGGCCTCCACAACCTGAAAACTGTGAATCTTCAAGCTCCATGGATCAGAAAAATAAAGCAAATCAAGAGCAACAAGCCACAAACGCTCCACCTCAAACCTCAACATGTGAACCTTTGAAGGAAACATTCATATCAAGTAACGACCTCAAATCTAAGCAAAATTCATCCTCTGATGCTAATCCAGATCAATCAAATAAGATGGAAACTTTAAACTGCTTCAAATGTCGTGAACGTGGGCACGTGGCTTCCGTTTGCACGAACAAGCGAAAAGAAACTCAAGCTAAACCCACTCCCACGCAGTCAGCTAAATTCACTCCCACGAAACCAGTTCAAATTCTACGAAACCCACATCACGAAAGTACAGCTTCAAACTCACGATATTATGGACACAGTAAACCAAGCACGGGACAATTTTCTCAACGTCCACACCAGCGGCCACAACAACCTTTTGTTCCATCTTATCGCCAACACCATTATGATCACCGCTCCCACAGTCCTCCACGACATAACCACCATAATCATTACCCAAGTCCTCCACAATACCATCACGGAAATTACAATCATAGCCCTCCACGTCCTCATTATGAACCACGTCGTAACACAACTTCCCGTTACAGTTCCCCACCAATGAGTCATAGAGTTCCTTACAACTCTAACAGTCATTACTCTACACGCCACACATCTCCAATCTCTCACCACAATAAGGGAATTTACAAAAGAGTCACATATGTGACTGAGAACGGTCAATACAGGTCTGTCATGGCCTGGGTTCCCCATGACAACTAATAATTTTATCTTGTGTGCAGGACCCGGGTCACCGACTCGTCAACAACTGGTACGTTGACAGTGGCTGTTCCAGGCTCATGACAGGAGAACGAAGTCTGCTTAACAACTTCGAATCTGGAAAGAAAGGTCGAGTAAATTTTGCTGGAGAAAAGGGTGGAGAAATAACTGGAATTGGATCAGTTACAAATGGAAAAATCACACTGAAGGATGTATTTTACGTCAGGCAGCTAGAACACAATCTGCTCAGTGTCTCTCAAATCTGCGACAATGATAATCCTGTGTATTTTACCAAGAAGGAGGTTTTGATTCTTAAATCCGGAATTGATATTCCTGAGGATCTGATACTGATGCGTGCTCCAAGAACGAAAAACACGTATATTATGGATATGAAAAACACTGAACTCACCACTGATTCAACATGTCTTTTATCCAAGTCAACTAGTGAAGAAGCCATGCTTTGGCACAGAAAGATGGCACATTTACACTTTCGGAAAATGAATGAGATCACAAAGAAAGAGCTAGTCTTTGGAGTTCCACTCAAACGATTCGAGTATGAAGATAAATGCATTCCATGCAAACTCGGAAAGCAACACAAGCAACATCACAAGTCCAAGGCCATCAACACAATCGAGACAACATTCGAGCTAATGCACACTGATCTTTTTGGTCCTATTGCACAAAGAAGCTTCGAGGAAAATACTACTGTCTAGTAATCACCCGATGATTACACTCGCTACTCTTGGGTCTACTTTTTAGGCACTAAGAGTGAAACAGCTGGCACGCTAATCAACTCTTCGACATGATCAAAAACGTATACAAAGCTAATGTCAAGCGTCTGCGAAGCGATAACGGGACAGAATTCAGGAATTCCCGTGACCTTCTACTGTCGTGCAAATGGAATAGTTCAACAACATAGCGCTCCATATGAACCACAGCAAAATGGTGTCGCTGAGAGGAAAACAGAACTTTAATAGAAGCTGCACGTACCATGTAGCTGACTCACTTCTCCCCGTTACATTCTGGGGGGAGGCAGTAAATACAGCGTGTTACGTCCTCAATCGAGTTGGACAGGTGAAAATAAAACGAGTTATGAACTGCTTAATAGTCGTAAGCCTAATCTTGCTGGATTGGAACCCTTTGGGGTTCCTTTGCACCGTTTTGAAAACAAATATAACCACCAAGTTCGCACCCAAAGCTGTCCAAGGATACTTTCTTGGATATGTTGAGGGTTGAGCGAACAAAAGAGTTTATCTTAAAACTTCACGTACAGTGTAAATTGTCTTTAACTTGGAAATAACCAGTTACACTTTTGAAAAACAAACCGGTCCAGCTATCGCTTTTGACTATGATGCTTTATTTAAATCATTTAACGTTTCTCCTAGTGTGTCTCATACAGGAACAGAGAACCCGAGTTTCTCCTCTGATGATGAAGATACAGTTTTTCCTCGTACTAATGTTATTCAAGATATTGTCGCTGAACCTGCTGACACCGATGATCAAGCAGATGACCAAGACGATGTGGCAGAACCACTCGACGACGACAATCCAGCCGATGATCAAGAAAATGTGGCAGAACCAATGCAAACGCTCAAGACGGTGCGGCATTCCCGCCTGTCATGTCTCGCATTCACAAGGATCACCCATCCGACAACATTATTGGCGATCCCGATGCACCCGTTCAAACTCGAACGCAAATAGAGGATTTACAAGGCATGTATGCCTTGGTCACCACCTCCGAAGAT
>CAJVGC010000582.1:24809960-24860058 GCA_910822075.1 Senecio squalidus
AAATACAACTAACTGAGCAGGAAAGAAAGTTCGAGCAATTCCGTACTTCGTCAAGTCTTTGAATTCCATCTTGAGTCGTCAGCGTACAAGTGGAAAGTCTGAAGGTCTAGGGTATAATGAAATACCACCTCCGTATAACAACAACTTTAGTTTTTTCAAGAACGGGCCTCCACAACCTGAAAACTGTGAATCTTCAAGCTCCATGGATCAGAAAATAAAGCAAATCAAGAGCAAAAGCCACAAACGCTCCACCTCAAACCTCAACATGTGAACCTTTGAAGGAAACATTCATATCAAGTAACGACCTCAATCTAAGCAAAATTCATCCTCTGATGCTAATCCAGATCAATCAAATAAGATGGAAACTTTAAACTGCTTCAAATGTCGTGAACGTGGGCACGTGGCTTCCGTTTGCACGAACAAGCGAAAGAAACTCAAGCTAAACCCACTCCCACGCAGTCAGCTAAATTCACTCCCACGAAACCAGTTCAAATTCTACGAAACCCACATCACGAAAGTCCAGCTTCAAACTCACGATATTATGGACACAGTAAACCAAGCACGGGACAATTTTCTCAACGTCCACACCAGCGGCCACAACAACCTTTTGTTCCATCTTATCGCCAACACCATTATGATCACCGCTCCCACAGTCCTCCACGACATCACCATCATAATCATTACCCAAGTCCTCCACAATACCATCACGGAAATTACAATCATAGCCCTCCACGTCCTCATTATGAACCACGTCATTACACAAATTCTCGTTACAGTTCCCCACCAATGAGTCATAGAGTTCCTTACAACTCTAACAGTCATTACTCTACACGCCACACATCTCCAATCTCTCACCAAAATAAGGGAATTTACAAAAGAGTCACATATGTGACTGAGAACGGTCAATCCAGGTCTGTCATGGCCTGGGTTCCCCATGACAACTAATAATTTTATCTTGTGTGCAGGAACCGGGTCACCGACTCGTCAACAACTGGTACGTTGACAGTGGCTGTTCCAGGCACATGACAGGAGAACGAAGTCTGCTTAACAACTTCGAATCTGGAAAGAAAGGTCGAGTAAATTTTGCTGGAGAAAAGGGTGGAGAAATAACTGGAATTGGATCAGTTACAAACGGAAAAATCACACTGAAGGATGTATTTTACGTCAGGCAGCTAGACACAATCTGCTCAGTGTCTCTCAAATCTGCGACAATGATAATCCTGTGTATTTTACCAAGAAGGAGGTTTTGATTCTTAAATCCGGAATTGATATTCCTGAGGATCTGATACTGATGCGTGCTCCAAGAACGAAAAACACGTATATTATGGATATGAAAAACACTGAACTCACCACTGATTCAACATGTCTTTTATCCAAGTCAACTAGTGAAGAAGCCATGCTTTGGCACAGAAAGATGGCACATTTACACTTTCGGAAAATGAATGAGATCACAAAGAAAGAGCTAGTCCTTGGAGTTCCACTCAAACGATTCGAGTATGAAGATAAATGCATTCCATGCAAACTCGGAAAGCAACACAAGCAACATCACAAGTCCAAGGCCATCAACACAATCGAGACAACATTCGAGCTAATGCACACTGATCTTTTCGGTCCTATTGCACAAAGAAGCTTCGGAGGAAAATACTACTGTCTAGTAATCACCGATGATTACACTCGCTACTCTTGGGTCTACTTTTTAGGCACTAAGAGTGAAACAGCTGGCACGCTAATCAACTTCTTCGACATGATCAAAAACGTATACAAAGCTAATGTCAAGCGTCTGCGAAGCGATAACGGGACAGAATTCAGGAATTCCACGATGACCTTCTACTGTCTTGCAAATGGAATAGTTCAACAACATAGCGCTCCATATGAACCACAGCAAAATGGTGTCGCTGAGAGGAAAAACAGAACTTTAATAGAAGCTGCACGTACCATGTTAGCTGACTCACTTCTCCCCGTTACATTCTGGGGGGAGGCAGTAAATACAGCGTGTTACGTCCTCAATCGAGTTTGGACAGTGAAACGGTTTAATAAAACGAGTTATGAACTGCTTAATAGTCGTAAGCCTAATCTTGCTGGATTGGAACCCTTTGGGGTTCCTTGCACCGTTTTGAAAACAAATTATACCACCAAGTTCGCACCCAAAGCTGTCCAAGGATACTTTCTTGGATATGTTGAGGGTTGAGCGAACAAAAGAGTTTATCTTAAAACTTCACGTACAGTGTAAATTGTCTTTAACTTGGAAATAACCAGTTACACTTTTGAAAAACAAACCAGTCCAGCTATCGCTTTTGACTATGATGCTTTATTTAAATCATTTAACGTTTCTCCTAGTGTGTCTCATACAGGAACAGAGAACCCGAGTTTCTCTTCTGATGATGAAGATACAGTTTTTCCTCGTACTAATGTTATTCAAGATATTGTCGCTGAACCTGCTCACACCGATGATCAAGCAGATGACCAAGACGATGTGGCAGAACCACTCGACGACGACAATCCAGCCGATGATCAAGAAAATGTGGCAGAACCACATAATGCAAACGCTCAAGACGGTGCGGCATTCCCGCCTGTCATGTCTCGCATTCACAAGGATCACCCATCCGACAACATTATTGGCGATCCCGATGCACCCGTTCAAACTCGAACGCAAATAGAGGATTTACAAGGCATGTATGCCTTGGTCACCACCTCCGAAGATTTTAACAATTGTCGATTTCTTTGCTTCGTTTCTCAAGATGTTCCTGCTAACATTCATATGGCTCTTAAGGATGCAAACTGGGTCCATGCCTGTCAAGAGGAATTAGCTCAATTCGAGAAACTAGGGGTCTGGATACTTGTGATTTTGCCCGATGACGCCTACGCTATAGGCACTAAATGGGTTTTCCGATGCAAACGAGACGACCGTGGAATCATCACTCGAAACAAAGCTCGATTAGTGGTACAAGGGTTTTATCAGGAAGAAGGATTGGATTTTCAGGATGTCTTCTCCCCAGTCGCTCGCCTCGAGGTTGTTCGTCTCTTCTTAGCTTATGCCTCTCACATGGGATTTACAGTTTACCAACTCGATGTTAAAAGTGCTTTCCTTTATGGTAAAATCGACGACACCGTCTATGTTCAGCAACCCCCTGGCTTCGAAGACCCACAACACCCTGATAAGGTTTACAAGCTCAACAAAGCTTTATACGGTCTTCATCAAGCTCCTCGGCTGTGGTATGGAACATTGTCAACTTTTCTCTTAGAATCCGGTTTCAAGAGAGGTCGTATCGATAGCACTCTGTTTATCAAAGATTCACCCAAGGCTAAACTATTGGTTCAAGTCTACGTGGATGATATTATCTTCGGTTCCACTGATAATCAAGTGTGTAAGGACTTTGAAAAGCTCATGAAATACAAATTCGAGATGAGCGCGATGGGTGAACTCAAATTATTTCTAGGACTACAGGTCGAGCAACTACCAGACGGAATGTTCGTTCATCAATCCAACTATGTCACTGAAATGCTGAAGAAATTCAACATGACCGATGTCAAGCCAATTGCTACTCCCATTTCTCAGCAGCACAATCTTGAACCAAACGCACAAAACGATCCTGATATGGATCCCACTGTTTATCGCGGCATTATAGGCTCCTTAATGTATCTTACTGCATCTCGTCCTGACATAATGTTTGTTGTATGTTTATGTGCCAGGTTTCAAGCTTGCCCTAAGACGTCTCATCACTCTGCTGTAAAGAGGATTCTTCGCTACCTTAAAGGCCAACCGCGGCTGGGTCTCTGGTATCCCAAAGGAAGCGACCTCTTTCTCGAAGCATTCACCGACTCGGATTTGGGTGGATCAATATCGATCGAAAGTCAACCTCCGGTGGTTGTCAATTTTTGGGAGGACGCCTCGTGTCTTGGCAATGCAAGAAACAGACAACTGTCTCCGTCTCATCCTGTGAAGCTGAATATATCGTTGCGGGTAGCTGTGTCTCACAGGTTCTCTGGATACAACAACAGATGCTGGATTACGGTTTATTCTATACCTCTACTCCTATTAATATAGATAATGAGGCTGCCGTTTCTGTTATTAAAAATCCTGTTAAACATAGCAAAACCCGTCATATTGATTTTAAGCGCCACTTTATTCGAGACTATTATGAAAAGAAACTCATCGATATCATTCGTGTCTCTTCCGAAAACAACTTGGCCGACCTCTTCACTAAAGCTTTTGACAAATCTCGCTTCGAGTCACTTGTTCACCGTATTAGACTTCGCAATTTAGATTAACCAACGTTTTCTTTTAAAAAAAAAAAAAAAAAAAAAAAAAAAAAAAACATTAGTGTAACTTAGTTCGAAATCTAAAATTCGAGATGAAGATAACTCTTGCTTATGACTCTTGTCTTAGATCGGGTTTACTGCTTTTACATGCATCTATAATTCTCCATCATATTTTAATTTAACCTCCAGTGTCTTGTGGCCTTTCGTCTTCTAGTTGTTCTCGATAGGGTGGTTTGTCTGGTTTAAACACCTCTTGATTCTTACATTAAACGACTTAATTTGGTCTGCCACAATAAAGGTTGAGATTAGGTTTCTGTTACGAGTCATATGTTGCGCTTACAGATGGGATTTACTCACGTTGAATTACAAATAATGAGTATGCTCTTAAGTTACTGAATTCATATAAGCGGCCTTTGAAATCTGAGTCAGTATACCCTCGGGGTGCCCTTGTTCACCTAGCCACCTAAGGCCTTTACGGTTTGGGATCGGTTGGTAGAAAGCTTGCCATAGGATTTCATAGAAAGTCAGCATAATTCTTTAACCCTTTCATACTTCATTGCTGATAGTCTTTGACTTACGTAATACAGTTGCTTTAATATTCATCATGAGCTATCCCTTCGCCAGTTTCATATGCTGCCCTTGTCTAGGTTGGTAACCACTCCATACCACTCGTAACTTAAAACACTTCACAAATACCTTGCGTGCTCTCCGAATTTTGTCGAATGTCTGATTTCTGTGGGTGCTTTTCTGCTTAAACTTTAAACCAGCTTACTTGTAATTAAAACTCTATCTGATGACTAAACGACAGAACGGTTAAATTGGACAACTACACAAACATGGATTTAAATTAAATTATCTTTGGACCCCGATAAGCAATCTGATCGAATCTTGTTTCCTACATGTATACTACGTTGTTTGCTTAGTTAACGTTATGTTTTTTTGTTTGTTCATTAATTTTTACCTTATTTCTAAAATTTTCTATATCTTTTTAAACGTTGGTTAAACACTCAAAAGTCCATTGGGCCCAGCCTACCAGGCCCAGCCTCACCAGGCCCACAGGCCCATTCTTGGCCCTTAAATACCCTCAGGTGAATTCATATTTTCACTTTTCACTTTTCCAATTTTTACATTCTCGGAGCTAGGGTTTTCTCACACACGAAGTTCTTCTTAAGGTTGACTATTCCCTCAAGTAAGTTCTTCTTTTCTTCGTTGATATTCATATGAGTTCGTCAAATTTGCTTGATGTGTTCGTGTTCTATTTGTACATCTCTGTTAATCTGGGTTTAACTTCAAAATCTGGATATTAAATTCAAAATCTGGGTTTTCAATTCATAATATGGGTTATAAACTTGTTCGTGATCTGAATGTGTTCTTGATGTGTTCGTCTCAATTTGCTATGTTTTGCTTCGTTGATCATCTTCGTTGATGCTATTGCTTGATGATCATCTTCGCCATCTAGGTGTCCAGAAAACTAAAATGCCTTAGAATTTTTTTTCCCATAAATTGGACGAAGACACATCTTCGTCCCTATTGGGTCTGTCAGACGAAGACACATTTTCGTCCCTTTAGGACTGCCAGACGAAGACACATTTTCGTCCCTTTAGAACTGTCAGACGAAGACACATCTTCGTCCCTCTTAAGTCTGTCAGACGAAGACACATCTTCGTCACTCTAATGTCTATCACACGAAGACACTCTAATGTCTATCACACGAAGACACATCTTCGTCACTCTAATGTCTCTCACACGAAGACACATCTTCGTCGCTCTAATTCCTATCACACGAAGACACGTCTTCGTCACTATCTTTCAGACGAAGACACATGGACGAACACCTTCGTCGTCACTATATTAACCATGTGTTCGTTTTACATGATATTTGCTTAAACTGCTCCACGAACATGCATGCTCGCCAACTCTAATGTTAGGCATACATGTTCGTGTCTATCATATCTAACATGTTCGTGTTTACAGATTTCACAGATGGGGAGACAATTTGATAGACGACACAATCAAGCAGTGAGTTTCGCTCTAGACGACCCTGCATCAGTTCCGTTTCGCGAGACAATTCTATTCTTACAACACTCTCGGATGTCGTTCATTCTCAGTGAAGATCTTCCAATAAATATCCCGTTGGTTCAACAGTTCCTCACCAACCTTACACATGTCGATCTTCTACATCCGGTTACTGCGAAACACAAGGACGGTTTACGAACAGTCGTTAATGATCGGGAAATCATATTCAGCAGTACTACTCTACGGGAAATATTTCGTCTTGGCCGCAGCTCATCTGAGAATGCCCCTTCATCATTTGGCACCCGATTTCTTGGTCGAAAGTTTCCATTACTGGGATACGCCGGGCCATTCCCCACTGTCTCTTTTCCAAAGGGCAAATTTCTCGGCCCATGGCGGTATTTGGTCCACGTGTTTGTCTCTGTGTTCAAGTTTTCCAAGACATCCCATGACAATATCGACAATCTACTGCTGTCGATGATGCTCAGCCTGGTACTCAATAAACCTTATCCCGTAGCTGAGTATGTATTCCAAATGTTCCAAAATGATCTGAAGGTGACTACGCCCAACACACTCATGTTGTACCCGAGATTCATTATGATTATATTACGACACTTCATCCCTGATCTCCCACTTCAGAATCTTCAGACGCGGGTTAATCAGATCGGTTCTGCCAAGTTGTTTCACACTTGCCAAAAGATTCATCCGCGACCTGATCACGAGGCCCAACCCACGGATGAACCTCTTTTTGGGGCTCTCGTTGATCTGCGTTTCGTTGACACATATGTTGATGAGGATGCTCATTTTCTGTCGAGCGAGCCTCGTACTGTGTCTACTGGTCCTTCAGCGCCTAGCAAGCCAAAGGCTCGGCCAAAGCGCAAGGCTAAGATTCCTATCGTCGTGGACTCTACATCCAGCGATACCACCTTCAGGGATATTGAAAATTATCACGAGAGTCCTCTGCTCTCTGCCATTCCTGAGCAGCCACCTCCTACTCCACCTGGGAGTCATCAGTCCATTGCTACTTAGGTGATCGTAACTTCTCCTGCTCCTAATACTAGAGCTGTTGATACTCCTACGCAGGTCAACGATGCGGCAACTGAGGAACTTAACTTCGATGACGTTACTTCCTCGTTTCATCCATCCAATCGCGGGAAACGCCCATTCCCTGGCAATGATGAGTCTGGATCCTCTACCGCACCTGAGCGCCCACGCAAGAAAAGGGCCGCGGAGAATCAACCTAATCTTCAAAACTTACATTCTCTTGTTTTGCAGCTTTCTGAACAGGTTGCTACTCTTTTGAAGTCTGATGCTGAGAAATCCCTACGCATTTCTTCTCTTGAAGCCCAAGTTGCACTGCTCTCGAAGCGGTCATCTGCTCAGGGGGAGGAACCGTGCAAAGCATCTGCCATTAGACAACGAAGGGATGATCCCGATGATGATCCAGATGCTGCACGCCAAAGAGAGCAAATTGCCTCTACTTCTCAAGCACTGGTTATCTATCGCTCTGCAGATCAGGGGGAGCAATCTCAGCAGCACAAACAAGATGGAGAAAATCAACAACAGGAACAGGAGATTGAGGAAAGTACGGACGATACTTGGCTATTTGAGGAAGACGGAGATTATGGTTTTCAATCACCAGCAACTACGGCAACTACTGAGGAAGCTAACATTGAAGAAGAAAGGGAAAGCGTTCCGAAACCAAGCCTTGAAGAACGACGAGGATGGTTTCGAAAGCTCGATCCTACGAAGCAGAAACCGCTCATCAGCAAATTCTTCATCAGAGAACGTCAGCCACATCTGGGTATAATCAGCTGGATGTTTGACTCTGAATTGCAGGTGTTTGTGATTAAGAGATTTGACGGAGTTAGGTATTTAAGCAAAGAACGGGAAAACTTTAATTCATTCCCGAGGTCGTAACTCATCTGTTTGTCAAAGCTTAATCTGATAAACAAAGGAAGGGACGAGTATGCAAACTGGGTAGAAAGAGTGATCAAGGAAGAAGCTAGAAGCGGGACATTCAAAGAATTTACTCCAGCTATCGGGAAGATCATGATCTCAAAGAAGAAGATAGATCCGGAAACAGGCAAACTTGCGAGAAGAATGCGATATCCTCCTATCGCTTGCTTGACGAAGATTCCGATGAAGGACTTCGGTCATGATATACTAGGTGACTTGCATGTTTGGGCTGTAGATTCTGCAACTGGTGAAGCTGTGATGTATAAGAAAGACGATGAAGTCAGAGATGGTATGACCGAGATTCTGAGAGTCATTGATGCTACTCAACTGGCGAATCTGACGGAAAACGATCTGAAGATGTTAAAGAAAGATCACATCGTTACTCTGGCTGGATGGGAAGATATTGGTAGAGATTACCAAAGGATCGTTGATGGGTGTTTGAACTTGCAGGTTAATGCAGATAGCGATATGTTGATCAGAGAATAGAAGCATCAGTCAAGGGGGAGTTTGTTAGTGCAAGATATGCAATGACTGGATGTTCTATTATGTTTTGGTTACATAGTATTATATTAGCCTGTATATAGATAGCTTAGTGGGCTGCTCACGGACTTGCATGTCCGTGAGGCCCAATAGAGTCCAAGCCCAAACTAGCTGAACATGTTACTCTATAAATAGAGGTGTTCAGGGTAGTTTAGGGATGTTGGTTTTTGAAGAGAATTCAGAGTTTATACTTCCGGATTGTAACAAGTGTTTTGTTAATCAGAAGTATTAGAATTCGGTAATTGTGTTTCTTTGTTTATTACGTTCGATTATAATATGTGCCTGTTCTACTGATTACGAGATTCCGCCTCGTGATTAGTGAGTTTAATCCTGTAGATCGGACCACTGGGACCTACAAATAGTCTCTCATTCGGCCCACCACTTAGATTTTTTTTATTTGATCTTTCGCTCTAGTCATCGCGACGTAGATATAACCCATGCACGGATTCTCTTCCGTATCAACCAACCGAACCAAATCGACCAAAGGAGAGAGTACTTGACAAGCTAAATAAACATTGTCCCAAAATTCTTGTTTTGCAACTATTCTCTCGACTCTCTTTCCTACTGCTTTCTTTGCAAAGTCACTTTTGGTCCATGTTTCCGACACAAATAACACTTGTAGATGATGGCGATTCTCATGTACAGTCTTTAGAGTATAAAACTGAGTTGCAAACCTAGTTACACAAGACCTGTGCAACTCCTTATTATTTGTCAACCTCCGCATCATATTTAAAACCCTTATGTGGTTATAAATGTAAACCACAACCGCCCTTGCATCACTTAAAGCACTCTTTATTTTCGGTATCTTCTCCCCGATATCTCCTATCATGAGATTCACACAGTGGGCTGCACATGGTGTCCAAAATAACTTAGGATGTTACTCTTCTAAAATTGCTCCCGCGGCTTTGTAGTTTGAGCTGTTATCGGTAATAAACTAAAACAAAAAAAGGAATATAATTATAATCAATAACAAAAAGCATAAACTGAAACTAGCAGCCTGCTGTCCAAAATAATTATATGCTAGTAGCAGGTACCTTCAATATATTTTCTTCCCCAACATCTTCAATCACTTCATTAATCATCGACACGATTAATTCTTTATCCTTTACATGCTCCGATGCATCAATCGACTTTAAAAATACCGTGCCTTGAGGACAATTGACTAAAAAGTTAATCAAACATCTTCCTTTCCCGTCTGTCCAAAAATCAGACATGATGCTACATCCGTATTTCTGCCATTGCGGCCTAAACGAATCTACAAACCTTTTTGTATCTTCTAAAGCATCTTTCAACAAAGTTACACGAATATTATGATAACTTGGAGCGGGCATACCTTTTCCATATTCTCCAACAGCATAAATCATGTCTTGAAAGCTATCATCACGTACGGCATTGAAAGGTAAACCAACTGTATAAGCCCAGGTTGCGATCTTTTTCCAAGCAAGCATCTTCAAGTTCTGTTTTATTGGATTGTTTTTATCCAAAGTACTTTGTTTTGTTTTTCCATGATCAACCTTAAGGATAGAATCAAGAGGACGGCGAATATTACTAGCACCTACGGACTTCCGTTTCTTACTTACATTCCCCTTACCCTTAAGTTGTACCACATCACCTGCATCCTCGTCTTCTGATAAATCTATAGTATTATCTGACCTTAGAATTTCTATAGTTCTCCTTTTCTCCTTTGCTATCTTTTCCTTTTCTTGCATTGATGCAAGAACTCTCTTCGTTATTTCCGTTGTTACCTTAGTACAGCCTGTTACATCGCCTTTTGTATGCGTAAGGTGTTGTTTTAACCTTGTGATCCCTCCGGACACCTTCTTGTCACAAAGTGTGCACCAAATAAATTTTTTTGTGGGCTCTCTCCATTCCCCCCATTCCCAAGCCATATCTCCATTTAAACATCTTATACCAGTACCGGCATCTGATGAGGTATTAGCACTTATTGGATTAACTGAAGAATGGGAAGATTGACCTTCCATACTTAGTCTTAAATAGAGAATGTCGGTTTAATGTTGTGTTTGGTGGAAGAATGGTGGCTGGAAAAAGTTAAGATAAAGTAGGTTTAACCAGTTGGGCTGGCTGAGTGATAAAAGTGGGCTGGGCTGGCAGAAAAAAAAATTCAACAAAAAAAGTCAAAAAACGAATTTTCACTATCAAAATCTCGCCGATTTCTCGCTAAATATCGCCGAGAATCTTGTTTCCGAGATTTTGGACCGAGATTTTTTTTTACCCCGAGATCTCGCCGAGATTAACTGCATAGGGTTCCTCTAGTGGTTCGCTACTAGCCTTGTTTTCTGGTGTTGGGGTGTTATTTTCGACCGCATGTGGGGGGTTGGGATTTGTTTTAGCCAAAAAATCGGCTAGTATTTGCCCTTTCATTTCCTGTTGTGGCTGGTAGTCGATGGCATGTTCTCCTAGCTCGATGGCCCATTTGGCTAACCGTCCAGACGTCTTTGGTGTAGCCAACACGACTTTAAAAGGCAATGATGTTTTCACCACCATGGGATACGCTTGAAAGTATCTACAAAGTCTCAGCGCCGCATGGATAAGTGACAAGACTGGTTTCCCCATCGTCGGGTAGTTGAGCTCCGGTCCTTGCAGAGCTCTGCTAATAAAATAAACTGGGGTTGTTTTCCCCCCACTTTCGTCCACAGTACTGCACTCACAGTTTCTAGTGATGCAGCTAAATAGATGATTATCCTTTTTCCCGTCTCCTGAGCAGTTAACGTTGGTAGTTGTTTAATATATGTCTTTATTTCTATAAATACCCATTCTGCTTTGTTAGTCCATCGGAAGTTTGTGACGTTGATGCATTTTTTAAGTGTTTTTAAAAACGGAGAGAGTTTTCTACCGATCTTGATAAGTATCGTCTTAGTGATGCCACTTTTTCCGTAATAGCTCGGACCTTATCTGGGAATGCCTTTATCCCCTTTTTCCATGATTATATGACCTAAGAATTTTCCCCTCTACCCCAAATGTGCACTTCTTCGGGTTCAGTATCATGTTCATGCTCCGGAGGTTACCACGATTAAATCATATCCTCCTCTTTGTAGCTTTTTATGACTAAGTCATCTACATATGCCTCAAGTGTGACATCCCGTAATTTCGAGATACTTATCGTTACCG
Source organism: Senecio squalidus (assembly GCA_910822075.1). Classification (NCBI taxonomy): domain Eukaryota; kingdom Viridiplantae; phylum Streptophyta; class Magnoliopsida; order Asterales; family Asteraceae; genus Senecio; species Senecio squalidus. Next base: position 24,821,862 of record CAJVGC010000582.1, read on the forward strand.
TTTACTTTTATTTATATTTGCTTTAGTTTTGACTCTTTGATTTTACTTGTGATGATTCACGTTTATTTCTATTTTGTCGGGTTTTATGTTATTTATTGTTTCGTCCTTCGTGACGGAAGCGTTTTAGTTTACCTAAGTGCCGATTGGTTAGTATTCTCGTTTAATATGTTAGGGTGTTTATGCCTTGAATCTAAATTAAGATTAACGTTAATCATATACAAATTTGGTCCGTTAACGGAAAGATAACAATCATCCGTCTAACTTATGATTTCCGTCCTCGGAAATCGTCCTTTGAAATTCGTCAATTTTTGTAAAACATACAGGCACTGCGCCGCACCAGCTCAACGCAATGACCTTTCTACTAAGTCTCGCCGCAATGATCTTTCAGCTCCGACGCAAAAGCTTGGGTGCACACATATTGGGCCGTAGTAACTACTTACTACGACGCAGCGTGTGGTTCGAGTCAAAAAGTTAAAATGCTTTTTTCTTACATTTTGAGATCCCAAATACCACTTTCACGTGACACTGGCCAGGATTCTTCCCAAAATGGGTAGTTTGGCCATAAGACCAGATCTAAATCCATCTTCCAACCTTTTCTCTTTCCATTTTTGATTTCTACATCTCTTTCCTCTTTCATTTCACACTTTCACCAACACAAATCATCCCATATTCTCTCCAATTTCCAGAGATTTTGAACCTTAAACAACACATATTTAAGTGAGGTTCCAAGTTAGAAATAGCTTTCTATCATCTTCTACCATCATCCTTTGGATTTCCTCCAACTTTTGGTAAGTAACTCTTCTTGTAAACTCCATTCCTTACTCTTTTCTTCCTCTTATGATAAGAGACTTCTAACACACTTTTGTTTATGTGGATTACAAGGTTCTTCCACCACTTTTACTCCTTCATATTCAAGATTCCACACACCATCTTGAAGATGTGTTCATCTTGAGTTTTGGTAAGGAATCCTACATCAATTCTCTACTTTTCTTTCTAATTTACAAGCTCTAGACTAATGATGTCTTATTTTTTGTGTTGGAGCAGGTTTTCTCACCACCACCACCAAAGGAGCTCATTTTCCGGATTCATTCTCGTATTCTTCGTCTTAGTACTTGTTGAGTTTTTCGGAGTTCTTTGGTACTTCCTAAGCTTCCCAACTCATCTTTTATGTTTTTCTTCATTTTCGGTAATTTATTTAAATAACCTCTAAAATAGTAAAAATTGGAGGAAAACCTAAATATTTAACCTAATATGTCTAATATTTTTATTATAATATTTTTTGTAATAATAACATAAAATGGTGAAAATATGAGAATATGTGGTAAAATAGTAAAATTATAACGTATTAAACATGTTGGACAAATTTCGGACTTTTTGACATAAACATATGTAATATAATATTTTTGGACAGTTTACTATTAGTATTAAAACTTGTCATAAAACATAAACTACGTAAAACGTTTAAAATTAGAGCCTGTTTTTGGCTCCAGTGCGCAGCAGTAAAGGCTTACTGCGCCGCAGCGGGTGCGGAACAAACATAGTGCGCCGCAGTGGTGATGCATTGCGCTGCATCTATGAATTCAGTACGTTTTCCACTGTTGGCAATACTTGGAATGCGTTGCAGTAGTCCATTGGTGCGCCGCACTAATATTACATATTTTGGATAATTAAAAACATGTATAAGTATATATTATACGTAAAAACAGTAACTATTAACAAATAGACGTCTTTGGACTCAAAAGACGTAATCGCAATCATAAACATTATATTTATTATTATGATATTTATTAAACATATATATTTTTGATAAATACATTTTTCTCAAAAATGCGATCGTAATCTAAAACGATAATAAATATTGTATTTTCGTTAAACTTTTTAGTTGACTTTGACCAAGTCAACTATCTTTCGATGTTGACCTTGGTTGACTTTGACTAAACTTTGGCACCAATATTCAATCTTCAATCGATATTTCTGTTAGTCATTTTTGGCTCGAAATATCATCCCATTCTATAATCGTTATTGACTCCAAATTATCGATATTCTCTAATAGTCATTATTGACTCGAGATATCACTATCTTTTACTCGTCACTTTCAATTTGAAATATTATCCTTTTGAAAACACTTTTAATATACTATATAATATACCGTTAATTAATAAAGGCTAAACTGTACTAGACTTATAGAGGTACTTAGACTTTGTTATGTCGTGTTTCTAGGGCACTTAGGCGTTGGAGTGATTTCTCCGTTTTTGTCGTCCCGACATTGCTTTTGCTTGACTTGTGAGTTATTCGAGCCCCTCTTTCTACTTATCTTTGGGCTAGAAAGCGTTATTTGAAACTTGTTACTTCTTAAATCTTGTTTTACCTAATGGATCAGAATTACCTTAAATTGTATGATCATTAGGCCATGTTAGGCCCCCCTGTTATACATGTTAACTCTTTGAGCCACGGTTTTCATATATATAGATCTATATGGGTTTTACCAAACCCTCATTACTCGATAGGATGTCCCTATGAGTGGATGTTATGGTCGTGTGTGATTATTTGTTACCTTTGGTTGATCGCCTTAGGATTAGGGTTACTTATTTTGGTTAGGATTAGGTAAATGTTTATCTAGTTAATATACGTCGCACTAGTGTTGTAAAACAAGATACTTTGGACTTATTATTATTATTGTTATGCTTATTTAAACTGGATCACATTTCACCTTTAAACTAAACGCGAATAATTCACCAACATGTTGTTGATGTCGTTTTTAACGCTTTTTCAGGAGTTTGAGGTTACCTTTTTCAGTGATGGCATGCTTGTGCGACTTTGTGGACTTATTGGATCTTTTATCCGTTTTCGTGGAACTATGACTTTGTGATTAGTTCCTAGGAGATCCATGTTTTGTATTTTATTCGGATTTGTATTATGATACGCTTTTGTAGTATGTCAAACATTGTAACTTTGATTTATATTTATGATTGTGATGTTGTTTTGTTATAGTATATGTTGTAACCTTGACTTCTAATGCCTTTTAAATGTACACCTCGTGTTTCCACTTTGAGCAGGGTGTGACATCAAGGTTTCTTCCAATTTGTCCTTGGAACGTCTTATTTATCAATCTCTGGTATGTGGCTCTGAAATTTTTCAGACCGAAAGGCATCTTTCTGCAACATTATATTCTGGAGCCAGTGAAGAAGGTTGTCTTGTCTTCGTCTTCCTTTGCCATTTGGATTTGGTGAAAACCCTTGTATGCATTTAGGAAAGATTTGTATTTGTAACCCATCAGGGAATCTATTTCCGGAATGGGGTAATTGTCTTTGGGGCACGCCTTATTGATGTCTTTGAAGTCTATATACATTCTCCAGGTGACATTGATCTTCATTACTAGCACTAGGTTGGTTATCCACGCCTGGTATCTAACTTCTCTGAAGATCCCCGCTTAAACTAACTTTTAGACCTCTTCCTTGATTACATTCAGGCGGTCCAGAGCCATTCCCCTCTTCTTTTGTTTGATGGGCTCCACACTTAGATAGGCTTTCAGTATGTGCTCTGCAATGTCACTTGGTACTCCGGTCATATCTGATGGTTGCCAAGGGAAGACGTCTAAATTGTCACTTAGTAGAGTGAACAGTTGTTCTTTGCACTTCTTGGACACGGAGGAACCGATGGCTACCAAATTTGTTCCAGGAATTTTGGATTGATGACCATCCTTTCCTCTGATCCTTGTTTCGATTGTACCATTGGTGCTTCCCTTTGTATAGAGCGACACTCTTTTAGTCCCTTTTTTCCGACCTGGCGGTGGAGATCCCGTGAGGGGTGGGGAATTTCATCATGGCGTGGAGGGTAGAGGGGATTGCTTTCAGCTGAGATATTCTTGGTCTACCCAACATAGCATCATATGATGACGGAGATCGGACCACAAAGAAATTCATTAGTTTCGTACTCATCTTCGGGTATTTGGAGTATGGTTGAAAACCACTATACTCCAACACGTAATATAATGAAAAAACACTTAATTAGTTTGTATATATTTTATTTCGACCGTTTTTTAATCCAGACACTCTTTTAAAACGAAATGAGTAATATATTAAACATAACTTTTTTTTAGCTTATATAAGAGGCTTATGAGGTTATTAGCTTATGTAAGAGAGATAAGCTCATTTTTAATGTTTATTTGAGCTTATTACCTTAAGGGGGTGTTTGTGTAAGCTTATAGAAGGGGCTTATGAGCTTATTAGCTTATGTAAAAGACATAAGCCCATTTTAGGTGTTTGTTTGAGCTTATTAGCTTAGGCTTATGAGCTTATGTAAGGGGTTTTCATAAGCTCCTTTTGTGTGGCTTATGAGCTTATCAAACATTTTTACCTTATCATAAGCTAATAAACTCATAAGCTCCTCCAAACACTTCATAAAAAATTTAAAACTTATATTTTATAAGCCATAAGCTCCTTATAAATAATAAGCCTAAGCCCAAAAAATAAGCTTACACAAACACCCCCTAAGCTTATAAGCTTAAACAAAAAAGTTTTCATAAGCTCATTTTGTGTAGATTGTGGGCTTATTAAACATTTTTGTTTTGTCATAAGCTAAAACACTCATAAGCTACTCCAAACACTTTATTAAAATTTAAAAACTTATATTTTATAAACCATAAGCTACTTATGAAACATAAGTTTAAGCCAAGAAATAACCTTAGACAAACACCCCAATAACACGGTTCCTATTTTATATATAAAGTATGATATGATTATTATTATCCTTTTGGCAAATCAATGTTTATTACTAAAATAAAACAAAACAATTATTAATTGTTTGTTTTATTCAAATAAAAAATGAAAATGAAATCAAGTTTCAGAATCAGAATCCATTCATATAAGGGGTATTGATTATCTTGGAGGGAAGAGGGGAGTGTTTTAAGTCTTTCCTTACACAAATCAAATAATAACAAAAAATAAAAATGCGTGGTATCAAACTTAACGACAACGACCACCACCAGCATCTTGACATTCCAAACACGGACCAGAATATGAACAACAAGCAACAACACCAGCATCGTGTCGCTTCCCTAGATGTCTTCAGAGGCCTTACTGTCGCGGTATTACCCTTTCAAAACTACTACAATTTCAAATTTCTCATCCAAAAAAGTGAATATACATTTTACTTATCAAGCGGATAAATTTTCATTGTTCACTATAAAGAGTTTTAATTTTTATGGAAGAATTTCAAAAATAACATAAATATAACTATATTTTATATTATGAAAAAAATTATAGCGGGCAACTCTGTCCCCGTTCTGGCTTCATGGGTTAGAAATGAGGCAGCTACGGGTTAGTGGGTTTCGGGTTAGCGGGTTGGGTTATTTGGGTTCTGGCTTCATGGGTTAGAAATGAGGCAGCTACGGGTTAGTGGGTTTCGGGTTAGCGGGTTGGGTTATTTGGGTTTTGAGTTGTGGAAAAAATACCCATATTCATATCCGAATAATAATATGGGTTATTCGGATTTGGGTTATTCGGGTTTGACCTTTTTAACCCATTTTACCCGATTAATAACAAATATGGTTTATAACTAATTGGATTTTAACTAACATAGTATATTTAGTTATAATTTTCATATTAATGAAATAGGTCAAACTCACAAAGTATAAAATATGTTCAATTTATCGTCGATTTTGCCATTTTATAACCATTTCATCTTACACAAACCAAAAACAAAACGAATAACTTTCTGTAAGCTTTTTATATTTATGAAAATAAAAACAAACTAATAAAAGACAACTAATAATAATATTATTAAACATAACTAATAAAATTGGATATAACTAATAAAATTGGATATTATTAAACATAACTAATAAAAGACAACGAATAATATTTTTATTCGGGTTCGGGTAAAAACGACACCTAGAGGCAGCAGTTAATATTAGTTTTACTTCCTATTTAAATTGGTTCATGATATTGTATTATTTGTAGTTGATGATATTGGTAGATGATGCTGGAGGAGAATGGCCTATGATTGGCCATGCTCCTTGGAATGGCTGCAATCTTGCGGATTTTGTCATGCCATTCTTTTTATTCATCGTAGGTATCGCCATTGCTCTTTCTCTCAAGGTAAACCTTTCACTACCATTAACATTCAGTTCACTTATATATGATATTTCATGTATCTCTTTTGTTTCACAGCGAATACCGGATAGATGCATTGCCACTAAAAAAGTCATACTTCGGACTCTCAAGCTTATCTTTTGGGGTCTTTTATTACAAGGTTAGTTACTTCCTTCTTCTTTTCGTTTCATATCTAACAACAATCTGTGACGGACTATGTTAACAATCTGAGATTTACGTCTTCTTATATTCATGTATTGTTGTCATAGGTGGTTTCTCACATGCTCCTGACAAACTATCATATGGTGTTGACATGAAAAATATTAGGTGGTTTGGAATTCTCCAGGTTATTATCGATCATTACAAAGCTTTTCTAACACGTATATTACAATGATTAATAGTGTCGGTTGATTATTGGAATGGTTTCTTTTTATAGAGAATTGCTCTTGCATATTTCGTTGTTGGAATGTTGGAAATTGCAACTCAAGGTGCACAAGCCAAAGAACTACCACCTGGGCGTTTCTCTATTTATAAGTTGTACTTCTGGCACTGGTATTTTTCCGTTCCTTTAAGAACTTTTCTGCTCTGAAATGACTAAATCCGGGTTATGTTTTATCTCTAATGGGTCAAAATCGGTCAAACATATCACAAAGTGTATTTTTAATCAGTAAAAGCTCGTGAATCATTTCATTCAAAAAGTAGATTATTATTGAAACAGTATAGATTTGTAATCATATTCAACAAAACAGCTTTATTCAATAATGATAAATTATGAACAAAACAGTGTTTCTGGTCAATCAAACCCAAACCAACCCGACCCATTACACTGTCCACTTGACCCACCCGTTTTCACACCTCTAATCTTTTTAATACGTCTCACTTAATTTGTAGAATGACCAAATGTTTGAATGTAAAATTTGCAGGCTGCTTGGAGCTTGTGTTCTCATAGTTTACTTGTCAGTTATTTATGGAACTTATGTTCCCAGCTGGCAGTTCATAGTCCACAATACAGATAGTGCTGATTACGGAAAGCTTTTAACTGTATGTATCTCTCCACCTATCTATAAGAAAATAGGTTTATCTCTTGACTCTTCAGTGAAGTGGAGCAATTCAATTCATTCAACATTTTTTGTGTATGTGGTGTTTTGGTTCAACCGTTAGTTATTATTCAAGTTGATATATAGTCGATATCGCCTCAGTAATTAAACTACGTTTTTTTCTTTCTAAAGTTAAGGAATTCCTTCCATGGATATTTCTGTAGTCTGACTGTTTCTATAAGGATTTCACTCCTCAGGATCGATCAAAATAGTTTGATTTTAGTTATTCACCAATCTATGAAAATTAATATATTCTCGAGATCATTTACTTATGAATGGGTTAATTTGGGTTATATTTTATCTGAAACGGCTGAATCAGCTGAAATAAAAAAGAAATTAGCTGAAGGCAGAACGGGTCAAATGAGTTGAAAGTCACCCATAGTGTATTCTTAATTCATACAACCTCCCAAGTCGCTTTATCTAAAGATTTAGATTATCTGTGTATTGAATATTATAAACAACGGATTTATTTGTATGTCATTTTTGTACGAAAATTTCAGGTAGTTTGTGACGTTAGAGGAAAACTTGATCCTCCATGTAATGCAGTGGGTTATGTCGATAGACAAGTGCTTGGAATTAATCATATGTATCCACATCCTGCTTGGAAGAGAGCTAAGGTCACCAGATGGTCAACTTCTATTCATGCTCATTTGGCTCTAAACAACTTTTTGATTTGCTAACGATTCCTCGTTGTTTGATCACATTGTCAGGCCTGCACCGAGAGATCCCCTTATGAGGGTTCGTTCAGGAAGGATGCTCCATCTTGGTGTTTGGCACCTTTTGAACCTGAAGGAATTTTAAGGTTTGTTTTGTACCTTCTGATTTGTGTAGCATAGAATTATAACCGAGCGAAAACTTAAAAAACTTAATGAAAAACTTTTTCCCCACTTACTTTAGGTGTCTAGGATTGGCGATAACCCTTACACTAAATTACACCATACGAAAACATAATAACAGCTATTCAATGGCGCTAATATTTAAAATTTGTTAAATTCACCTGAATATTTTTTACCAACTAACTGGGAAAAGTTAGAAAATGATTATTAATAAAAAAATCACAATTATAGTTGTATAATGTAAACCAATAAGGTCCATGTTGTCCTCGATTTATCATTTGTCATCATGAATATGCACATTTCTTTTTGTACTGTAACAGCTCTATCTCTGCTATTCTCTCGACAATTATCGGAGTTCACTTTGGGCATGTACTCATACAGATGAAGGTTGTTTCTTTTTCTTCACGGAAAACCTAACAGATGTACCCTACTTAACCAAAAACGAAGCACAGTTTGACTTTGAAGGTTAAACACCCTTTTAAACTTAAAATTAACCCGTTTTAAAACTTCAAATTTACCCGAATCAATTTTTTTGAAACTTTGACTTATGAGGTCAACAAAATTGAGTAGTGAAATAAAATTTCGACCAAAGTTGCATATCCTTCAATGTTATGAAGCCTTTATACTTAATAGGCTTTAGCTCGAAAGTATAACTAGACCTCTTTTCTTCTAAGAAATGAGTTTTTCATTTATATTAATGTTATCTTAATAATTTATGTATAATACTACACGATTTCAGGACCATTCGTCTAGACTGAGACATTGGATTATGATGGGTCTTGGCCTTGTTGTATTGGGAATCGTTCTTCATTTCACCGATGGTTTGTATCCATCCAGGCAATGAAACCACATACTTGATCTAGTTTATATTTTCTAAAGTCTCACTTCACATTTCTTTGTTTATGCAGCAATTCCCTTAAACAAACAGTTGTATACTTTCAGTTATGTTTGTGTAACATCGGGGGCTGCAGCGTTGGTCTTCTCGTTCTTCTATGTAACGGTAACGTAATTATCACATTTGTCTCAATGAACGAGATTATTTTATTTGAATCAGTAATAGTAATCCTTTGATCGATTTTCAGGTGGATATCTGGAATTTGAGATATTTGTTTTTGCCGTTAGAATGGATTGGAAAGAACGCAATGCTTGTTTACGTTATGGCAGCTGGAGGTATCTTTGCAGGATTTATTAATGGGTGGTACTATGATAACCCCCATAATACACTCGTAAGTTTCCCTTGTATAAATGCTTGTGTTGCTGAGGTTTTTGTTCTTTTTCTTCATACAACTGATTTCGATAAAAGAGGTTTTGATAGAAAACACATGAAAATAACTTACTCCTATGGATGCAGATATACTGGATTCAAAAACACATTTTCATCGGAGTTTGGCATTCAAAAAGAGTGGGAATTCTGCTGTATGTTTTATTTGCGGAGATACTGTTTTGGGGGATCATTTCAGGGATTCTTCATCGTCTAGGAATTTATTGGAAACTTTAAAGTACATTCGTCTAAGCCAATGTGTTCATATTCTCAAGATCACTTTATTTCGATTGTCGTATAATGTAAGTGAGTATGGTTATGTAAGTAAATTACTATTAGTATGAGATTAGAGAGCATGAAGATGTTGTATATTTATAAACATTGTAAACTTTAGTGTAATCTCATTTCTATCTATTTACGGTTTCGTAATTATCAGGATTTGACCTCCTTCTAATCTTGTCATAGGGTTAATTTCTCACTAACTGAATGAAATGAAACACAAATCCGAAACCATTCATATGTGGCAAAAAAATTTCACATAAGATATTCCACTTTATACATAATTCAGATTCAATTGATGAAACCCGTAATAGATAAAAGTGTGAACTATTAAGTTGTGTGTAGTATGTTGTATATAAATTGTCCATATGGTTTACTTCAAATATGAATTTCGTCCTTAAATTATTCACTTTTTGAAACTTAATTATCTTTTCATCCCTAAAATTGATATCCGTTAAAATTTTTCATTAACTAATTCTATATTATCTCTTTAAAATGAAAGTCCGTTAGAAATTTTGGACGAAAAATGAATGATTATGCAATTTTATAAATTTAGGGACAAAAACAATAATTTAGAGTAACCTATAGGACGATTTACGTAATTAAGTTTAAAAGAAATTAAAAATTGTAGTCTCTATTTCAAAAAGAAAACAGAAGTGAAGGGACATAAATGTAATCCGGAGATAAGTAGAAGGAGCAATAGGTAAATAAAAAAAATTCTTATCTGGTTTATTATCTTGTTACGGTGTGGCAAACCGGACACAAAAAAAGACGGCAGGAGAACAAAACCGGCATTTCTGCAAACAAGGTTTATTAATTATGTTTTATGTTTTATGTTTTATGTTTTATTTTCTATTATTTCATATGGAATATCTGTATCTGATAATATTATTTGTTCCGTCTTGATTAATGTAACAAAACAAAGTTTGTAAACATATAGTTATGCACGAAAATGATTACGTTATGTATTCCTCTTTCCCTTTTTATAACAAATAATTAACTAGACCTTTTCAAGATAAATCATAACCCAAGTCGACCCATTCATTACTTTATGGGTTGAATTGCCAACTCTAACACCTTTGATGTATTCTATCCTTCCAAATCAATTCTGGTGCAGGATTATACGGGTTGCTAATAAACTTATTCTGAACCTTAAATCTACAGAATAGTGCAACGATGGCGAGTCTAATTACAGCTCCCCCATTGGCCTCATTCTCTAAAAGAAGTAAACCAGTATGTAAAACGTCACTTTCTACTCACACTAGCATCAGATGTATGCAGAGACCGTTAGAGGAAATATACAGCATAAGGGTAGAAAAGAACGTGTCTAAAGAGCGGTTAAACGAGCTTGGGGTTTCTAAGTGGTCAACATGGAAAACAGGAAAGTGTAACGTTCCATGGGATTGGCATGTCGACCAACTGGTTTACATCGAAGAAGGTGAGGTCAGAGTGGTGCCAGAAGGCAGTGAGAGACACATGAGTTTTGTGGCTGGTGATTTGGTACGATATCCTAAATGGTTCGAGGCTGATCTATGGTTCAATGACTATTATCAAGAACGATATAGTTTCCGTGCATATGGTGATGATTAGCTTTTGTTGGCTGTACTATTGTGTTTCTTTGTTAAACATGTAGGCATCCATTCTCCCTTTTGGGCTATAGACTTTATTGTAGTATGTTTATCGACTAGTCTCTATTCTATGCTAGATTGAATTGTCTTGGTTTTCTTGCTTTCTTAGGGGGTGTTTCCAAGTGCATTTCCAACTTTTTTTAAAGTTTATTTTATGTGTTGGACTTAACTCTCGTTTTCAACACCACTATTGTATGTATCTGACCAATTAAAAACTTGTAAAATCGTGTGATGTGGCATAGTACGTTGTTGTTGTTATATCATTATACAGAGGCTGCATATATCCGAGATACATATGATAACAATATTGAAAGTTGTATACATATAATAGTTACTATTAAAGTTGCAACAACGATACTCAATCCCGTCAAAGAAGTGGTATGAGGGTGGTGAGACATAGACAATCATTCTCTACCGGAGAGACTGCTTCCAGAAGGACCTCCGGCTTGTGAGTAGGTAGGACGAGGTAAAGGAGAGCTTGCAAGTGGCAACCGTGTGTGTAAGGGTGTGTTTGAGTGAGTGTGGTTGAGAGAAAGAAAAGAGAGACGGGAAGAAAAGAAGAAAACTAAGACATGTTTCGATAAATAAATAAAAATCCTGATTTCAATTCCTAATTATTTTGCATAAACAGCCAAATCTGGATGGTTTAGGCAAGTAAGCAGAAATACTTTACACGGTTTTAATGTAATTGTACAATTCGAGTGTGTTCCAGTATAAATTGATAAACGTATGTTGACCACTTAAGTTGCTCGAAAACCATTGAACAAAAACCAAAAACAATACAACATGAAAACATCAATTTTTTGAATCATTACATGAATAACATTATGGTGGTAGAAATCCAAATAAACACTGTGCTCTTTTGAACTGGTTTTTATACTACAAACACATATCCATGGCTGATAATACAACCCACAAGCAAAAACACGACATACAAAGGGTATATATAACACCTTCATTTATATCCACAAAATACCCGACTTTCTTCCTTTTCATTATCTCTTCCAAACTGAGCGCGGCCCCATAAAATAACCGAACCGAGCTTCATTCAGGTCAAACCCACAAGTCAAACTTGAGAAACAAATCAGTACACAAACGAGGGTCAAAATCACAACATATCAGCTACTTGCTGTTGTTAGTGAAGCAAACTTGGAAACCAGTTCAGGTTCGTTGCTTTTGGAGGCTGCTACACTTTCTAAACGGTTCCAGGTGGATTCACGTTTCTTGGCGTTTTCCTTCTCTTTGAGTTCATCTTCTTGGTATTTAATCAGGCACTCGTCAAAGAGTGGTTGATCAGCGTCAGAAAATATTTTCCTGACGTTTAGTGTTAGGCTTTGAACAGCTTGGTTCCAGTGACCCCGTGTGTTTTTCTCCAATGCAGGGAAGAGTATGGGCAGTATCACCTTACGGTTTTGAGTAATTAAGTTCCTTATGTGATCATTGTTCCACAAGAATAAAGCACGTTCAGCTACCTGTGTATAAAAAAAGACTCGATAAGAATTCCCAAAAAGAAATAATAAAAAATTATATAGTCGTGCCCCTTAACGTCTCAAAGATGAGCTTTTTATGTTCCCTGATATTATTTTTTTTGTTTGTGATACTTTCTTATTAATTATTGAAAATATATTGTTCTTCTAAAAGTCTACAGTAACAATTCGACCATATTTAATCAATGTATTAACATGTAATGTAATTATCGATGATTTTTTAATCTAGAATGTTATTTGTTCACAACATATTACTCATAGATCTAGCGAATGTCATTTACATATTCATCCTATACAAAAATGAAACTATAAATATGTATACGAATGTGATAATGCTATATGCCATGAAATTTTTAAATCCAGATTGTACGACTAAAGCTAGCACGATATAGAATACTTTAAGATAATCGAAATTTATTATTCCCATATATATTAAATACATGTGAAACCAAATAAAAGGTTAAATTGGTAATTTACTATCATTCAGGTTGTTCATTCAGACTGATCATATATGTAGTTGATTTAATCAGATATCCCGACAGAATGTAATAGATAAAAAACAAAAATGGTGTTCCTTGCAATTTACAATTTTATGAATCGGATATATATACTTTACTGGAGTTAAAGTGGTAAACTGGTAATTGCTTTTACCACATTAATCGTTTTTAAACAAACACTGAACTAACTATTGCGTCTTCAACCTCTTTAGACACACATCCAAACAACAACCAAAGGAAGCATTACAAATGAGTCTCGAGCATGCCGAAATGCATTTTAACTAACAAAATATATAAAGAATACAAACTAGTCAAATCCGAAGAAAAAAAAGTAGTACCTGAAAATGTGAACTGTTTAGACAACGGCCAATCTGACGAAACAGAGGAACCATACAGCGTTGAAACTCTGCAGCTTGAGTAGATTCCAAAACTTCCTCCAACTCGCTTAGATACATAACTTCTTTCGAACTATTGGTTATAGGCCAATACTTCAATAAACCTCTAATCACCGTATCAGCCAGCTTAAAATCTTTCTCCACAAATTGCGTAATACAATACGACAATTGCTGATGATACATCGATAAACATTTGGGCTTGTGAAGGGGAATCAAAGCCCGTGTAAGAAAAAGCTTATGCTCTTCTTTCAAAGGCAATGCAAAACCATTAATTATACTTCCCAATATCTCAAGCAATTCAGCAATCCCGTTATGCTTCTCTGTCTCAAATATAAAAAGATAAAAGATATTGTTGATCGCTTTTCTGATAAACGGGCGATGCACCATGAACTTTCCATAGATTCGATGAAGGATCGTTTTTAAATATTCTCTCTCCCTTTGATCTTCTGAATCAAAAAGATCAAGCAATCTTAACACGAATGAATGATCAATGTATCGCTTTGCAAGTTTGGCATCCGTTTCTGGTGCAGCGATAAACCGTAGAAGAAACTCATACACAATTTGAAGATGAGGCCATGATGGTTCCATATTTGGCTCATCATCTTCTGGATCAAAAACATCGGGTATCTTATTATCATGAGTACACGAAGGCAAAGACCTAAACAGATTAGAAGTTACCATCTTCGTAATCTCCTGCATTGTAACCTCGTTGAATTTTGAAGGAACCGAGGTAATATAATCAACAAGCTCAAGTAAAGTCTGTCTTTTTATATCTTTCTCTTTCAAATTCTTCGAGGGGTCACTAAAATCAAACACCACACAACACATATTCAACTTCTTAATAAAAAGACTATGTTTTTCCGTCACTGGTACATCACGAAAACTAGGCAACGCTTCGTAAACAACATGATTCAATCCTTGACTTACTTGAGTTGACCCAATTCCACCCGATTTCTTCCCTTGGGTTGACTTAACATTTAAAGTACTACTTCCATTAACATACTTGTTCGAATCCAAATTCGAACTCTTACCCGATGAAGAACTAATCTTTGAGCTACTATTAACACCCGAATTCGCCGAATTCATCGAATTCGAGTCATTTTTCGCCCCTTTATCATTCTGGGAGGTTTTTGAAGATGGCTTTCTAGGAAGCTTATTCAATATCTGCTTAATCATATCCAAAACCCTAATTTCCCAATTCCCAAATCAACAAACTAAACACATTTCTTAACAAACAAAAAAAATCAAGAAAATTTTGTAAAAAACCCTAATTATAAAAAAGCTTGTACCTTTAATGGACCCACATGGAATCCATGGGTTTTCAACTTCAAATTCAACATTTTAAGACCAAAAATTGAAGAAAAAAAATAATTGGTCAAAATTGGATTGAAATAAAGATGACAAATTTAATTGATGGTGAAGTGAGAGAAAGAAACCCTAGAAAAAGGGGAAAAGGGTTTCTTTGAATCATGAAAATATGTTTATTTGGAAACTTAAATTTATTGTTTTTGGATTCAGTTTTGGATTCTAGGATAACGGCGGCTTAACGGAAAATATTGTCACTCTGTCTTGTTGGGAAATTTAGAGTTTAAGTACATGTACTTTTTCTTTTTTATGAAAATGAACCAAAAGTTGTAATGTAGAGATCTTTGTTGAAAATATTGGGGTCGAAGGAGTTATGGGATTGTTGTTGCCTAGACGGTGAGTAGGCTCGAGAAATATAACCTTTCGCGATCTTAAAGAAGCATGTGATCCGAACAGTAACAAATTTTGTTAAGTCTAGTGAAAACAGAAAATGTCAAAAAGCTGATTTTATTGGTTTATGGATGACGATAAAAAGTGAATTAACATATTTCTATGAGCTACTCATTTTCTTCAACTACTCACTAAAACTTCAACTTGAGTTGATCAATGAATGAATATGGTTCAACGAGTGGTTTCACAAGCTGACTTTAGTCAACTTCTATACTTTATGGAATTGATTTTCAGTTTGTGACACTTTCATAAAACGTTTGTCATCAACTTTCGTTTTATAATTGTCATTAACTTTCAAAACATTGGTTTATCTATAAACATAAAGTAACCAACACACAAAGTTATAACTTTAAGATTGTTTACGTTCTTGATTTTATCGCCAAAAACGTGAACATATTTTTATATAAACCCAAAATAAAATTTATATTCATATAACTAGACAACTACATAATAAAGTATTGTTTTGAAAAGTGATAGTGATACACTGATACATGATATATTCAAAGAAACCACAAATTACAACAATATGATTAGGGAGATTTTGCAAATAATATTAAAATACAAGGAGGCAAAAGGTAAATTAATTTATAGCGTTTGTGTCAACTTCATTTATATACGTGTTGACTTGGCAAGATTACTTACATGACAACTACGGCATTCAGTTTTATTACAACTTTGCTAAAATATCTCACTTGTTTCATATATGTTATTCGTTATTTATCCGGAAAAAAAAATCAAAAAGCCTTTTTTTTGTTATAATTTACTCGGATTTAGTGTTTCATGAAATTTTAGTTTCAAAATCGATAACACCATTTTATGCTATCAACTTTTTACGATATATTCCTATTAGTTGGGTAGAGCAACCTCAACGAGCGAGCAAACGTTAAGTTATAGTCCAACCACCTTTGCCAACTCGACGCCCGAAGGCTAAGCTCTATTGAAATGCTCAATGGATGTGCTTTTCAATATTTATAAGTATTTATACACAATGTTATTTTGTTTAATTAAAAGTACTCAACATTTTTTGAATAAATTCAACTATTTTTGTTAGTGGTCATTTAACAAAAAAAAAATCAAAGTATTTAATTTTTTTAACATATTAGTGTATTACCCAAAATTAGTGTCGGATCTTGTGAGACACTTTTTTCGTATTACATACAAATATATAGGCTAAATATCTGTTTCTATTACATAAAATTATGTGCGAAGTGTACTAAGGAGTTCTATATTTACCTTTCGAACGATATTCCGACACGTAACTTTCTAAAATGTCGAATAAAAAATGAAATGCAATCTATGACCAAAAAACAAGATATGAAGCAATATAGGGGTGTGAGGTGTCTCGATTCTATTAAAAGCAAAGCAAAAATGGGCAAACCACTTTACGTGACTTGCATCACAAATTTACCAAACCCACAAAAGTAAGTGGCTGCTTTTCTTCATAAACTACTATAAAAAGTAAGCAAGTGCAGTTTTAGATAGATTTGCAATCCACCCAATTTTCATTGGCTTATACATTTACACGTATTAGATTTACGTTTTGTAAATGATATGTAGTCGAACTCGATTCGTACTTTGAAATTTTCTATAAAAGAAATCCGGAAAGTAACGAAAAATGAAAAAGGTGAGAAAAGGACCGAAAGAGTTCCAACTCTGATTTCAAATAAAATGTGTTCTCCATAGACTCTTACGCTAAGTTGAACTGTTTCATCATCATCATCATCATCTACTACTACTAACTACTACTAAAGTTTTTGGCAGCGACTGTACCAAAGGAGTCTCATAAATACTAGTCTAACAGAAACATCAACCGTGGCAAAGATAGATTGGTATAATTCACACAATGAATAACAGAAAAGCTTATTGATTGTGCAAGCTCACTCTCTACCTTGCAATATACAATTTTCACCGCACAACTCATTATGCCTGGACCTTTCTACGCTTTGGCTCCACCTACAACAATTGCACCAGTCGTAAAAAGGTTTAGCTAACCAAAAGAATATATAAACTATAAACAACTAAACACAAAGCGGTTCAACATAATGAGCTTCTGGTTTGGCTACAAAAGTTAGTTACTGCATTTATAAGGATTCCTCTTTTATGGAACCCGGGTATACAAATATATGAAAAGAGTTGGGGTAATAGTATTTAAGACTAATAGGTGGTCACAAATGTGAAAATGCTTACAAAGTTCATTTAGAAATTTAAACAATAGAAAGGAATGTTAAACAAAGTTTAAATTTAGGGTTGGTGTACTACGAGTAGTTATTTTCCTAGAGTCTACTCAATAACCTAAACAAGCTTACGAACACCTAAAAGTACAAATTAAGCCACCTTTACCTTGGTTTTCTTTGATCGATTTCAACTTAGCAAAAGCAAAAAATTATAACAATTAAACAAACAGGACAGCAAGTACTCTTTAATGTGAATATACGTCAAGAAAGTAAGTGGTTGACCACGTAAATACTATATGAAGTGAGTATGTTTTCAAATAGTAAGATGAAATGAGCTTCTGACCTTGGCATCAGAAGATGGTGATACTGGAAACGAGTTTAATGGTCTTTTCGCGTCATCATCAGAGGAACAGTCCGAGCATAAAAACTGCTCCAATTTCTTCGCCTTTTCGATCGTCATACCCATGCAAATTGGATGAAACCTGCAAATGAAAGAGAAGTCACTACATCTTACTCCAGTTTTAAATGCATATAATTCAACAGCTACCAGAGAATATAAAATAAAGTATCATTACTTCTTACTCTAGATTCAAATGGCAATATACGCCAATTACACACATATTTGTTAAGTAGCACAAGCAACATAAGGAGACAAGAAGACCATAGCTTGATGGTTAACAATGTAATATCATATATTTCTAGTGATTCATTGTATTTAACTATTTGTTTCTCATTTATAGCCTCACTCCCTCAATGTATTTATCTCACTTGTTCATACGACATCAAAATGATAATTAACCGGAAAAAAAGCATAGCTCTAATGGAAAAGGGAGTAAGGAAAACAAATAAACTCTATCGAACTGAGGGATATGATAAGATGTGTGGCCTGAAAAGTAGAGAATTAGACACGAGAAGGCGTGTTTGTTGTTACTTCATAATACCTATATGTGAATGTGAAATCCCTACCAGGATGGAAATAGTACATTACTAATATGACATAATAACCCGGCAGTTTTAGACAGTCTTCTTGTCAGCTCTGCCCACATCATATCATAAACCAATGGCTTTCCTCATTTCTTGGTGTCCAATAACTATGAAGGATTTTCACAAGGTAAGACCTTTCAAGAACAATATTTTGAAGTGTATAAAAATACTTGCTATTTTGATCTAGGATGACCTAGAGGCTCGGTAAAGCAAGCTGCTTAATACAATAGTTAGGTATTAGTAAAGATATTACTAGTATTGTTGGTTTGAAGGTATGTGCATGACACCCATAAAAATGGGAACCTAACCGGTTACGTTTATAAAATCTTAAATCCATACCCATTACCATTCCACGCTGTTATCAAACGTATACCCTACGTGATTCTGATATGCAAACCAAACACCATCTTAGAGGCAATGAATAGGTTGAAAACAATGATATTATAGAGATCTTATCTCAGCCGACGTCAGCAAGGTAATATCACGTTAAGATATGAAATAACAGATGACCAAAAGAACAAGTTCCCTGATCCATAAACAGATTTCTGTAGCAACTGCAACCGTTAGTTTAGTAAACTTTTCAAAACTATTTCACAAGAAAGTGACAACTGTAATAGGAATGATTCTCATGCAGAATCAACAATGTCTATATATAGAAGTGATTCCTTTCGAGAATCCCATTTCCTGGGGAATCACATGTCAAACAACCTAACTCCTTCTTTATTGTTTAATCACGTTTAATTATGGAAACAAATTAATAAGTAATAAACATAGTTTCTTTCAAGGCAACTTTTAATATTACGGCAATAATATCGTCATTATATCCGCATACATCCACTTTATCATATATAATCCTATCATCTTTTTGTAACGAAAAGACCTTTAACAAGATTCACACAATCAGTTCAAGTTATATAGTCAAACAATATATACCAGTCCTTGCATCCCTCGCATTGAACCATCAAATCATCCGGATTATACGGCATTTCACATTTGCAGTACCTACATTTCACGCACAATTAAAAACGCAGTACTCGAATTTACACCAAAAACTACAACTTTAAAAAAACAGAACTCACACTGCAACACGATCGGGTGTGAAGCCACCAGTAGCAGCCTTATACTCAAAGCGACAAAAGTAATCCTCGGTCCCCACATTCTCAAGTTTCGTATAATTCTTAAACGAATGCACAATACATTTCCCTTCAATAGTATGGGCGCTTTGCATATCATAATGATCAGATAAAAACAGCTCTTTCACTCCATGAAACTGTCTCCTTCCACCAATCGACTCCTCCGGTCTGTAATACCACCTCACCTTAACTTTCACATTGTTTCTATGATCCGCTTCGATTTTCTCAACTCGAGCTACATAAGGTGGCTTATCGGAATCCGATGGCCTCATTAACACACAATCGCCAGCTGTCACATTATAAAATCAACAAATTGTCAAAAAAAAAGAGTCAATAAATCAAAATTACACAATATATAAACATATAGATATAGATATATAGATACAGATATTATAAAGTCATCAATAACAGGTCAAGGAAAGTCAATAAATTAAAATTGATACAGATATATATAGATATAGATATAGATAGATAGATATAGGGAGAGAGAAAGATGAATACGCCGGACGAGTTTGTTGGTGCCTTTGATGGAGTAGGAATCCAGGTCTTTTTTACCGGGTTTGGTTTTGGCCATCAAGAAATGGGGGTAAAAATGGTGCTGATTTGAAACCCTAGATTGTAGGTGGGGTGGGAGGGAAGGGGAAAGGGGGGTTTGCTTGGGTGTGGGGGAGTGTATGGTAAGGGAGTTAAGAGACGTTATATTTGCAGTAGAGTGAGACCATGCAACTGTTTGTTTGTGTTTTCTAGTGACATGACTGCGTGTTTCCAAATTTTGGTGTTTTATGAAACTTGTTTTGTTATGTAAAATAATAAAAGTGATATATACGTCTAAATTATATAAGTTTAAATATGTTTAATCCATATAAAATTTGATGAATAAATTTCTATTATTTATCTCTTATCATACAAACAATTATTTATTTAACCATCTAATCAAAATTTTAAACCTATTTATAGTCTTATATACGTAGGCATAATATCGATCATAGTGTCAAACAAAATAAAAACAGAATGTTACGTCGAGAAAAAGTATAAAATAACGTCTAGCATTGAACAAGCTTCCAAAGTTACATGAATGTGCTTTGAAGTGTATTTATACCCTCCTTAAAGTGTCTTACATATTGGATAATAACATGATATGTTCGATTGTATTATTTTTTAGGTCATCCTTGACACATAGTGTGATTTGTCTAAGATCCAATTTTCCCTTGCTTTTGGCTCCATCTTTCTCGAAGCTATATGTTGATGCTTCTGCTTCTTCTAGTCTTATTATTTTTTATTTTTTGTTGACGAAAAACACGAAATATATAAATTAAAACATTCTTCATCAAAATGATGAAAATAATACGTAAAACTCTCTGAAAAGACTAAGGTGTTATTCTTTTGAACCAAAGGTTTTTCCTCTGAATCTGAATACCAGCTCTGATTAGCTCTGAATAATCAGAGGTGGTCCAAAACTCTGAATCTGAATCAATATACTATGTTCTTTTTTCCTTCGTAACATTTGTTTTACTACATTAGTACTAAACTGTTGCATTTATAAACCGTCTTAAATAAAAACATTCATAAAAATGTTCAAACATAGTGACAACATTTTTCAAATAAAGATAATATTCAAACAACATTTTCAACATTTTGCATTAATTGTACCGCAAGTTGATCTCAACAATTGATCATATATTGTTGATTTGTTGTATTTCCATGTGGTTGAACCTCGTCCTCATCGTACTCGTCCTCATCTTGTACATTCTCGTTAGCATGTACTTCACCTCGATCATATTCGGAGAAAAAATCATCACTTATTCCTTCTTTTCGTATAAAATTATGAATAGCAAAGCATGCAATAGTAATTTCTCTTTGTTTCACCAAAGAATACGGAGCCATTCTCTTTAAGATGGGAAAACGTGCTTTCAAAACACCAAAAGCACGCTCAATCCATACATATTCATATTACTTATTTGAACAAATTAATAAACTAATTGTCTAACATCAATTTCAAGATATAAAAATAATTAACAAAAGAAAAGTTCACATAAAAGTCAATGTAATAGTAGGAGTTTATATGCAATCGAAAACAAATACATATTAAAAAAAAATTATATCACCTAAATCTAACAAACAATCATCAATATCAATTTATATAACGAAATCAAGTGACAAACCATTGAAAAAAATCAAAAATTACTTGAATTTAGAGATGGAAAACTTACTGGTGAAGAGAAAGAGGTAATCAGAGGTAAAAAGAGGTTTTTTATGTAGGGTTGTATCAGAGGTAAAAAGAGGCTTTTTTGTCTCTGGTTGGAAAAAAAAAAAAACAACAAAATTTTTAAAACCTCTGACCGGGTCAGAGATCAGAGCCTATTAAGACTTATTTTTCAAAAAAGAACAACACCTAAATGGGACTTATACAATTTAAATACCTCTATACTAGATAATTAAGGTAACTAAGAACTTGAAAATATTAGATTAGACATTATGAATTAATTTCCAGGGATGGGATAGCCAAATATGATATTGAGAGAAGAGGCATAACCCGACAGTGGAGGCTCAAAAAAAGACTTCGATTTGATGTTACGAACCATTGTCGCCCAACATGATAACTTCCCATTGAAAACCGTTTTATTTCTAGAATTCCATATTGCCCGGATTGTGCAAAGACCAATAAGATGCCAAAACTCTTTAGCGTTGAGACTTATTTCTTCGATCCAATCATACGAAAAGTCTGCTAATGAAGAAGGAATGATTCATGATAAATTCCACCATCTAATTATAAATAGCGCGGACCAAACTTCAAAAGAGCGGGAACGATGTAAAAGGAGATGATTAACATACTCTACTCAATCAGAACACCAAACACAATTAATATTTTGATTGAGAGGAATAACTCCTCTAAGACCAAGAACATGCTTCACTGGAATATTACCTTAAACAGCCAACCAATGAAAGATCTTAATCTTGGAAGGGACGCTTGAGTTCCATAAAACCTTTATCCAACTTCGAACCAAATATGGACATGAACACAAGAGAATATGAACTCTTTGAGACACCGAGTAAATGCCATCTGCATAAGGATTCCAAATAATCGAGTCTTCTCGAGAGATTACTAAATTAAATTTGCTCAAAATAAGATGAAGGGCGAGCTTCACGATTATCATAACAAGATAAAGGCAACGGAAGGCCGAGGTTCCATGTCATATTTGAATCCCCGCTAGAAGAGTAGAACTGGTTAATTCTGCCATCCCGGTTTTTAGATAAACGATAGAGCTCTGGAAACTTACTCCTCGAAGAATAATTACTAACCCAAAAGTCATTCCAAAATGAAATTAACTTGCCATCACCATATTTCCAACTCCACGATTGAGGGGCCAAGACTTCGAACACGAAGTATGTGTGTTGTAAATTGATTAAGTCACACCACACAGGAGACAATTTTTTGATACTTAAAGAAGAAGTGTTAGATATTAACCTTTTCTGGAAAGGAATGTTGGACCCATATTATTTGTGACCCTCATTGATAATTTATCCTTACTGATATGATGATTGACACTAACTGAAATCTGTGTCTAGTAAATATTCGATGGACGTATTTACCTTAACGACACTATAGATTTCCCATTAGGTGATCGGAACTATGAGAGCTTAAAATAAACACTTATTAAACACCAAGGACTAAATAGTACACACTCCTAATTTGAGTATGTATATAAGGGCTATTATAAACCCTAAGAAGGGTTGGTCACTCATTACTATTCTTTCTATCCTAAAACACACATAAGTGTGCTCTCTCAATTACGGTTCTAATATAACCGGAATTCCATCCTAATACGATCATCTTGTTTTGGGAATCAATGGCAAACTTATTCAACAACATCCCAGGATCATCAGGAGGTATGTTGATTACATGAATCAATCTAATTCATTCCAACATGTGGTATCAGAGCCAATGGCTCGTGATTATCCATTGGTTCATGTTTATTTATTGCCTGGCTATTGCTATTATTGTTCTGCAAATTATCTGGCCGGCGGATTTTGGTTTTGGATGAAAAAATGGTATTTTTCAGACCTGCGACGGCTACAGCAACCCTAATTTTCGATGAACTTCGTCCGTGCGGATGAAGGCTCATCCGTACGAACCTGATTTGTTCATACGTGCGGATGAAGTCTCATACGTGCGAATGAGTTTTCTTGATTTGTGCGAACCTAACTTGTTCATTAGCACGAACCAAAGATTATCTCATGCGAACCTGATTTGTTCATACGTACGGATGAAGTCTCATACGTGCGAATGTGTTGCTTGATTCGTGCGAACCTGACTTGTTCATTAGCACGAACTAAGGATCATTTCGTGCGAACCTAATATGTTCATACGCACGAACCTGGACTTACATCCGTACGAATCAATACTTATCCGTACGAATATAATCTCATCCGTACGAATGACTAAAGACCCTAATTTGGTCGGTTTTTTAGAGTTTTACTGGTTGCCTTATTTGCCGTCTGACCCAAAATTGGTCGCCTAACTTGCCGACTGTATTAAAATCAATTTGGTTTAATTTGGCCATCTTTAAAATTGATTTAGTCACCTTATTTATATGTGACCTTATTATACTTATGCACTAATATTCATGTTTTCATCTTTTGTTGCCCAAAGGTCAAAGATGATTCCTATGATTGCATTTTTTTTCTTTCTTCCTTTAGCATAATAAACACGTAGGATATTAATTCTGCCCAAAGGTGATTTAATATACTTGTGTGCTTAAAAGGATTCTTATTATGCCTTAAAACACGACGTTCTATTTGTTGCCCAAAGGTCAAAAGACAAACGTTGTGTTGCATAAACCTTATGCTCATAATTTTACTTAGATATTAGTTATTTCTGCCCAAAGGTGATGTAACATCTAAGTAGAGCCTTACTTTAGCTTATTATTTTGGTGTTTCAATAGGCTTACCTATCATTGGCTTCATTACTAATATGGTCTTAGTCTCAGGAACATTACTATTAGGTCTACTTATTTTAGACATTACTCTAGTTCTATTACCTTAAGGGATATTACTTAGTCTGCCTTATATAGCTAACTCTGTCAATATTAAATCTTCTAAAACTCGTATCATAAACATAAATCCTCCTTATTATCCACTACAGGAGTACCAAACTTCGGCATTGAGGCACTTACTGGTGCAAATTTCACTTCTTGGAAGGATCAACTTTCCCTAACTCTGGGAATGCTCGACATTGACTATGCTATTCGCCATGATGAACCCGCTGCTATTACTGCTGCGTCTACTGCGGCTCAGAAAGCGGACTTTGAGAAGTGGGGAAGGGCGAATCGGCTGTCACTAATGATGGTCAAGAACTCAATTCATCCCAGCATCCGAGGAGCTATCCCTAATGAAGATAAAGTGAAAACTTACCTCACATCTGTTGAGGATCACTTTAAGGGATCGTCTAAGGCAACTGCGAGTAGTTTAATGCTACAGATGCTAACTCTTAAATATGAAGGTTCTAGTGGTGTCCGTGAACACATAATGAAGATGGTTGACATGTCTCATAAGCTTAAGAATTTGGAAATGGAAGTCTCAGATAATTTTCTTGTGCATTTCATAATGACTTCCTTGCCTGCTCGGTTCGACACTTTCAAAGTGAATTATAATGCTATGAAAGATAAATGGTCGATAAGTGAACTGATTGCTATGTGCGTTCAAGAGGAAGATCGTCTTAAGCACACTGAAGCTGTTCACCTTACTACCACTTCAAACTTCAAGAAGAGGAAAGGTAACTACAGTAATAAGACTGAAAATAAAGTCCAAAATCATGGTGCTGCTACCTCTGGCCCTAAATCCTCAACAAGCAATACTAACTGCAAATTATGCCGCGCCAAAGGGCACGGACAGAAAGATTGCTCTAAATTCAAGGACTGGCTAGCTAAGAAAGGTAACATTCTTTACGTAATATTTGATTCCTTTACTACTGATGTTCCATTTAATACATGGTGGGGTGACTCTGGTTCTATGGTCCATGTGACCAATTCCTTACAGGGATTCCTTACAATCCAGAAGCTACAAAAGGACCAAAGAAAAACTTAGAGTTGGAAATGGTGATCTCTTAGATGTCGAAGCCATGGGGACTTTAAATTTACATATGAATACCGGAAAGTGTATTAGATTAATAGATACCTTATATGTACCGAGAATTACTCGGAACCTTGTATCTATATCTAGACTTGATCTTGAAGGTTATGTAATTACTCATGGTTGTGGCAGGATCACTTTTACTCTTAATAATGAATTATTTGGTTGTGGTTTTTTGGATGGATTACTGTATAAATTAGAACTAGATCATAATTTCTCATAGTCTTTGTTGTCTCTTAATATTGATGACATAACTAAAACAAAGACAAAAACACCTAAACAAGCAGAGAATTCCTCCACATTGTGGCATAAACGTCTCGGCCACATCTCACGAGATCGCATGACACGACTCGTAAAAGAAGGAATCTTACCCTCTCTTGATTTTAGTGATTTTGAAACATGTATTCAATGCCTCAAAGGCAAAATGGCTAAAGGGAATAAGAAAGGAGCCACCAGATGTTCCAACTTGTTGGAAATAATTCATACTGATATTAGTGGCCCCTATCCCGCATCAATAACAGGACATACATCATTTATTACATTCATTGACGATTATTCACGTTATATGCACCTTTATCTGATTAAAGAAAAATCTGAATCCTTACAAACTTTTGTCGATTATAAAACTTTGGTTGAAAACCAACTTGATCATAAGATAAAAGTTGTCCGATCAGATAGGGGAGGTGAGTATTACGGTAAACATACTGATATTGGTCAAGCTCCTGGTCCCTTCTATAATTTTTGCAAGGAACAGGGCATAATTAACCAATACACCATGCCAGGTTCTCCTCAACAGAATGGTGTTGCTGAAAGGAGAAACCGAACTTTAATGGACATGGTGAGAAGTATGCTCGCCAACACTAACCTACCCAAATTTCTTTGGACTGAGGCCTTAAAAACAGCTGTTCATATACTCAATAGGGTTCCATCAAAATCTGTCCCTAAAACTCCTTATGAGATCTGGACAGGTAGGAAACCGAGTCTAAAATATATGAAAGTATGGGGCTGTCCTGCCGAAGCAAAAGTCTATAACCCTAACTTAAAGAAACTGGATTCTAAAACCCTTACATGTTTCTTTATTGGTTATCCCGAGAACGGTTATCGGTTTTACTGTCCTTCTCACTCTACCCGCATCATAGATACGCAACATGCCACTTTCCTCGAAAATTCAGAGATCAGTGGGAGCACGACAAATCCTAATTTAGATTTGCAAGAAGTACAAGAAGCGGGGGGAAACCACTCGTCGGTTATTACGATTCCTCCGATAACTCCTCTTGTACCCAACGCTGCTCCCGTTATGCCTCCCTAATGAACCGGTTGAACCTCCCCTTATGCCTCCTAATCTAAACGCCGAAGAACCGCTTGTTAATGAACCCGTAATTCAGCTCAGGAGATCATCAAGGGCTCGCAGAAACACTAATTTTGATGGTTTCGAAACTTATCTGGCTGAAGTCGAAAATATTGGGAAACTTACTGATCCAACCTCTTACCGAGAAGCTATTAATAGTGATCAGGCCGCTCATTGGATTGAAGCCATGATTGAAGAGCTCAATTCCATGAAGCATAATGGCGTTTGGGTATTGGTTGCACTTCCTAAAGGATCCAAAATAATTGGTTGTAAATGGGTCTTCAAAACCAAATTAGACCCGAATGGAAACGTCGAACGCTATAAGGCCAGACTGGTTGCAAAAGGCTTTACTCAAAAGGAAGGAATTGATTATCAAGAGACCTTTTCTCCTGTCTCTCGTAAAGATTCCCTAAGGATCGTCATGGCACTCGTAGCTCATTATGATTTAGAGTTACATCAGATGGATGTCAAGACCGCTTTCCTAAATGGTGACTTGCAAGAAGACGTATACATGCAGCAACCTGAAGGATTTATTCCAGAAGGTAAAGAGCACATGGTCTGCAAGTTGAAAAAATCGATATATTGGTTGAAACAAGCATCACGACAATGGTACCTTAAATTTGATGAAGTCGTGAAATCTGATGGCTTCCTAAAGAATCAAGTGGATCAATGCACCTATCTCAAGATCAGTGGGAGTAACTTTATTATCCTTGTTTTGTATGTGGATGATATTCTGCTTGCAAGTAACAACTTGGATTTGCTACATGAGTCGAAGCGAATGCTTTCGCAAAATTTCGACATGAAAGATCTCGGTGATGCCTCTTATGTTATAGGTATCGAAATACATCGAGACAGACGTAATGGTGTTCTAGGTCTTTCCCAAAGGGCTTATATTGACCGTATTCTAGAACGCTATAACATGCATCACTGCACACCCACTGTGGCTCCGGTAGTTAAAGGGGACGTATTTGGACCTCATCAAACTCCGAGCACTGAAACTGAGAAGGCTGAAATGAGGATGATACCTTACTCATCTGTAGTTGGGAGCATTATGTACGCTCAGGTCTGTACTCGACCGGATATCGCTTACATCGCTGGTATGCTGGGGCGTTACTTATCTAACCTCGGATTAGCACACTGGAAAGCGGCTAAAAAGGTTCTACGATATCTGAAAGGGACCAAAGACTACAAATTAACTTATAGAAGAAGTGACAACTTGGAAGTAGTAGGTTATTCTGACTCTGACTTTGCTAAAAGCAAAGAAGACCATAAATCTACTTCTGGGTATATTTTCATGTTAGCTGGCGGACCAATCTCTTGGCGGAGTCATAAACAGAAACTGACCACGACGTCTACTATGATGGCTGAATATGTTGCCGTTTATAATGCAACCTGTCATGGGATGTTGTTAAGGAACCTGATCAGTGGACTCAAACTCGTCAACTCAATCTCTAGACCATTGAAGCTTTACTGTGATAACTCAGCTGCTGTAACTTTCTCGAACAGTAACAGTTCGACTGGCGCTGGGCTGTATCTCGACACAAAGTATCTGTTTGTACGCGAACGGGTTGAGGAAAATGTTCTTTGTGTTGAGTACATAAGTACACATGACATGCTAGCGGATCCGATGACCAAAGGTCTTCCTCCTAATATATTCGTAGGACACGTGTCGAATATGGGGCTTACAAAATACTTAATTTAATAGCATGTTGTACTTATTGGTCATTATTATTTATTAATGAAAAATTTTCCTCCTTATTCAGATTTTGCTTGTCTATTATTTACACCTTATGCGCATAACTGTGTTGGACATTATTATAACAAAATTTGTCTTAGTTGGTCTATCATTGCTTATTCAGTTTTGAATTTGAGTCATAGTTTGACTAGTGGGGGTCCTGAGTAGATGTTCTTCTCTACGACTGTACTTATTAACTATGATTTCAGTTTGAAACAAAATGAGTATTATCTCGTACGGACTTATTAATACTCATAGATAAATGATCTACTTGGTCAAGTGGGAGAATGTTGGACCCATATTATTTGTGACCCTCATTGATCATTTATCCTTACTGATATGATGATTGACACTAACTGAAATCTGTGTCTAGTAAATATTCGATGGACGTATTTACCTTAACGACACTATAGATTTCCCATTAGGTGATCGGAACTATGAGAGCTTAAAATAAACACTTATTAAACACCAAGGACTAAATAGTACACACTCCTAATTTGAGTATGTATATAAGGGCTATTATAAACCCTAAGAAGGGTTGGTCACTCATTACTATTCTTTCTATCCTAAAACACACATAAGTGTGCTCTCTCAATTACGGTTCTAATATAACCGGAATTCCATCCTAATACGATCATCTTGTTTTGGGAATCAATGGCAAACTTATTCAACAACATCCCAGGATCATCAGGAGGTATGTTGATTACATGAATCAATCTAATTCATTCCAACAAGGAAAACTTATATGAATTTCGTAATATAGTTTCACTACACCAAATAAGGGCTTTCGGGACAAAAAAATTTAGGGACTACAGAAATCCATCCCATTAAGTCCACTAAACGGCAAAAAATGAACTTTTTCCCCCAAAGTTTGACCATAACCTATAGGGACAACACCATCATTTATCGAGACAACATGTAGTCCCGAAAACTTCACTACGTGAAAAAACATGAGTCTCATGTTTTGTTTGCGTTTGACTACTATTTTTTGGGACAACCAGTAGTCCCTAAAACAACATGACGAAAATAAGTTGGAGGGAAAAATTGGCGCTCAAACTTTACGGGACTACATCTTTGTCCCGATAAATGTGTTGGGTGAAAAAACTTCAGGGGACTACTTGTTTGTCCCAAAAACTAAATCTTACGAGACAACCACTAATTCGAAAAAACTTTAGGGACTACTATGGTTGTCCCGAAAACGTCACTACATGACAAAACAAGAGTCTCATGTTTTGTTCGCGTTTGACTACTATTTATCGGGACTATCTGTCGTCCCTAAAAAAAACATGATGAAAATAAATGGGAGGGAAAATTTGGCGCTCAAACCTTACGGAATTATACGTTTGTCCCGATAAATGTGTTTTTGGAAAACACTTCAGGGGACGACATGTTTGTCCCGATAAATAACTATTACAGGGCAAACCCTAAACAATTGTAATTCGACAAAACTTTAGCGACTACCGCAATTGTCCCTAAAAATGTCACCATAGTGAAAAAATGGAGGCAATTTTTGCCGCCTAAAATTCCAGCTAAAAAGGGCTGAGAGCACTTATCTTTACAAAATCTTTATATACATCACCACCACCACATCCAATTCTTATCTAAATGGAGTGCTC
Source organism: Senecio squalidus (assembly GCA_910822075.1). Taxonomy (NCBI): domain Eukaryota; kingdom Viridiplantae; phylum Streptophyta; class Magnoliopsida; order Asterales; family Asteraceae; genus Senecio; species Senecio squalidus. The sequence goes on from CAJVGC010000582.1 coordinate 24,852,308, forward strand.
ATGTGGAGGTGGATATGTTGTGGTGAAACGATCACATCGACAAGGCAGCTTTGGTAGACTTTACTATGCGTGTCCCGATTCAAAGGTCAACAAACAACTTCTTTTTTTATATATGGCGTATATAAATAATTTTTTTTTTAAAATGACATTGTTTATAATTTTTTACCGTTTTACAGCCTTTTGAAAAAGACTACGGGTGTGGATATTTTGCATGGAAGGATGAGGTCACTTTTAAAAACATAAGTTCTTTTCCGAGACAGACAACACCTTCAAATTTGTGACGTCCCGTCAACTTGAAGTACTTATGTTACCGTTATTATTTTAATTTTATTCGCAATTGATTTCGACCCTTGTGTTTCGCTTTGTTTTGCTCACGGTTTACTGTTATTGAGAATCGGGTTTTCTGTATTTGCTGATTCGTCCCCCGATACGTAATAATTTTATTTATCTAAGTGTCAATTAGTTAGTATCCTCATAATTATAACTTAGAAGGGTTTATGCCAAATTTGTCGGTTATCGTATTCTTTATCCTCGAGATATCGTGGTTTTGCTCTTGTTTACTCCTTTACCGAAATCGTGCGAATCTCGAAATCGAAAGTGAAAATATAATATTAAATGAACCTAATATAAAGTAAATCATAGTATGAACTTTCCTAAGTTCATCGCCAAAAGAATCGGGAACTTTCGACGAACGAAACTCCTTAACGATCGCGCAAACGAAAAACTGGAAAATCTGAAATCTGGCGCTGTACTGCAGCACAAGGCACCCTGTGCGCAGCACAGGTCGCTGATCAGATTTTTGTTTGTTTGTATGAGTCATTTTTGCATGAGTTTTGGTTGGGGAAACTTGCCCAAACGTGTAAGACCACTTCTAGGTCCAGAGATAGGCCTCTTGAGTCCCTTACCATCATCACAAACTCACTCCACTTGTTCTCTCTCACTTCACACATAAACCAAAACACACACAAACACACATTTTCTCTCAAGATTATTTTCTCTCATTTTCTCTCTAAACTCTTCCCATTTCCAGAAATATTGAAGCATAAAACACCCATTTGAAGAAGGATTCAAGTCTAAAATTTTCAAAGAAACAAGTTCCTTTTGATCTCCATCAACTTTTGGTAAAGTTTTCTTAAGGTTTTCTTCATTTTTCTCTTCATTTGTTATATATTCTAACACCATCTATTTTCTTTTGCATTCCAAGCTATTGTCTACCATATTACTTTTCATTTGGGAAGATCCATCTAGCTTTTCTTGAAGATAAATCTCTTTGATCTTGGTAAGTAACTTTTTACCGAAATCTCTCCGAAAACGTTAATTTTCACTTTGCATGCAAGGATCTAGACTAATGGTGGTTTTATTTTGTTGTTTGGAGGTGTAAATTTCTCATCATCTCACCACCAAAAGTTGCTTTCGGGTTTATTCATCTCTCAAGCTTAAGATCTTGCGGTTGTTATTCGGTAAAATCGATATTTTTCCATATTCATCTTTTTACATATTTCGTTATTATTTTCCATATGTATATTTCGGTTATAGCCTTGAAAATGCTTAGGAATAATATACTAGACCAACATTTGTGAATATTTTGGTTGTGGACAAAGATTTGGACTAAAATACATAAAGATGTGATTATTGCCGAAATTAACATATTGTATGTATTAGTATGTAAAATGGTATATTTATATATATATAACACTTGGTAAATGTATTTGGAACATAATATAACTTATCAACAGTTTGCGTTTTAACCAAAAAGTCTTTAAACGAACGGATTTCGCCGAAACAACAAAACATGGTTTGCTGAAAAGGGGACATGTGCGCCGTCCTGGATGGCCAGGACGACGCAGCGGGCAGTTTTCAGCAAAATATTTGTTTTGCTTGTTAGGCCGTCTTGACGTTTTGTTCCGTAAATTGTCGTTTCAAAGCCTCTGATTTCATGTTAGACTAATAAACAACTCTAAAGACTTGTATAAACATACTAAAATATATAAAAGTAACATATTTCGATAAAATGCCGTCTTTGGACTCAAAGACGCCAACGCAATCAAAAATGTCTTAACACTTATTTAAAACGGACATTTTACCTACATTTTGAGAAATAAACATTTGTTACAAATTGCGATCGTAATCTAAAGCCGTCGACTAATATTTTGCGATAAACTTTGGTTAAAAACATTAGGGAAAATGCACTGGATGACCATTGTACTACCACAAAATATCCGTCTAGGTCATTGTACAAAATTTACGTCTATCTATGTTGGGAAATACAATGATTTACCCTAAGACTAATAAATCTGTTAATCAAAGTCTCGGTCTGAGTGACTGAGTCTGAGTGTCTCAGTCTGAGTGACTGAGTCTGAGTGTCTCAGTCTGACTAACTCAGACTCATTTAAGAGACTTAAGGCGTGATTTTAGGTAGTCTAGTTAGACAAAATCTTCTATCACTTTAGAAGATTTCCTAAGATTTATCATTATCAAGCTCACTATTATTGTGTATAAATAGTGAGCTTGAACGTTGTAAACATTGTACCTTTTACCGAAATATAACTGTGTGTTATTTTCACTGTTTCTTTATTATAATTCTGCTATAATAATTACTGAAACTGAGTAATCAATCGATAAATAATAATTAACATCTAAATACTTATTTGTGATTGATTTGCCATTGTTTGAGATCTTAGTGAGACCTAACAACTGGTATCAGAGCAAATAAGATTTACATTTTAATAAATTTATAAATCTTAAACGATCAATACTTAGAATCTCAAAACAATGTCATCATCTTCAAATATAACCGCAATGGCTGGCAAAGGAATTCCAGTATTCAATGGTCATAACTTTGCCCATTGGAAGCTTAAAGCTGAGTGGCATTTGTCAGGAATTCATGAAGAAATGATAAGAATCATAACTGAAGGACCCATAATTCCAGGAAAGATCATTGATGAAGTCAAAGAAGGTGATAAGGTTGTCCAACGTGCCAGATGGGTTCAAACCACCAAAGCTCAATGAACAGATCAAGACAAGCTGTTGTATAACCTTGATCCCAAAGCCAGAAGCATTTTAGGAAATGCAGTATCTGAACAAATATTTTCAAAAATTACTGGCTGCAAAACTGCTAAAGACCTCTGGGATACATTAATTGTGTCATATGAAGGGGTCCCAGTAGTGAAAGAACAACGACTAAACAGTCTCATAAGAAATTATGAAAACTTTTACATGAAAGAAAAGGAGACTTTGGCTGATGTTCACACAAGATTTCAAATCATGTTAAATGATATGTCAGCTCTGGGAGTGACAAAGGAAGATGATGAAATCTGTAAGAAATTTGTTGATATTTTACCTAACAAATTTGAATCTGTCATTGCATCTCTTGTAGTGAGTGAGAAACTGTCCACCTACAAGCTGCCAGGACTATTTGGCTTATTGTTGAATTTTGAGGAATCTCAAGAAAGGAAGAAGATCAACAACACGCGAACGGCAAGGGATCCAGAAGCTGCATTAGTTGCAACTAGCAAGAGGAATAAAGAAATTTATTCTAAAGCTGACTCATCTGAGTCTGAGTCACACTCAGATTCAGAGTCTGACGATGAATCAGAAGTTAAGAAACTGAAAAGTCAGCTTGCCCTGTTGACCATGAAGCTTGAACAGAAGACAGGGTACAAAGGAAGAAACCTTTTGATCTGAAAAAGGTAAAATGCTTCAAATGCAATGAATATGGTCACATGGCTGCTGATTGTAAAGTGAAGAATGCTCAGACTGAGCACATGGATGAAGTTGCTGAAAGAGCCCAAAGATACCGAAACAAGTATCTTAAGTATAAGAAAGGCCATAGTTCAAATTCTCTAAAACCTCAAGCTGAACAGAAAGCCTTCTTTGCTGAAGAATGGTTAGATGAGGAACTATCATCTGATGAAGAAGAAGTTGAAGACAAATGTCTGATGGCGTTGGTGGAGGAAGTAACTGAAGCTGAGAAATCTGCTTCTCAGTTCGAAAAGGATCTAAAGGAAGCAGAAAGAATGAGCTGCAACTCAGACTGGAACAAATCAAAACTTTACAAGGTACATAATTTCAATTCTTATACAAATGAACAAAAACTCCAAATGTTTGAGTTCATTTATATAGACTTGACCACCACTTTAGAAGAACAAACTGAACTCAAACAAAAACTCAAAGAGTTTGAAAACAATTTAAAAATTAAAGATGATAAAATTATGGAATTAGAAAGTTACAAAGTTCTTTTAAATGCTCAGACTGAAGCTTATAATGATCTTGCAAAAGAAAATCACAAGTTTAGAGAAGAAACTGAGCACTATAAAAGAATTTGTAAATCTTGGTGCATTTCATCTTTAAAAAATGAAGATTGTTTGAGCAGACAGGTACCCAAACAAGTGCAAGCAGTGTTGGGTGAAGGGTTTAGTTTGAAGAAATACATGACAGAAGAGGAAGAAGAAGCTGAAAAGGCTGAAAGAGAAAAAATCATTTTTAAACCAGAAATTCTTCCAAATACTTTCACTTATGTGAAAGGAGATAAAATAATGATGTCAAATGCATTTGTTAAACCTGTAATTTCTCAAGTTTTGAATAAAAATGATCTTATGCCTTCATCTTCTTCTAAATCTGACTGTGTTGTTTTATCTGAGACTGATATACAGAAATCGACCTTCTTGAACAAAGTTTCTCCCAAAGTTGTGAGCAAACCAAAGGGTCAGGCTCCAGTCAGTTCCAAAGGCTATAACAAAAGTCTTGAATCAAAAACAATTGATAAATTAGGAAATCAATTACTGGAACTGACCAACATTGTAAAAACTTTAGTCAGGGATAAATCACCAAATCAAGCAAGGTCCAAATCTCCTCCTAAGAGAAATTGCTATAACTGTGGTGAAAAAGGGCATGAAGCTGTGTTTTGTAAACTGTTGACTAGGTCTAGACCTAAAAACCCTTATGTTCAAAAGTCAGTTTCATCAAAACATTGGTCAGCTTCACATCAGTCAAGGTCATCAAAATCCAGATCTGTCTCATCAAAATCAGATTCATCCTCAAGAAACACTTCTCCACCAAAGACTACATATGTACAATCTTCCAAAATTAAGTCAGTCCCATCTAGAGTCAGTCTTAAAAATACTCCTTGCAAGTATTGTGGTGTCATAGGCCACTACTCTGTTAATTGTATGAATGAGATCAACAAATGGAACTATACAAGTCCCAAAACTGACTGCAAGATTGAATCTGCACCTAAACCTTTCTCAATTCATGGATCCACTCTAAAGTGGGTACCCAAAAGGAACTAATTTCTTCCTTTTTCATGTGCAGGATTCTACAAAATGGTATCTAGACAGTGGAGCATCAAGGCACATGACTGGAATGAAGTCCTTTCTACAGGATTATAAGGAAGAAGATGGACCTCAAGTAAGATATGGTGACAACGGGGAATCAATGACTAGGGGATATGGAAAGATTCATGCTGGAGCTGTTACGTTCAAAAGGGTTGCATATGTGGAAGGATTGCAACATAATTTACTCAGTGTGAGTCAGATTACTGATGAAGATCATGAAGTCAGATTTAGGAAACAAGCTGGGATAATCTATAGTGCCAAGGGAAAACCATTACTGCTAGCCAAAAGAGAAAGAGATGTCTTCTGCCTGGATCTGAGTACAGCAAATGATGAAGCTGAGACATGTTTGTTCACAGAAACAAAGGAGGAATTGAATTGGCTATGGCATCGAAGGTTATCTCATTTAAACTTCAAGAACATTAATGCTTTATCCAAAAGCAAGCTAGTAAGAGGGTTGCCAGAACTGACCTACACCAAAGACAAAGTTTGCTCAGCTTGTGTTCTTGGAAAACAAACGAAGTCTCAATTTCCATCCAAAATGCTGCATTCCATTGATGAACCCCTGTTCATGCTACACATGGATCTCTTTGGACCAATTGGAATTGAAAGCAAAGGAGGAAAGAAGTACACACTGGTAATTGTTGATGAGTTTACTCGATTCACTTGGGTCATATTCTTAAGAGCCAAAAGTGATGCTGCAGAAGAGATTATCAGTCTGATCAAAAGGGAACAGCGCCAGAAAAATGCTCTTGTTCGTCAAATGAGAAGTGATCATGGAACTGAGTTCAAAAACTCAGTCTTGATTGATTTTTGTGATCAATTAGGCATAGTACAAAACTTTGCCTCAGTTCGAACTCCTCAACAAAATAGAGTAGCAGAAAGAAGAAACAGGACTCTCATTGAAGCTGCAAGAACAATGCTATGTTATGGAAAGATGGAGATAAAATTCTGGGCTGAAGCTGTAAACACTGCTTGTTTCACACAGAACAGATCAATAATTGTGAAACGTCATGGCAAGGCAGCATATGAATTATATCACAACAAAGTTCCCTCAATCCATTATTTCCATGTCTTTGGAAGTAGATGCTATATTCTGAATCAAAGGGACCTGTTGTGTAAAATGTCACCCAAGGCTGATGAAGGATTATTTGTTGGCTATTCAAGTGTTGCTAAGGCATTCAGAGTGTACAATGAACGAAGAAAGGTTGTTGAAGAGAGCATCAATGTCACTTTTGATGACACTACTCAGTCTGACGAAGATAACTCATCATCTCAGATTGACATCTCCACAATTAATCAACTCTGTGACGAACTGCTCCTAAATTCCTCTGAATCTGCAACTCAGAGTGAAGATCAGTCTGCTAGAAACACTTCTCAAGATCAAGAATCAGAAAGTGAAACTGATGAACCATCATTTCCGAAAGCTCCAGAATCAGAAACGTTAGAGTCAATTGAAACTGACGATCCTCAGTCCGAGACACCTCAGTCTGACCAAGCTCAGCCTCAACCTACTCAGACTGATAGTGTTCAGACTGAAGAAGAAGAAGTTACTGAACATGGTTCAGGGAACATAATCTCATCTGTCATTGGTTCTTTAACTGAAGGTGTCAAAACAAGAAGAAAGAATGCCACAGCAAACTTTTGCTTTTATACAAACTTTTTGAGTCTGATGGAACCAAAGAGAATTGAAGAAGCATTGTTAGATGAAGACTGGGTTGATGGCATGCAGGAGGAACTTGGTGAATTCATACGAAACAATGTCTGGACAAGGGTCCCCCGTCCTCTGCATAAGACCATTATTGGCCTTAAATGGATATTTCGAAACAAATTTGATCAGGATGGAGTAGTGATCAGAAATAAAGCCAGACTGGTGGCTCAAGGTTACAAACAGGAAGAAGGAATTGACTATGATGAAACATTTGCTCCAGTGGCCAGAATTGAAGCAATCAGATTGTTCCTAGCATATGCAGCCTTCAAGGATTTCTTGGTCTACCAAATGGATGTAAAGAGTGCCTTTCTAAATGGAGATTTGCAGGAGGAAGTCTATGTGAAACAGCCTCCAGGTTTTATTGATCCCAACTTTCCTGATCATGTTTATAAGTTAAATAAAGCATTATATGGTCTCAAACAAGCTCCTAGAGCTTGGTATGAAACCTTGTCTGAATTTCTCATTAAAAATGATTTTAAAAGGGGTTCCATTGATAAAACTTTGTTCATAAAACGGGAAAATGGTCATGTTATTTTGGTTCAAATATATGTTGATGACATTATATTTGGCTCCACCAATGACAAACTTTGCACTTGGTTTTCAGAACTCATGTGTAGTGAATACAGAATGAGTATGATGGGGGAACTAAATTTCTTTCTGGGTCTACAAGTAGAACAAAAGAAAGATGGAATTTTTATAAACCAAAGTAA
>CAJVGC010000582.1:24860158-24990465 GCA_910822075.1 Senecio squalidus
ACTTTTGAGTCTGATGGAACCAAAGAGAATTGAAGAAGCATTGTTAGATGAAGACTGGGGATCGGCCTGCAGGAGGAACTTGGTGAATTCATACGAAACAATGTCTGGACAAGGGTCCCCCGTCCTCTGCATAAGACCAATTATGGCCTTAAATGGATATTCGAAACAAATTTGATCAGGATGGAGTAGTGATCAGAAATAAAGCCAGACTGGTGGCTCAAGGTTACAAACAGGAAGAAGGAATTGACTATGATGAAACATTTGCTCCAGTGGCCAGCATGAAGCAATCAGATTGTTCTAGCATATGCAGCCTTCAAGGATTCTTGGTCTACCAAAGGATGTAAAGAGTGCCTTCTAAATGGAGATTTGCAGGAGGGAAGTCTATGTGAAACAACCTCCAGGTTTATTGATCCCAACTTTCCTGATCATGTTTATAGTTAAATAAAGCATTATATGGTCTCAAACAAGCTCCTAGAGCTTGGTTATGAAACATTGTCTGAATTTCTCATTAAAATGATTTTAAAAGGGGTTCCATTGATAACAACTTTGTTCATAAAACCGGGAAATGGTCATGTTATTTTGGTCAAATATATGTTGATGACATTATATTTGGCTCCACCAATGACAAACTTTGCACTTGGTTTCAGAACTCATGTGTAGTGAATACAGAATGAGTATGATGGGGGAACTAAATTTCTTTCTGGGTCTGCAAGTAGAACAAAAGAAAGATGGAATTTTTATAAACCAAAGTAAATATGTTCATGATTTAATCAAGAAATTTGGTTTGCACAAGTTCTGAAATGAAAACACCAATGAGCACCTCTGACAATTGCACAAAGACCTCATCTGGCAAGTCAGTCTGTCAAGCCACTATAGAGGAATGATTGGTTCATGCTATACTTACTGCCAGCAGACCTGACATCATGTTTTCTACATGTCTCTGTGCACGCTATCAAGTGACCCTAAGGAATCTCATTAAAGCTGTTAAAAGAATTTTTGATATCTTAAGGGTACACCAACCTTGGTTTATGGTACCCTAAAGATTCTGGTTTTGAACTATTGGCTACTCAGATGCAGATTATGCAGGGTGTAAGCTTGATAGAGAGCACATCAGGAGGATGTCAGCTTCTAGGAGGAAAATTGGTTAGTTGGTCCAGTAAGAAACAAAACTCAGTAGCAACTTCCACAGCTGAAGCTGAGTATGTGGCTGCAGGAAGTTGTTGTGCACAATTTCTTTGGATGCAACATCAATTGGCTGAACTTGATAACAAAATTCAAAACACACCCATCATGTGTGACAACAAGAGTGCCATCCAAATCACTGAGAATCCAGTATTCCACTCCAGGACTAAACACATTGAGATTAGACATCACTTTATTCGAGACTGTGTGGAGAAAGGAAAGGTCAGACTGGAGTTTGTGGTAACCAATGATCAATTGGCAGACATCTTCACCAAACCTCTAAGTGAGGAAAGGTTCTTTTATTTGTTAGGAGAACTTGCATGTTAAATCCTTAGTCTGGTCAATTTCAAATTTCAAACTGACCACTTTGTCAGTCTGACTAAAAAGTCAGCTTCAGGAATCTCTGTATGACCACAGTGCTCAGACTAGATGTATTTTTAGAACATATTTTTTTTTTTTTTTTTTGCATCTATTCCCTTAATTATTAGATATATTTTTTTTTTAATTTTCTTTGAGTCAATGTCCTGTCAACGGTCAATAGTGATCATATGATGTATATTAGGGGTCTAAAATGTAAATTTTCTAACTTAGTTACAAGTTTTCGCTATATTAGTTTAATCTAAATGAATTTCAATTCTTAAACCTAGTTTGATTCTATTCTTCCTAATTCTTTGCTTGATTTTATCTCTTATGGCTAACCCTAATCTGATGCTTCATGTCACTTCAAGAATGATCCCAGGTACCGATTTTCAACAACGGGTTCAAGTTAAGGACAATAATAGAGTGGCGACTGCTGAAATTCCCGCCAATCGTAGAAACAGAGGTTTTGAGCAACTGATTCAGTATATGAAGGCTCACCCTCTATGCTTTTGTGCAAACACTATGTGTCCTCCAGTCTATGTGAATGGTGGTACACTCGCATCGCTAATGCTGACAGAACTGCTCTCACTGGCACATATAATAAGGGCGGTGCAACCATTGTCATCACTGAAGACAACAATTCGGAGTGCTTACTCCTTCCAAACACTCGCTAGAGGCTGGCGAAGGAGGGTTTCAGGCGACGACGGCAGCAAACAGCAAGCCAAGGAAGGAAGCTTTTCCCCTCATTGGTCAGCCTGAAAACAGGGAGTCATTAAATACAACCTTTTCACTGGAAAATGGAAATTCTTGTTTTTCTATGATAACAAGATGCTTGGGGGGTAAATCGGGCCAGTTTGGATCAGATGAATGAGTTTGAAATCATCTGTTTCATGCTATGGTAAAGGGTAGCGAATCTCCTCTCCTCTCAACTTTATTTCGATGAGATTCTCTCCCTAGCCCTAAAACCCAAAAGATCGAATGATGTTCCATTTATTCGTGTCCTTTCTCACTCAGTTTTGAGGAGGCCCTGGGCAAGGAACATTAGATCAGCTTGATCAACGATTTTATACTTGTGAACTACCAGGCTGACTCCAAAAATGTTTACTTACATAAATATCACTGCGAATGAAGTGCACTTACTCCTGTGATGCTTGAATGGATTGCCAATCCTTTCATTGATCAGGGAACAGACTGAGTCTGACTATTCAGACTCAGATGTCCAAGCGATAGAATTGACGGAGGGCCTGAGGGAAATATCCCTGCTGCAGATGCTGAGGTGGAATTGGGTGGGGCTGGGCCAAATGATGCTGACCAAGTATGGAAATTCCTCTTACTCTACCTCAGTCTGAGAGTATCCCCCTCTCAGTCTGAGCAGTCCACTCCACATCTTGATGTACTGGCTACACAAGCGACCAACCTGATGGACTCACCAAGTCATTTGATAAAGCTCTCACATCTAGCCCCACAACAAATCAAGCACTAATGGACTCACTATTCCATGAGGCTAGTTCTACCACTCCCCTCCAGTGCTGCAGTTCAGACCAGTCTCTCTCTGCTAGAGCATGAGCTGGATCTGACTGCTTTGACTACCCAAAGCCCCATTAAGGTAGTAAACTTGGAGAAACACATTGCTGCTACCACACTGACACATGCGGCAAGCATTGAAGAAAATGTCTCACTCCTAGACATACCTGTACTCAGTATGGGACCACCCCCTTCAGCTTCAGAGCCTATTCCAACGGCTATTTTCACCAGCTCTGTGCTGGTTCACGATAAGGTACCACCCTCAAATCTCTTACACTCTCTTTCACTAGTCGCCCAATGCCTTACCTCCCCAAACTGAGTGAGGTACAAACTTCTTACTCTATGGCTTATGATCATTCTCCTAAATCACAGGGAGGGAGTGAAGCTGTGCCCCCTGTTACAACACAAGTGCTACTACTTCACCCAGTCTGAGGTTACATGACTGTCCCTGTGCTGTTACAAGACTCTTATGGACGTGTCAGAGCTCAGTTTGATGACAGACTGAAGGCAATGCAGACTGAGGTTCATGCTTTAAGACCACAAAATGCAGAGGAGCTGAAGGATCTGAAGGAGATGGTGATGAAACTGACCTCTGACGTCAGTATGATGAGGAAGGGCAAGGCTGTTGCAGAGGGTTCTCAGCTTCAGGGGGAGAATGCTGCAACTAATGAATCTGAGATCCCCAAGCAGCTGTTGAAAAGGAAAAGAGAAGAGAGGGAGAAAAGATACTATAAGACTACCAGGTTTAACACTAAAACTGGCCAGTCTGAAGTATTCTATGAAACTGACTGGAGTGAGATCTCAAGTGATGAAGCTGAGATGGAAGACGTTAAGGAAAAGGCAAAGTTGGGTATACAAGTGACCCAGAACGACTAAAGAAGGGGAAGGGGATAAATGGAAACACAAACTGAACCTGAGTCTGAAGTTAAAAAGAAACTGTCTGAAGCTGAAATTGCATAGCATTACTTAGTGAATAATGTGAGTCTGCTCAATGTCTTCCATTCCGAATGAAGCTGGTCAGTTGGTTGTTCACAATCTTAGAAGAATTGAAGACATTGGAACATTGTCTGACAAGGTGGAGCTAATCAAGAAGGAATATCAGCTGCATTTCATAAGTCTGACTCTGAAATGGAAAGATGTTAGCTTGGAAGACAGAGAGACTGAAATGGCTGAACGAAAGAGATCAACCTCTGCCATTTGAGACATCTTTGAAGAAGAAGAAGAGAACCTTGAAGAAAAGGAAGTAATATGGCTGGTGCTTATTTTGTTCACAAACAATGTTTTGTTAAACTTTTTATGTTTGTGTTTGTTTTGATGCATCTTTGTAAAAGACTTTGATTGAAACAGATAGGGGGAGATTGTTGGGAAATACAATGATTTACCCTAAGACTAATAAATCTGTTAATCAAAGTCTCGGTCTGAGTGACTGAGTCTGAGTGTCTCAGTCTGAGTGACTGAGTCTGAGTGTCTCAGTCACTCAGACTCATTTAAGAGACTTAAGGCGTGATTTTAGGTAGTCTAGTTAGACAAAATCTTCTATCACTTTAGAAGATTTCCTAAGATTTATCCTTATCAAGCCTCACTATTATTGTGTATAAATAGTGAGCTTGAACGTTGTAAACATTGTAACCTTTTACCGAAATATAACTGTGTGTTATTTTCACTGTTTCTGTATTATAATTCCGCTATAATAATTACCTGAAACTGAGTAATCAATCGATAAATAATAATTAACATCTAAATACTTATTTGTGATTGATTTGCCATTGTTTGAGATCTTAGTGAGACCTAACAATCTACATCACTATACCGTATTTTACCGTTTAAATTATAACCTTAACTTTGAGAAACCGTTTAAATAAATCAGTTTGGTGACTTGAACACCTGTTGGTAACCGCCACGTCATCCTTTCTCTAACTTATAATTCCAACGTTATAAACAAGAAATTTAGGGTTTATCAATTGGGAAATTTGCAGACATTCAATTGGGGAAGATGGATTTACGAATTTGTAATTGTGGAGTGACTGCTAGATGTTGGACGTCGTGGACATCTATCAATCCAGGAAGACGATTTCTAGGTTGTCCAAACTATCATGTAAGTCCCAAATTTTCTTCTGTTTTTGTTCATCTCGATTTCTAGGTTATTAATAAGACGTCGTGGATATCTCTTTAATAGGATCCAACAAAAAATTGCAACTTTTTTAGATGGTTTGATCCGGAGCTACCAAACAGATGGTATCATGCAAGGATGTATGAATTGTACTCGAGGGTGAAGACTTTGGAAGCTGAGTTAGAGATGGTGAAAAAGCAAGCTGCAAATCGATTGTTTTATATGAGATTGTTGTTTGTTGTAGGATTTGTAATACTCTGTTTTCTATTTCTATTGTAATGGTAATATGTAATTGCATTTTGCCGAAATGGCATTTTGTATTGTTGACTGTGTAATGTATGTAATGGCAATGACCAATTTTTCCCAATGGCTGTTTAATGACATTTTGGCCAAATGGCAATGACCAAATTTACCAATTAACAAAAGGAAAACCAACTAAACAAAACCAACATTTACCAATTAACAAAACCAACATTTACTTCCAATTGCTGTAAACCAAAAGACAATTACATCCAACATCCAACATACTAACATCCAACATCCATTTACATCCAACATCCAACATCCAACATCCAACATACTACTAACAAAAAGACACTTACAGCCAACATAAAGTGGCATAAGTTACAAATAGACAACAAGTACAACCAAAAGACAACATTAACAAGTTCCATACTACATCATGCTAAACAGACTACATTCCTAATCAAGTGATATACAGTCATCAGCAGTTAAACCAGGACCTGGTGACAATGGCTTCTTGAAATGTGCAATCTTGATTCTTTCAGAAGGTGGCCTCCTCTTCACCTGCAACTTCACCTTTTGCTTCCTTTGCTTGGGAGTGACATTGACTGCAACTTCACTACTCATTTTCTTGAGTTGCCAAAGGAGGTTCATTGACTGCAACTTCAGTACTTCCCTCATCTTCTTGAGTTGCCAAAGGAGGTTCATTGACTGCAACTTTAGTACTTCCCTCATCTTCTTGAACCTCCTCTTCAGACACTGGTGGTGGCCTCTTCAGAAGCCTCTTGAACCTCCTCTTAGGAGTGACAACTGGAATTTCCTCAGCTTCTTGAGTTGCCAAAGGAGGCTGAGACACAATAGGGATTTCCTCAGGTTCTTGTTCTTTGTAGTGATGCAGAATGTCATTCACATCTTGACCAGCCTCTATTATGCAATCTTCTACAGTTATCCCTGGTGGCCAGCATACCTTGGAAGTCCATCCTTATTCTACAACACACAGTTAAATTGTTACATATATAAAAGAAAAATAAAAAGAACAATAAAGAGTACTTACCCCCTAACATTGGCTCTCCATCAATAGGATCCCAGGATACGCCATAACCAATTGGTTTAATACCACCTGGATATGCACTACCATCTAAAGCATCTCCTGACCCTATTTTTCTAACAACCTTCCCATTAATTGTAATCTCTTCTTCCACATTCTGTTCCAAATCTGTGAATAATCTCCTTCTAACACTTACCTCTTCAGTACTTCCCTCTTGTTCATTAAGGGGTTCTTCTTCCACAATCTGTTCCAATTGTTCACCCCTAAGAGCCTTTCCACCACCTCTATCACCCCTACCACCACCCCTAACAGCTTTGCCACCACCCCTAACAGCCCTACCACCACCCCTAACAGCTTTGCCACCACCTCTATCCCCTCTACCACCACCCATAACAGCTTTACCACCACCTCTATCACCCCTAACAGCCTTACCACCACCTCTATCACCCCTAACAGCCTTACCACCACCTCTATCACCCCTAACAGCCTTACCACCACCTCTATCACCGCTAACAGCCTTGCCACCACCTCTAACAGCTTCACCATCACCCCTAACATCACCATCTTTAACCACTGTGCAAGTGGCCCTATTGTGTCCCTCTTCCCCACAATTTTTACAATGCATTACCCTCCCAATCCTTCTAACCTTAGTCTTATCTTGATTACCACCCTCAAAGGCATCTCTCCTTCTTTTATGTTTGGGTCTACCAGACATTCTTCTAGCAATGGGGGGTAATGGTTTTTGGTTATTAGATGGTGGCCATTGTTCAATACCATTTAAGGGATTTATGAAATGGTTATATGTAGCTAAAAACATGGGTTTTTTGAAGTAATTTGACACATAATGGTCTGGATGATGTATCGGTTTCAATTTTCCACTGCATCACATGCCCTATCTGTTGTAAAAAAGGCCCTGCTCCAGCTATTTGGTTGCCTTTCCCTTAGATGTTTTTCTGCTTCTTTGCTTGTCCTTTTCAACTCCTCCATATGTCTCTCAAATCTAGCAGGGAAGGTGGCCTTTGATGCTTTCCAGAATATGTTTCTAAACAACACACCTGTAAACTTCTTTCTGAAGTTTGCATATATGTGCCTTGCACACTGTCTATGTTCTGCTAAAGGTATGACCTCCTTGGCTGCTTCCAAAATACCCTAAAAATGAATACTTACAAAGTTAATTGACATAAAATTACCTTAAGAACTGATATAAAAATTACCTTGTGTTGATCTGAGATGATAGTTGATCTTCACCATAGTTTAACTCCAAATCCACCACTAAACATTCCATAAACCATTTCCAATTCTCTTTGTTCTCAATGCTCACAACTGCCCAAGCCACTGGAAACATCTGGTTATTCCCATCTCTTCCTACAGCTGCAAGCAACTCTCCTTTGCATATAGTTTTCAAAAAAACACCCATCAATCCCTAAAACCTTCCTACATCCTGCCAACCTACCATCTTTCAGTCCCTTAAAACAAACATAAAAGCTTTTAAAGTAATTTTTCCCATATGGCATTGGTTCAACACTCATTAAGCAAGTGCTTCCTGGGTTAGATGTAATAATCTCTTCTGCATATGACCACAACTGTCCATAATGATCTTCTAAACAAGTCTCATATTGTTCCAATGCTTTGATCTTCCCCATTCTAGCCTGACCAAAAGTCACTCTACACTTATACTTCTTCAACATAGCTTCTGGTATCTCCTTAACTTTGATATTAGGTCTTGCCATGATTTTTTTAGCATAGTTCCTAGCTATCCAGTTGCAAGTAATCAAGCTTCCAAAGTCATAACTCTTTGAACATCTATGCTCATCTTGTAAACTCTTGATTTGAAAGGACTTTTCCTTCTGCATCCAAGATGCCCACAATCTAAATATGCATTTGGGACCATCACCAACATTTTTACTACATTTAGCTAAAAGCCTCTTACCATCATTAACTGTGTAATACAACTGGTATCCATTAGCAAGAGCATAGAAAGCCAAACACCTTTTCAATTGCTGTGGATTCTCATACCTTTCACCTAAATGTGGTCTCATGAACTTCCATTTAATGCTAGGATCATGCACTGGCCCTCCCAATCCATCCTTTTCATCTGCTCCATGTTCACCTTCAACACATACTTCCTTCTCAAACCATTTTTCACTATCTAAACCCCCATAAATCTTAGACAAAAATGTTTTATCAAAAATTTTAACTGCTTTCTTTTTAGGTTTAGGCAGACTAATTTTGCTACTCCTAACTTCAAATACCTCATCCTCACCTTCTGAAAGGTGATCTACAGATGCAGTGTCACTTTCATCCGACGAGTACATATCATACATATCTTCTTCTTCATCATCATTATCACTTTCTACTTCAACATTATCTACTGTATCAGTTACACGACCATTTCCATCCTTAATCAGGTCCCTAGTTATCTCACACTCCGAGTGGCCAATGTAAACCTCAATCAAACCTCCATTGTCTTCAGCATATTTTATAAAACTAACTAAACCAATATCAGAATTCAAATGCCTCAATCCAGACTCTAAATCTTTACCAGGAACAAGAAAAAAAATAAAATTGCATAAAGCAGATGATGATTCTTCTAAAAGATTTAAACTTACTGAAATTAATAGAATCTATGTCCACATCCTTCAAAACAGTTAGCATATCGTACTCATAACTAAAGGATCTTTTTCAAATCTACCACCACGATGAAAGTTGATCGTTATCATACTTGAATGCTCCACGATTTCCAATTTGAACGTTGATCGATGATTTAGGGTTTATGAATTAGGGTTCTGCGAAGATTAGGGTTTAATTAAAAAATTAAGTGACGATCCCAATTAGATTTGGTATTTTAAAAATGAAAGAGAGAGAGAGAATTAGTGGGGGGTGACGTCACCGGTTTTTGACCGGTTGTTTGAAAAAAAGAGGTTTTAATAAACGGTAAAATGCGGTATAGTGATGTGGATAGACGTAAATTTTGTACAATGACCTAGACGGATATTTTGTGGTAGTACAATGGTCATCCGGTGCATTTTCCCAAAACATTATATAAAGACATTTTACAATATATGTTTGAAAAGTAAAGATTTTTAACCTTCACGTCAAAGTATACTTTTACGTCAATTTCAATTATCTTCCGAACTATTATGATTCGACCTCGAATTATTGACTTTAACTTTTACTAAATCACCATCTTTGACATTTGACTTTTGCAAAGTCAACATCTTTGGCATTTGACTTTTATAAGTCAACATTGTTGACATTTGACTCTTATAAGTCAACTTCCTTAACCTTTGACTTTTATAAAGTCAACATCTTTTACCTTGACCAAGTCAACACCGTTGCCGTTGATCTTGGTCGATCTCGACAAACTTATAAACTATTTTCCTTTCAACCAATCTTCCTAGTAGTCGTTTCGACTCGGAATGTTATTCTTTTCGGATTGCCGTTATGACGTGAAATGTCGATACCTTTCAGGTCGGCCCTTTTTGGCACGGAACATCGTCATCCTAAATACGTCATCTTGATTAAACTGATGGATCATTGGAATATCTTATTAAACTTAATCTTAACTGACAAGGCTAACCGAACTATACTTAATACTGAGACTATATATTTGTTGTTTTAGGGCACTTAGACGGTGGAGTTGTAACTCTGTGATTACTTTACCGAGATTTGCTGAGTTGTATTGTGAGTTATTCGTAGCCCTTGTCTTTACTATTTATGGGCTGTAAAGCGTGTTTTAAAATTGTCTGCTTGTATGCGGGACTTTACTGATTATCTTGTGTACCTAGTTGAATAGGTCTGCCTTAGATTGGGTGTCTTATACACTTGTTAAGCTTTATGCCCAACGGTTACATATATATAGCTATATGGGTTATTCTACCTAACCCTCATCCCTCGGTAGCTTACTTCTACAGGTGGATGTTATGACCGTACTTCATTTTTGCCTTTGGTTGACACTGCCTTAGGAATTGGGTCTTCAGGACTGGTAAGGTTCGATGTCTAACTAATCTAAGCATGGTATCCTCACTAGGGTTGAAAAACAAGATATTGTTTGAAATGATATGATATGAGATATGATATTTGAAATTTTTAATGTTTACTGATACTTGTCGATGGGTCACTTTTTACTTAAAATTGTGAATAATTCACCAACATGTTGTTGATGTCGTTTTAACGCTTTGCAGGAAATTGGGGATTTCCGTTGATCATGCCATAGTTGTTTACGGATCGCTTGCTTTTGTAAAATTTGAATTTGGAATGTTTATTGTAATTTCCTAGACGATCCGCTTGTTGATTTCTTTAATTTGGTATTTGTACTTGGCGTTTTAACCGCCCTTGGCATTATGATGTATTTTGTACATTTGGCATGATCTATATTATTTAATGTTTTGTTTATCGGTTCTATTGTTGTAATCTTGACTCTTGATATTATAACTGGAACGCCTCGTGTTTCCGCTATTAGCGGGGTGTGACAAAATTCTTCTTCGTGTGCAAGTTCTTCTTCAGGATCCTCTAGAGCTACACTTACTCCGAAAAACAAAAAGTGCTCAAACTGCAAGCTGTTAAAGTTGAAGATAAAGTCAATGGAGGCAAGAAAAGCCATGGAGAAGAATCCTTATGACCACCTGTGTGAGTCTACTGCAATACTTCATGAGCTTTTAAATGAAATGGCCAATCTTCGCGAGTAGAAGTAGTTAGTTAGGTTGAATGTGCTAGAATAAAGGAGATTGAGGGGATGCCCCGGTTTCCATGTTTTAACCATTTTAGGATGTAATGGTTTATATTTTTGTCCTTTATTTTAATTAAAAGTTCTTATGTTTATGGATATGTATGAAATAAACACACCTTAAAAAACATAGGTAAACACACTACAACTAAATCACATTTAAATCAAATACATGAAGATACATTGCATAAACCAATTATAATAATGGCATTTAGTACAAATGCCAATGGTGCCAAACAAAACACAAACTTAAAAAGGGAGATAAACACACATACACTTAATGTGTTGACATACACATTTTTATTCGGGAACACATAACACCCTTAAAAAACGTAGGTAAACACACTACAAGACGTGGTCATTAAAAGGGCACATTCCCCTTCAACTTTTCAATGAAAAGTAGCTTGTCGTCAGCACCCTCATCTACCTCCCTTTCACGGTCCTGCAACCTAACTAGCAATTCACCGTCTCTTTCTGTTAACTTTGGCAAATACTCAATTGACTTATCCTTATTGATAACCCAATCAGGAGAAGCTTGGAGTTCTTGAATAAAGTCGTTGTATTCGTCAATGGTGCTAGTTAACCTAGAACTCACTTTTCTAATCATGCGTGCAAGCCTGAGGTCAGGCATCCTTTGCCCTGAAGAACTACAAATCAGAATAACAGTCCAATTATGAGATTGGACCGAATCTCTCAACTCAACAATTCTTTTGAAAGTTCCACATCTGTTTGTTGTATTCTTGTTCTATTGTATGCCTTATATACTCAAAATTTTGAAACCACTAGGCTACCCTTTCAATGTAAGCCACTATCAATTATGAACCACTATTGACGAATAGGGGGCACTATCTGTTTCACTATCAATTATGATCCTCTAAATTATGAGCCACTATCAATTATGAGGTCCTATCAACAGTTTGTACACATACTGTATACACAGTATGTAGATATATCAATTATGAGGGTCTATCAACAGTTTGTGCACATACATATATACACAAAATGGAGATATGTCAATTATGAGGGTCTATCAATAATTTGTGCACATAGTGTATACACAGTATGGAGATATGTCAATTATGAGGGTCTATCGATTCCATTGTGCACATAATGTATACACATTATGAAGATATCTATTTCATGAGCCACTATCTATTCACTATCAATTATGAACCACTATCAATTACGAGCCACTATCTATTTCACTATCATTATGATCCACTATCAATTATGAACCACTAACAATATACGATCCATATCTATTTCACAAAAAAATCAAAGGGATATTGCTTTAGGGACTGAATGTTGTCCCTACAGGTCAAGTAGTAGTCCTACAAGTCAAGTTGTCAGTCCCTATAGGTCAAATTGTAGTCTATAACATCCATTATAAAATTTTCCCCAAAATCAAAGCCATATGTTTTAGAGACTGTATGTTGTCCCTACAGGTCAAGTTGTAGTCCCTATAACATCCATTATAAAATTTTCACAAAAAATCAAAGCCATATGCTTTAGGGACTGTGTATTGTCCCTACAAGTCAAGTTGTAGTCCCTATAACTTTCGTTCTAAAATTTTCACGAAATTAATTAAGACCGCCCATACTTTTCACCTACCACCAAAACAGTCAAACCTACTCAAACTTTTCACCGAAAACACTAAAACACTTAAATTTTTATTAAAATTATTAAGACCCGCCATAGATTTCAGTTGAACCTCGATTTGGAGAACGACCCATAGTTTATCGATTTGGAGAACGATTTGGAGAACGACCAGGGTCTATCGATTTGGTAGAACGACTAGGGTCTATCAATTGGAGAACGACCACTCAATTATCGCTCACCAGAACACCACTCAATTATTGTAAGTTGGATTTTGTCTATGTCTAATTAGTAACTTAAAAACAAATAATTTGGTTTATCGTCGACATTTCACGGGCTTGATTGGGAACGAGATTGAAAATCAGTTCCATTCTGGTACTACTCGTGGGATTTGGTACCTGATAAGCACAAGGGAACTATGTGGCCTCAAATCAATGTAGTGTTTTATTCTTAATTCTACTCGATCTGTTAAAATTATAAGCATTAGTCATTCGTGACTTGATTTTTTGAATTGTAGACGTACTTTGATATGAAGGAACATGTGTCGGGCCCAAATGCTAAACAAATTATGGCAGGCATGGAACTTCAGTTGAAAGGCCAATACAGAAACAGAAAAAACTAGTTTAAGGATGAAATGTTTGTGAGCCGTGGTGGGTATGAGCAACAAGAGAAGATGCAGAACTTTCCTCCGTCGGGCAAGTCTTTGACCGATTGGCACGAGTTATGTGATCATTTCACTTCACAAAAGCATGTGGCCAGTTCTGAAAAAAGCAAGGATAACAAGGCAAAGCTGCCTCAGTGTTCAACTCAAGGGAGTAAATCATACGCCGCTAGCAGACACAAGGAGGTAAGTTGTGATTGGTTTATTTCCTCACCTTGTTGTTTAATATATATCAATATTATTATAACTTGTTTAACTTGTTTTCAGTGGGAGACCACTGGTTTATTTCCTGACTTATCGAGCACTACAAGAAAACTCATCAAAGGAGGGAAAGTAGGTCAAGCCTTGTTTTGAAACCAAATACGTAAGTAAATCATTGTAACTTTTAGCCGAAAATATGCTAGTATAGTCAGCAACCACCCCTTATCTATAAAATACACATAGGACATTTCAATTGTAAAAATCCTATTTTATCTAGTTTTAATTTACACATGTCAATTTCCTATCTTATCTTATCTACATTACACATTTCAATGTTCTATTTTGTATATAAAAACATGCATCTATCTTAAATTTTCAATCACAACTTTTTGATGTTTATAGATTGAAAACTGTCCTTCAGGAATGGGTGGTGGTGATTTTGAATAATTTTTGAATCTGATGAACAAGTCAGACACACAAACCTCCCCGAAACAAATTGTTCTCGGTGATGTATGTGTTTTTGAAATTGTTTATAGATTCAAAATTTATTCAAAATCACCACCTTCCATTCCTTGGGAAAGATTTCATTCTATAAACATCGACATGTTAGCGTCTACAATTGTATAGAGTTATGCTGAAATGAAAATTATGCTCAAATTAGCGGGGATTAAATGGTTAGCTTTATTTACAGGTTCATTGATAACTGTTTGATGTTTATATATTGTTCTATGTTATTATGCCATGTTTTCAAATGCAAATGTTGCCGTATTATGACTTTAATTCCTTATCTTGTGAGTACAGATGAAGATGGTAAAGCTGAAGGAGAGTCAAGAGGGTTTAGAGGAGAAGTTGGCCGATGATGAGATTATGGACAAAGTCTTGGGATCAAGCCTAGGTTTAAACCTGGACGAGGTAGAACTGCCGAAGACTAGTTCTTCTTCTTCTGTATGCAACTACTCACCCTCTCCCGAACCATTGGTATCCAAATCTGCATTAAGGAAGTTTGTGGAGGCGCATAACCAGCAAATGAAAGATTTGCATCGAACAATTGGCCGATAAAAACATTGACCTCACATTGCCTGCTCCTATCGACCCCAACGCCCTTTTGGAAGATGCTGAAGTGGATGAAGTTGCCGACCACAATGCTGAAGTGGATGAAGATGTTACCGAAGGAGAAGAGTCGGTGCCGAGTTAGGTTTTTCGGAACTTTCTGTTGAACATTGTTTTACTTAATAGTTTTTCTCGTTTGTGGACAAATTTTTCGGGTTAGGTTTTATGGTCGTTTTATGTACGAATTGATGCTTGTACTTTATATATGGGTATTTTTTAGTACATTTGATTGTTTTGTTTGCAAAATTAGGGAATAATGGGTAATTATATACCTGGGAAAATGTCGTAAAACATGCCGATAAGTTTTACTTTTAGGGACTAGATGTTGTCCGAAAAAAATGCTAAAGAAATATATTGCCAGGATTATTAGGGACTATGTATAGTCCCTAAAAGTAAATACGTAGCGGGACAACATGATGTCTCTAAAACCTAATATTTAAAAAAGATTGACAAGACCTATTGGGACTACATATTGTCCCTAAAAGTGTGTCCCAATAGAGTTTTGAGAAAACTTGTTGGGAAAAAATGTACTCCCGAAAAATATGTCTCCAAAGGTTTAGTCCAAATGTTTTGTGACAGTATGTAGTCCCAAAAACATTGTCCCTACACCTTCGGGCAAGAATTGTTGAGACAAAGTGTAGTCCCGAAAACTCGGTCCTTAGAGGTTCGGAAAATGTGACAACCGCAAATTTCGTAACACTTTTGCGTTTTATCATCTACCGTTACTTTTATTTATTTTATTTTGAACCTATTATTATTGGTATTTATTTTGTTTCACTCGATTTTGGTTTAGTCGGGATTTATATTATTGTTTCGTCCTCCGTGACGTAAACGTTATAGTATCTAAGTGCCTAGCAAGTATAAGTATTCTCGTAGATTAATATGGGTATTTTAAAGCCTTCGTCTTTTAGAGAAAAATTAACGTTAAAAATATTACAAATTTAGCCCTCTAAATAAAAATCTATTACAAGGTTAGTCCTTTAACGGGAACTAACGAAATCTGTTACAAATTCAGTCCTTTTAAACGGACAAACTAACTGAGCAGAAACTGGAATCAGGGCGCAGCCCTAAGGACTTAGGGCGCAACCCTGGTCTGGACTCAGGGCGCAACCCTAAGGACTTAGGGCGTAGCCCTGGTCTGATGTTCACAAAATTACAAAAACGTTTTTTTTGGTTTTCTAGAGATCCCAACTCACATGCTACCATATGAATTCTGCCCAATTCTTTCCCTAATTAGTGCGGGATGAGTAAATTGTGGATCCTTGACCATTTATAAGCATCTCTCATTCCATTTCTTAACCTTAAACCACTTTTCCATCTCATTCTTCAATTTTTGTATCTCTCTCTAACACAAACTCTCTCAAGTTTCTTTTCATTTCCAGAAACTTTGAGAGACATAAACCACATTCAAAGGTGGTATTTGTGTTAGGAAAGATCACAAGAAGTCATCTTGAAGATCATATAACTTTCGGTAAGCATTTTCCTTCGAAAATCCATACTTTCTTGCACTAACTTTCTTCCTTTGACACTAAGAGTATACTAACCATATTCTTGTGTTCTTGCAAGGATTTTACTCATCAAAGTTTCAATCTCCGCTTACTCTTAAGTTGGAAGATTTCAAGCTTTGGAAAATTCGGTAAGGAAACTCTTTGTAATTACGTTTCCTTCAATACTTTTCTCTATGAAAAATCTATTCTAACTTATGTTTTTGTTCCTTGTTTGGAGCTCTCTCTCTCTACATCTTTCCTTGGAAGCTTTTGGCTTGCTTTTGGAATTAGGAGGTCTTCCTACTTGGGTGAAATCGGTAAGTAACTCTCATAGACGTTTCTTTCATTTTTCTTCATGAAAAGTCATATTCTAACATGTCTTTTCTTCTTGTTTTGGAGTTTCTATACTCCATACTCTTCTTTGAAGTTTTTCCGGCAAAAGTCTCAAGACTTACTAGCCATTCCAAGAACTTTCCGTAAATCTTCATCTTTCTCATCTTTACGCTTTTTCCTTTATTTCATCATTTTCTCACCTAAAATATCTTAAAACTTATTAAAATGATTAAAATATTTAATATAACTAAAGATCTAAAAGTTACTATAAAACTTAATAACCTTTCCATGTTAATAGGTTATTAGAAAACTTAACCGAAAACATTATGTTAAACATATATAAAACCGGATAATTACATATAGGATTATTAGTAAATTCCTTTCGAAAATGTTCCAACACTTTCTTAAGACTTAGTGGACTTGTAAATCTAAGTATTTTATACATAATATGTATTATAAACAAACTTAACGAAAGTTAACTAAATCTCGTAAAATCTTGTAAATAAGTATATGTATGAATATGAATATAATATATAAGCTTACTTATGAGTTATCTGACTAAATAACTTCACTTAATAATCTGTAAATATTCACTTAAGACTTAAACTAACCTACCGGAACTAAAACGACTTAAACCGAGAAGCTGATTTTTGGGAAACAGCCACCAGGGCGCCGTCCTAGGACCAAGGGACGACGCACCGAGCATGTTTCCCAAGCCAGGAGGCAACACTAGCTAACCAGTGCGCAGTCCTGGCAGCTGTTACGCCGTTTTCGCGTTTTTCGGACGATTTTAAGTATACGTAAACTTATATTAGTATACGTCAAGTATTATAAGATGATAAACATACATTTTGGACTCAAAATATTAATCGCAATCTTAAACGTCATATTAATTACTACCATAATCGTTAAAACGTCCTTTTTATCGTCAAATCGTTTAATTCTCCGAAAACGATCAAATCTTCGATTTTAAACCTAATCTTTTAAACAAACTTTTATAAAACTGATTTCCAATCATATTCTACTCAAATATTCAGATTATATCTTTAAAATATTCAAATTGTCAAAGGTTGACTTTCGTTGACCTTGACTTCCTTTCAAAACGGTTGACTTTCGTTGACTTTGACCAAGTCAACTATCTTCGATATTGACTTTGGTTGACTTTGACTTTAGTTGACTTTGACTTTAATTGACTTTGACTTGGTTTACTTTGACCATGGTTGACTTTGACTTTGGTTGACTTTGACTTTGGTTGACTTTGACTAAATCTAATACTCCTTTCAATCGATATTCATGTTAGTCACTACAGGCTCGGAATATCATCCCTTTCTAATCATATTTATAAACTTAAACGATCGATATTTCTAGAAGTCATTCTCGACTCGAAATATTAAATATCTTTTACCCGTCATTTCGACACGGTTTATCGCCTTTGGATTCGACGACTTTAACTCTATATGTTATTATTCGTCCAATCATAACTAAACTATAATATTAATAAAGCGTTAATCATATAAGGCTAAACCTACTACGTTATAGAGATACTTAGATGTTTATATCTTTATGCTAGGGCACTTAGGCGGTGGAGCATTATTCTCAAGTTTGTGTCTACCCGACATATTTATCCTGATTCGTGAGTTATTCGATGCCCTTTTTACCGCTTTATATTTTTGGGCACGATTAGCGCTATCTTAAACTTAATTATATCTTGATTATGCATGTATAGATTATGATGCGTTTAGATTTAGTGTTACCTTACTTATATGGCCTTGGTGGTATAAGGCCCTCGATTAAACACTTGTAACTCTAGTTGAGCCATCGGTACTTATATATAGATCTATATGGGTTTTACAAACCCTCATCCCTCACTATGCGCAGGGGTGTTATTGCAGCTAAATTTATCTCGTAACTACCTTAGTTTGACACACTAAGGCATAGGGTTATTGTTGCCTTTACGTTGTTGCCTTTATATTATTGTACGGTTCAGGTGTAGATGATAATCTAAGGTTGTTGCATATATTCTTACGTTGCTTATAAATCAAGATATTAACTATTTTACTACTGATTTCTAAATACATTTCGAATAGGTCAAAATCTTCAAATATTATGTTTTTATAAAAATGCGAATAACCCACCAACTTTATGTTGACGTCGTATTTTTAACGTTTTTCAGGATGTTGAGTTTTGCATCGGATATGGAGTTACTAATTTGCTTTGGATATTGTATGGACTTTTCAAGAGACTTAGCTAGACGTAGTTAGTTTCTAAATAAGTCATGATCTTAATTTATGTTGTATTATTTTGTATTGTTGTAACTCCTAAACGTTATTTAATGTAAACTTATTGTTGTAGTATTTATTCGATGTAATACTTGGTCTTCTGATACCTATTATATTGTACACCTCGGGTTTCGGCCTGAGCGGGGTGTGACAGAAAAAAACTGTTGAGACAGATTGTAGTCCCGAAAGGCATGTCACTCGACGTTTTTGAACACTTTCAAGGGACATAATGTAGTCCTGAAAGATCCGTACCAACAAAAACCGTCAACGTGGCCGGTCAACGCGTCGTCCCGAAAATTCAAAATTCTTGTCCCGCTAACTTAATGGGACGGAGCAGTGGGGATTACGCTTCTCGGGACAACATGTCGTCCGGATAGGTTTTTCGGGACACAAACAGGGTTTTTCGGGACTACATTCGTAGTCCCAAAATCCAGTTTTTGGTGTAGTGTTTTCCAATACGCTTCCTTGTTTGAGTTTAGTTTAGACCACCACGATGCAAGCAAAGAAAGATTCTTTATTCTTAATGGAACGAGTCCTAAACCTCCGAGCTCCTTAGGCTTGCAAACCGAAACCCACTTTATCAAACTCATCTTTGACTTTGAAGAGTCGCCACCCAAAGGAAATTTCGACGAAGACGTTCTAATTTCTTAATGGTTGATTTTGGAGCCTTAGATAGTGATATGTAATGTAATGGCAGGCTAGATAAAACAGCGTTAATCATTATTACGGGATATGAAAGACAACGACCCTTCCAACCAGTCAATTTCTTTTTGAACTTGACTAAGATTGGATTCCAAGTGGATAATAATCTGGGACTTGCCCCTATTGGGATTCCAAGGTAATCAAAAGGGAAAGAACCAGTCTTGCATTGAAAGGCCTTAGCCAAGACTGGTAGTTGATCGGGGGAATGTTGATTCCATATAAAGCGCTCTTTGAAGGATTAACTTGAAGCGCAAAAACTTGTTGAAAAAAGAATATAATATTCTTTATATGTTGTAATTCTTGGATTAATGGGTAAGCAAATATAATCGTATCATCGGTGTATTAAGAATGATTAATCTTTCCACGATCCCTGAATTTAATACCCCACAGAAGGCCTCTTTGTAGGTCATTTGACAACATTTTACTCAAGACCTCAGTTACTAAGATAAATAAAAAATGGATCTCCCTGTAGCAGTCCTTTTTCATTATTTTTCAAGAATAGGGGAACCATTGAGAACAACAAAAAACTTTACATCAGATATGCAAGCCTTTATCCAAGACTTAAATTTATTTTCGAAACCCATGTGAGTTCATAAGTCCATTATATAAACCAAAAAATGGTCTTATATGTGTTTCAAAAGTTATGTAAGTTCATAAGTCCATTACATAAACAAAAACAACACGCTTACTCTTATGCATGAGGATAGATACCGAAACTCCACATGTTTCGAGGCTAACGTTTGTTAATGTTATTGCAATTGTATCACATCACCATGAAAGAAGTTATATATTTATCTCGACACAAATAATATTATATGGGCATATTAGAATAGGGGAGGGATCCAATAAGAACTAAAATTAAATAATAACAGTAAGAACCATTTATAGCCCCTCATTATTGATACACAGAGAAAGATTTGATGCCGAGTGATTTATGTCCACTAATTTAATTTAAATTTAAATTGTGATTCATTAATTTTAAGTTGTGCATCGTTAATGTGTTGCTAAAAATTGGTTTGGTTCTTATTTGATCCGGTTTCTACTAGAATAATAATAAAAGAAAGAGCTACTATAAAACGGATTTTATAATATGTTCAACCGATCAAACCGTAATTTGGGGAAAAAACTGTTTGTTTTAAGCATGTGCTCACTATATAACCGAATTGCCTAATTAGATAATTTGGATTGGACTAAACGGTTCAGAGTTTTGTATTTTTGAATTGGTTTGGACGAGAACCGAAATATTATTTTGGTTTATGGATTATTTTCTGTTATGATTATAGGAACCGAATAGTCCAAATAAACATAAAACACAATTTATATTCATCTATTTTACATATATATATATATATATATATATATATATATATATATATATATATATATATATATATATATATATATATATATATATATATATATATATATATATATATATATATATATATATATATATATATATTATATAACATAATTATCTAATTATTTTGCATATACTTTAATATCTATGGTTGTTTTTTCCCTATATTTTTCATTTATTTTTCACGTATAACTTATCATTACTAATTTTTTCACGTATAACTTATCATTACTAATTTTTTCACTTATAAGCTATAATTTAAAGTTAGTAATCTCAACTTTTATTTCCATTCACCCAATATTTTCAATTTATTGGAACTTTAAACTACATACACTTTCCATAACGGCTAAACTAGTTTCAAATGTTAATATTAAAACATCTATGATTTAATTGTTTAAATTGTAATATCCATTATCATTATTGACATGTGTATTTATGTAACAATGAAAAATCGAAATACAAAACCGATCCAACCGAATAATAACTTGGTTCGAAGCGGTTTAGATTTTAAAATAATTTGAATAGTTCGGATCTCTATTCTAAGAACCAAATTCCAATTGAATTGACTTAATTTGATCGGATTAAACCGATCCTCCAAACAAAAACCCCTAGTACTCACAACACAAACTCTATCAACTAACATTAGAAGAGTTTCCATCCCTTCTAACTAAAGGACCTATGGTATTTGCTATACATATATATTGGTTTTTTGTTATATTTTAAAAGCTCAAAATTTCATTTTATTTGCAGTGAATTAAATTCAAATTTCATTGAAAAAATATTTTAAGTTCAATTAATGCTAATTAGAGTATCCGGTGGTCACATATTCAAAAAATCAATTCTAAATGTTTGAAAACATTTTTCTTTAAGTAGTTTGGTTTTAAAACTGGGTTTTGTTATATGGTTCTTAGTAGACACCGGTTATCGATTTATTATCCATTAAATGAACTTAAAATTTGTTAATGTATTAATAAAATGTATTTAATATACATTATATAAGTTCTACTTTATTCGATATATTTATCAATATCAATATATTTATCGAAATCTTAAAAATAAAGCCGTTTTTTCTTCTCCCTCCCAAAAGTAGACGTAGCTTTCGTTATGCTATGTATATATATATATTCAAATCTAAAAAGCACAAATTAATTGTGCCTTTGACTTTGCAACAACTCCTGGAAAAAATTATTATTTCATCTGCAACAACAATTTATGAGTCAAACAATTGTATTAACACACCGATGTTAACATCATTACCAGCATCAAGAGCTAGTAAACATATTATTTTATATTATTTTGTTGAGTTTCAAACATATCACTTTGTGCTAATATCACCAAAGCAAATGTGGAATTAATATCACATTTTCAACTTTTAACTACTCATTTTTTGCTAATACGAAGCCATTTAAGCTTTCGTGACCCGAACTTGATGTTCCAACTTCATAAAATCAAGTGAATGCTCGGCGTTTTGAAACCATGTAATGTAGTAGAACTTCTAAAGGACCCAAAGAAAACTATACTCCGAGTATGTGAACTTTTTCTCGATTCTTCTCTCTAATCGGTCCATATGAACACTCCATAAATCATATGAGACGTAATCTAGCTTTCCCTTTGAATTTCATTCTAAATCCTCGAGATAAGAAGTTCTATTCCATTACATGGTTTCAAAATTAATGTCGAGCAGTCACTATTTGGATCTTTTAGGCCGACATAAAACCAAGAGAAAGCTAGGCATAACATGGTTGAATAAACAAAGTACATTACTCAAACTTCTTTGTCAATCTATAAGGCCTAAAAGAATCATTCGAGTAAATATATGGTTCGTTTTCTTCACATATTCGGATCAAAACATCCACTCAAAAACCCATGGCATCAAGTTCACATAATGCTGGATAAACTGCATGTTATGTGTTTAGTGGTTCTGTTGTCTCTACTCAGACATGTTGTAAATATAAATTCTCGGTAGGAATTTGAGGATGCAATATGCATCAATGACCGTTGGCTTGTGACCCAAGTTCCAATTGTAGGGTGTGGTTGATACCATTAGAATATGGACCAACAAATTGAACAGGGCCTGCAATATCACAAAATGAACATCAGCGTCGTACAGGAATACAAACAAATATATAGCTTTGCCAGTTGGGAACTCAATATAATACAAGATTTTCAGACGAGTGACATAGAGGTGGCATAATATAGGCAGGTTGGGCGCATTGGTAAAGGTATCTTGTAGAGGAAATTATTCATCAGACACAAGATTTAGAATACTAGATT
The DNA here is from genome assembly GCA_910822075.1 of Senecio squalidus. Classification (NCBI taxonomy): domain Eukaryota; kingdom Viridiplantae; phylum Streptophyta; class Magnoliopsida; order Asterales; family Asteraceae; genus Senecio; species Senecio squalidus. The sequence goes on from CAJVGC010000582.1 coordinate 24,883,355, forward strand.
TGTCGTAGAGAGGATTGTTGGGACATATTCATCTTGATTGTAGTTTGTACTTCGTTTAGAACGTGTCGCGAAATGTAGCATGTAGATAGATCGAGTTGTAAAGCGTTTTGCGCGTTTTGGCGGGTGTTATGCAAGGTATTGCGGAGGCAACACCCACTCCGGTCATAAATGGATCCGTTAGTGTTGTTGCGCCACCTTGAAGCATAGTTGCATAACACCACATAGAATGGTTCAAAGTCTTTGTAATCGTTTGTCTTTGATATTATTCGTATTGTAAACCTTTACGTTAGTTTAATAATATCAAACATTCAGTTATTTGTGTGTTTCACCATCGTAAAGTCACTTGAAAGTCATTCCACAACTTTCTAGTGATTAGGTCCAAATCGAGGTCCAAGGAAGGCGACCAACAAGTGGTATCATAGCCTCTATACATCATATAAAGGTTTTTGGATCCTTTTGGTGAAGATTCACGGTATTTTGGTATAGATCTAGGTTTTGAAGTTTGTTAATTGTTACTTTGAAGATTGGTTTTGTAGATCTAGGTCGTTTCGTGTTTGTTTGGTTTTGAAACTCATGATTTAGGTTAGTATTGGTATTGACATCATATCTGGAAAAGATGGTGTCCTAAATCCGAGTTTTGATTTTCCGAAGACTTGTGCAACACCCGCGACTGTTACGGGCACGTAACAAGCTGTTACGCCAGCAAACCAGTGTCACGCCAGCGCAACAGTGTTACGCCATTTTCTTTTCACACAACACACCGTTGGGTAACACCAACCTGCGAAACACCTTTCAGAGTTGCGCAACACCAACGCAACACCGATTCTGACCCTATTTTCTAGCCGTTACTCTTCTCGATTTTCATTAGGATTGTTAGGTAGTTATTAGGTTTGGGATCTCTGGTCTTTTTACTTAGTCTCTACTTTATTTCGGGTTTGTGATTGAAGCTTTGGGTATTCGGGTTTGTGTTTGAAGATTCGGGTATTCGGGTATTCGGGTTGGTGTTATTGAAGATTCGGATATTCGGTCTCGTGAGCTGGATTATTCAGGTATTTTAAGGATTTGTGTGATCGGGTTCTTTGTGTATTCGGGTTTTCGTGTGTAATCGAATTGTGTTTATTCGGGTTTTCTGGTTTGTGTTGTGTTTAAGGGGATTTTGTTGCTACAAGGTTTGAAAGTTTACGGTTTTCGGGATAAGTTTGTGAATATGGCTCTTATTACAAACGATGTTTCGTACGAGATGGATGTCAACCGGAATCCACTTCTTCCGCCTAAGTATGATCCTAGGCAAACTCTTGAAGAATGGGTATCGAACTTCAATACTTTCGTATCATATTCCGACTCTAGAATGTGGATACTCGTTCTCACTAAGTTTGTTGCTCAAACTGATGTAAATGCAACTGGTGGAAAGCGGACACCGATGGCGATTACTCAATATACCAATGTTGAGAAAGCATCTTATCTCATAGATCAGAAGGCACTGGCTCTGATGCACCGAAAGACCTAGAAGGCCGCCGTGCCCGTTCCGAAACGGCGCCGAAACGGAAACGCCACCGAAACGCCCCCGAAACGTGGTTTCCTTGACCGTTTCTAGGGAGTTTCGTGTTGGGTTAATCGGGTTTATTCACGGGTCATGGGTTCACGGAGCAACGAGTATGGGTCATTAGTCAACATGGTTATAGTTATTCACGTGAGGAATTGGTCAGGCAAAGTGAGTTAGAATATGGCTTAATGGATGACCGATTATTATGGAGAATATGGGGCCAGTTTGAAAACGTGGGTTTCTTTGTTATTATATATAGTAGTATTTTAGTAATATCTTTTGTCCCTTGTAATTTATTTTTGAAGTTTAAATACACAGAAGTTTCATTCAAAGTGTGTGTGTATATTTTATAAGAGGGCCTGTACCAACAATTGGTATCAGAGCCAGAGGGCTCGTAGGTAGCGGGTTCGAAGATCGAAGGCAGCCTCCGCCGGCGGGTATGTCGGTCGGTGGAGGGCATACGTGAAAAGGGATTGAAGGTCCAGTTGTTAGCAGCGGAAGACGGAGGCGGTAAAGTGTTTCGGTTCAGTCGTTGTCGTGATGGAAGTACCATTTGAAACGACGGGGGTGACTGGTGATAAACGTTGGTACTCCGGGGTTGTTAGCGTTTGTCCAAGAAAGAAAATTGTACTTTTGATCGGGCTTGTTGGTAACGAGAGGCTAACCGGGTTGCAGGATAAACGGACAGGAAGATTCGGGAAAAGCAGGGTGGCTTTGATTCAGTTCGTTTTGAGGGTGATTGAAAACGGTAAAGGTGGTGGTAACCTTGTTTTCTTGATTGGTGGAAGAGTGCTTTCGGAACAAGCGGGTGTCAAGATAAGAAAAGAATGGAGAAACAACATTGTGTGAACATTATGGTGTTGGAAGTTCAAATCGGGTGGCTTAGGACGTGGCAGGGGAGGAGGTCGTTGGTCCGGGAGAAGTCGAGATGTTAATGAACGTGTTCAACGGGATGCCATGTTATATGTTACCGGTGTTGCGAATAATCGAAAGAATTTGAACCGAGAAGACTTTGGATGTGACCGAGATGGAGGTCGGGTATCCGGTAAAGTCTAGGTGGTTCGAAAGAAGACGATTAACTGTTGTAATAAAGAATGGTGTAAATAAACAACGATTAAGGGGGTGATTGTTGGGTTAATCGGGTTTATTCACGGGTCATGGGTTCACGGAGCAACGAGTATGGGTCATTAGTCAACATGGTTATAGTTATTCACGTGAGGAATTGGTCAGGCAAAGTGAGTTAGAATATGGCTTAATGGATGACCGATTATTATGGAGAATATGGGGCAGTTTGCAAACGTGGGTTTCTTTGTTATTATATATAGTAGTATTTTAGTAATATCTTTTGTCCCTTGTAATTTATTTTTGAAGTTTAAATACGCAGAACTTTCATTCAAAGTGTGTGTGTATATTTTATAAGAGGGCCTGTACCAACATTTCGTTGACCGTTTCTAGGGATTTTAGTTTCCATGCAGTAAGTTTGGGTTTAAATGGGCTTAGGCCTTTGGTTTCCATGCAGTAACTTTAGGCAGTAACTTTAGGGTTTGTATTTTCCATGCATTAGACCGTTTCTTTCTCATCTCATTATCTCAACAACATCAATTCATCAATATTCTTAACAATTAACATCATCAATTATGTCTTCTCAAGAAACACAAGGATCAGGAGCTACGGATCAAGATCAACCTCCATTGTGGCAACATGTTAATAAACTCGAAAAGATAGGTACGGGAGGAGGAGCATGGAAATTCTCATGCAAATATTGCGGTGACACTAGACAAGGATCGCATTCATGGGTTAAAGCACACTTGCTTGGTTTAAAAGGTTAGTTTACTGTAATAGTATTCAAGCTTTTGTGATCGTATTCAGGTTGTATTGTCTATTTGTCTTATACTAGTTTTAGTTTATGGATGAAAGTTATTACATGCATGTTAGCAGCCCCATTCTATTTAGATTACATCATACATGCATGTTCAGGTTATGAAAGTTACATCATACATGCATGTTCTAACTTATTACATGCATGTTAGCAGCCCCATTCTATTTAAATTATATTCGGTTATGTACAAAAGAGCATAAGTGTCAATTATATGATGAGTTGCTGCTGATTATATAGTATTTTAATATATTGTTGTGTTTTAATTTTAGGTTTTGGGATTTCGGCTTGCAAGTCCGCAACGACAGCTCAAAAAAAAAGAGATGTTACAATTAGATGAAGCTTATGAAAAGAAGAAATCTGAGTCAAAGGGGAAAGAAGTCGCGTTGCCATGTGAAGCTGGTGTTGGGTTTAAGAAAAGAAAAGGCCGTTCAACACCTCTTGAGAGAGCTTTTAGTGTTGAAGTTAGAGACCAACTAGATCAAGAAATAGCAAGGATATTTTATATCGGAGGTTTGCCTTTTAATCTTGCTAGAAATCCACACTATTTTAGGGCTTTTCAGTTTGCTGCTACCAACAAAATTGATGGTTACGTACCTCCTAGTTATAATAAGCTCCGAACAACCTTACTCCAAAAAGAAAAGGAACATGTCAATAGGAAATTGGAACCTCTTAAGGCTACATGGAAAGAAAAAGGTGTGACTATTGGAGTGATGGTTGGAGTGATCCTACAAGAAAGCCATTAATCAATTTCATGGCTACCTCATGTAATGGTCCATTGTTTCTAAACTCGGTAGATTGTTTTAGGGAAGTAAAAGACAAATATTTTATTGCTGATTTGATGAAAGATGTCATCAATGAAGTTGGTCATCAAAATGTTGTACAAATCATTACCGATAATGCAACAAATTGTAAGGCCGCTGGAAAACTTATAGAGAGTCAGTTTCCTCACATTTATTGGACACCATGTGTTGTTCACACACTTAATCTTGCTGTGAAGAACATTTGTTCACCAAATAATAGTCAAACAAATGCACTAGCATATGAACAGTGCAGCTGGATACAGGATGTTCACAGGGATGCACTTGACATAAAAACTTTCATCATGAACCATAATATGAGACTCTCGATTTTGTCTAAGTTTACTCCTCTTAGATTTCTTTCGGTTGTCGATACTCGCTTTGCATCTATCATTGTCATGCTTAAGAGATTCAAACTTATCAAAACGGGTCTTCAAGCGATGGTCATAAGCGAAGAATGGTCTTCTTATAGACAAGATGACACTGTGAAAGCAAACTTTGTTAAAGAAAAAATTGTGAATGATGAATGGTGGGATCAAGTATCATATATTCTAAGTTTCACTGGACCTATATATGATATGATTAGACTTTGTGACACCGACAAACCATGTTTACACTTGGTGTATGAAATGTGGGATTCGGTGATTGAAAAAGTGAAGATTGAGATCTACAAGAAAGAACAACGTCCGGCAACTTCAAAAAGTCTTTTTTATGATGTAGTGAAAAGTATCTTAGTGGATCGATGGACGAAGAATAACACTCCCCTACATTTTTTAGCTCCCTCTTTAAATCCAAGGTATATGATTTTAAACTATATGCTTGATTAATATTATTTACATACTTATGTTTTGACATTTTAATATTGTAGATATTATAGTGAAGCATGGTTACTCGATGATCCTTTAAGAACTGCTCCACATAGGGATGCATAAATTTCACAAGAACGGAAAAACTGTTTTCGAAGGTTGTTTCCTAATGGTGAAGAGAAAGCAAAAGTCTTTAATGAGTATGCAATGTTTTCAATGAAGAGTGGATCTTTTTCTGAATTATCAAGCATCGAAATGATGGGTACTATGGAACCTATAGCTTGGTGGGTTAACTTTGGTGCTCAAGCTCCTTTTCTCCAGACTTTGGCTTTTAAATTACTTGGACAACCTAGTTATTCTTCTTGTGCTGAGCGTAATTGGAGTACTTATGCATTTATTCACTCGCTTAGAAGGAACAAGTTGCCTACAAGCCGTGCTCAAGACTGGGTTTATATCCATAATAATCTCCGACTTTTGTGAAGGAATCTGGATGATGATGTAAAGACGTGGGATGTGGGTGGAGATGCTTTTGATTCAATGGAAGATGTAGGTTTCTTGGAGTTTGGCGATCTTTCATTAGATGAACCGGAATTGGAAAATGAGTTAATTATTGACAATTAGTTACATTTAAAAGATTTAGTATTTTTGAAGTTGACAATTTACATTAATCTATTTTGGATTTTCTTTAGTATATTTTTATTTTTTTTATAGTTTTTAATTGCCGTTTCTATGTCGTTCCCGTATCGGGATATTTTGATTTTTCCCGTTTCCCGTTCCCGTATCGTTTCCGTTTCGCGTTCCCGTTTCCGTTTCCGTGCAACATAGGGCACTGGTATCAATTCAACTCTGCTTAACGAATGAGATGAAGTCGGTCTTCAGACATCATAATACAACCTACGATCTTTGGAATGCGATTTTAAAGAGACAGGGAGGAACGGAAGCTATGAAGCAAATTAAATGTGATCTCTTAAAAGACAGTTTGACAACTTTACTTGTGGGGCTAACGAGAGTCTTGATATGTTAATTTGTAGATTTAGTCGATTAATGAATAATTTGTTTGATCTAAAAGTTACTTATGAGAAGATTGAAATAAATACTCGTTTTTTGAATAGTTTGCCTGCACACTAGGAAATGAGAGTTCTACTTCTAAAAGATAAAGTTGAACTCAGAGATTGGAAATTTGAAGATCTAATCAATAAGCTGAAAATTCATAATCTTGATATGCAGCAAAAGGCGTTTGGTAGTGGTTATCAAGTGCGAGACATGACTCAGCGTGAAAATTCGGAAGTTGCTTTCCTCTCGGATGTCGTGTTTCAACAAGTGCAATCACCACCGCTACCAATGTTATCCATGCCTAGTTCATCCAATGCTCCGCTGCTAAGTAGTCAGACGAACTCGATTTTTCCAATTTACAACATACATGTGTGTTCAGCTTGTGGAAATTGTCATCCTGAGGGTAGTAATCCTTCTTCTGCTACTCAAGTTTCAGGATCGTCGCAAAAACTGCATGAAGATTTTCAATCATGTTTCCTGACTGCATATGATGATCTAGTCACAGGTCGAATTTCAAATGTTGACCTAGTTGATGAAGACTACGATCAGATCGATCCATACGATCTGGAAGAAATGGATCTGCAGTGGAACATGGCAATGCTGACGAAGAAGATCAGGAAGTTTTTGCAAAGAACTGGAAAGACTCACATTGGTGGAAATAGCCGATCTGGAATGGGATTTGACAAATCCAAGGTGAAGTGCTTTGAATGCAACAATTATGGACACTTTGCTCGGGAATGTGGTCAAGCCTCCCGTGAAGATCGAAGACCGTATCTAGGCCAAAGGAATGCTATTCAAGGTCAAAGATACCAGGTTGCTCCTCATAGACGGTCATATCAGCAAGGATCCAATTCACAACGACCGGCTAATCGAAATATGCAAATTCAAGACGTAGAGAGGGACGACAACAATGTCTCTAAAACTCTTATGGTTCGTGATAGCAAGGTGAACCGGAACTTGTATGAAGACGCTTCTCCAAGAAAAGATCAGTTCGCCCTCAAGGTTCTTCAGTTTGGAAGTTCGTCTCCAAACCTAAGGTAGATATCGATGGTTTTAAGGTAACATGTAAGAGTTGCACTGAGCTTGAGACCAAGCTCGAAGTGTTGAAAAGGAAAAATATTAGCTTGGCTGCTGACTTTTATACTCTAAGATACACAAACGATCGTTTAACTAAAGAAATAAATTCTTTTCAACAATTTAAACAAGAAAAAATGATTGAAGTATCCGATTTAGAAATAATTGGCAAACGTCATGCTACCACCATTAAGAATTACACCGATTCACTTGCAAAAGAAAGACTAACGATTTCTGAAAAACAACATGAAATTGATTTATTAAATGGAAAGTTAGCAGCTTTTGCAAATTCTAAGGAAATTTTGGGTGAGTTTATCGACACTCAGCGCACAAATCCAAAGGACAAATCGGGATTAGGGTATGACAATATGCCACCACCAAAGCATTTTACCCCAGTCCCAAGAGTCGATTTTCCTGAGTTTGTCCCAACTTCCTCGATGACTTCCGAACCCGTAATTGTTGAAGCGGAATTAAGCAGTCAAGAAGGAAGTACTTCTAAAGCCTTCTAAGAGTCTAAAGACTCTTCGGAGTGTAAAGACCATAAGTGTGTTGACTCAAATGACTTGAATATTTCTGAGCAACAACAGGACCTTCTTGAGAAAATCTTTCAGCGACTTGATAAACGACTTGTCAAAACAATGGACAAGAAATTTGAAAAATTGCAAGAACGTGAAAATAAAAAGATTTTAAAAGAAAACAAGTCCGAGTCAAAGTAAAAGTCAAAGGGGAATGCAATAGTCGTTGTTGAAAACAAACCTGTTTTTACTGCTCAAAACCCGATGACCAAGATTTTCACTAAGGGTCAAAACTCGAACGATAAGTCTAAAGTTTTGTCACCTAAAATCTTGAAAGCGGAAACATCTAAGGCAGCTTCACATCGAAATGACAGTCAAGTGAAGATTCAAACTTCTCAAGCTCCCAAGGTCAATTCAAATGATCCAAGGACTTGCTTTTACTGTCGATGTGAAGGACATATTGCTAAGATGTGTCCATGTTTAAAAAAAATTTATTTGGAAACGCAAAGAAAATAAAAAACTTCAAAACGTTAAGTCTGTTCTTCAAAGGAAGAATCAACCAAACAAACCAAATGTTGATTCTCCTTCAGTCAAGGTCAAAACCGGTCCAAAACCGACATTGACCAAGAGTGTCAAGGATGTTAAAGAGTCACTCGAACATCCATGATGAGACATCAACCACTCCTGTTTATCAGAATGATCACAAATTGGTTGATGTAATCATTACTGATGAGAGTGGGAGACCCAAGCAAATCAAGGCTTGGGTCCTCGTTCAACACTAACTTTTTCCAAAGAATGTGCAAGAACGGTTGATGCGAGCTGTTAACTAGTATGTTGACAGTGGTTGTTCAAGGCACATACATGCAATCTATCTCTACGGTAAAAGGTTGTCATCGCTGGAAATGAAAGTGGAAAGTAACGAGTGAATGAGGGTCTCACACGAATTTTGAAGTAATGTGCAGTGTAAAGCAACAACAAGGATCACGTGATGGATCACATGTCTTCCAGATTATGACGGTTAACGAGAGAATCTTAACGATTGGAAGGATCCCCGGAGCTTGCCTTCTTCGTCATGACGGAAAACAGGTTCTATATCTCTACGATGAGTGTAAAGGTTTGAAAAACGCAAGGTTTTTGACATCTACGAATAGTTTAAAGCATTAATCACTTAAATAAGTTTAAAGATTCAAATTAAACGGAAAACAAACGTTTTAAGAAATTGTAGCGCAACACTGAAAGTGTCACGCAACATTGAAACTGTTGCGCAACACTTGATGGATGTTACGTACCGTAACACTTAGCGCAACAGTTGAGGGGGAGGTGTAAAATACTCAAATATTTTCATTCTCTCACTTTTTTCTCACAAAGACGCTTTTTATGAGTTTAAAGAAATCCTTCCCGGGAGAGTTTAAAGCATTCCTTCTCAACCGAGAAGGTAAGTCTTTTTACCTGTTTAGGTAAGTCTAAATGTTTAGACTTCACAACACATAACAGTTGCGAACTCGGACCCAAACTTGTTTTGCTTAAATGCAAAAATCTTTTGAAAAAGAGTTTAAAGCTTTTTGAAACCCATTTGAGTTAAAGTCTAATCCTCTCAAATGAGTATAAAGAGTCCAAAATTGTAAAACCTAAATCTTTGATCGTGACTTCGAAACCTTTTCTTTTTTAAGTTTTTAGGATTTGTACAGTCAGAAAAAATCATAAAAACACAAAAAATCAGAATAACATAAAAAATGGGAGAAAGTTTGAGAAAAACTTAGGAAATGATAGTTCATCGCAGATTTAAGTATTTTAATAAAATCAGACTCATAAGTTTTTGTTCGATGTATTAGTAGGTACGACTAATATCATCTAAACATTTTTTCAAAACTGCTTATAACGGGTCACATGGCTTAGTCTGTTCATTTTTGTGATAAGTCAAGAATTTTCGGTGTGTGTAATATTTGTCACCAATAGGATTACATATATATATATATATATATATATATATATATATATATATATATATATATATATATATATATATATATATATATATATATATATATATATATATATATATATATATATATATATATATATATATATATATATATATAGAATAGTATCGGGACTATGTAAATTATTTTACATATAATAAATTATTTTTTCATATTTTTTTACTTATTTTACTTTAAGTTTTGGTTTATAAGAACCTCTCCCTATATATATATATATATATAACCCTATTGTTATATATGAAGGTAAAAATAAGAGAGTAATAAAAAAAAGTGAAAATAAAAACATTGCAACTCTTAATAAAGTCGAATAAAGACTAGTAACCCTTAATGCTTACTTGATAAACGACAGAGACAGGGGGAGAGTCGGTAAAAGTATAAAAATTCCGTAACCCTTGATACTTATTTGATAAACGGTAGAGAAAAGGGGAGGAATTCGTGTCATAACACCTCGTAAATAAATGAATAAATGAATGAATAAATACTATATGTATTCAGTGTTGTAAAAATCGGATTCCAAGGCCGCCTAGGCGGCCACCAACCGCCGCGCGTTTCACCAAATCGGCCAGATTACGCGGATTGGTCAAAAAACGGTCAACGAACTGCCTAGGCGGGTAAAATCGGCCTAGGCGAGTCAAATCGGGTCAAAAAACGATCGGGTCGGTCAACAAAAAAAAGTCAAAAAAAAAGTCAACGCTTTTTAAGTTCGAGATCTAGGGTTTTATGACCATATTCACATCCGTTTTTTCACATAGTTACCTTTTTACAACATGTAGAACACTCTCTCTTCATTTTCGATCTCAAAACAACAAATTGTTTAAAGATTCAAAGGTATATTCTTGATTTAAATAAAACCCTCTTTTAGTTTCAGAATTTAACTTCAATCTGATTGATGTCTAATTTTTAATGTTTAATTTTTAATGTTTAATTTCATTTATCCATTGATATTATTATAGTGTAAGGCTGTGAATTTGTGACAATTATGCTAGAGAGAAACGTTTTTGTTATGTGAATTAGTTTATCATTTGTGACATTGGGGCTGTGAATTAGTTTATCATTTATAAGGCAACTAGGCATATTTAATGCATTATTTAAAAGGCAAGTAACATGTTTATTTTTTTGTTCATTATAGATTAACGGAACATGTCGTCGACACCTCAATCTAAAGAATCTACCGCGTCCACTGATGCCGTAAACGCCACTCATCCACTTAAAAGAGAGTCGGATGACATTGGATGGGAATTTTGTATTCGAGCTGATCCACTTGACCCGGATAAGGTTCAATGCTTAAAATGTAAGAAATTGTTGTCGGGAGGAGTTTATCGAATCAAACACCATATTGCGGGTATAGTAGGACAGGTTAAGCCTTGCCCAAATTCAGCTAATGAAGATAGAATTAAATGTCGAAATGCTCTTAATGATATCAAGATAAGAAAGCAGGCCAAACAAGATAAAGTTGATACTTTAAGAACAGAAGTGAATATTAGCAACGAGGGAACGATCGACCTTGATGAAATGGAAGATAGTTTTGGAAAGTTGAAACCAAGCAAGTCTTGTGGTCCTATAGATAGATTTGCAAAACACGTTGATAAAGGAACGACTAGCAAACAAGCTAACATTTCTACTGTTATAAAAAAGGAACAAGTGATCGCCATGAAAGAATATATATGCAGGTGGGCTTATTAATGTGCGATACCGTTTCATGCTTTTGAAGATGATTGCTTTCTTCAAGCAATGCAAGCGATTGGTCAATTTGGACCTAATGGTCCACCGCCTACTAGATATGAGATGGGGGAGACTTTTCTAAAAAAGGAGGTTGCAAGAACAAAAGGCCTGGTTAAAAAATACGAGGAAGAATGGGAAAGCATTGGATGCTCAATCATGACAGATGCATGGTCTGATCGAAAAAGAAGAAGCATCATGAATTTGTGTGTAAATTCAAAGCGAGGTACCGTTTTTATGAGTGCTAAAGATTGTTCGGATGAAGCTCACACAAGCGGTAACATATTTGAGTATGTAGATAGATGCATTGAAGATGTTGGTGCTGAAAATGTCTTCCAAGTTGTGACCGATAATGCATCTAATAATATGGGAGCGGCAAAGTTGTTGCACGAGAAAAGGCCAAAAATCTTTTGGACATCGTGTGCCACTCATACCATTAATCTTATGCTTGAAGGTACTAATCTGACTAATTTCTTTGGAACATAGCTTAATACAGTAGGTTTTACATTTAGGCATTTAGCAAATACATTAGTAGCAGGTTATGTTTATTTTTGAAGGTATTGGTGGGATACCGAGGTATAAAAAAACACTTGATAATGCTAAAACGATAACGGTGTTTATTTATGCCCACCACAAGACATTGGCTATGATGAGGCATTTCACAAATTTTAGAGATATAGTACGACCAGGAGTTACAAGATTTGCTTCCGGGTTTCTCACTTTACAAAGTTTGGTCGAGAAAAAGTCTGATCTAAGGCGTATGTTTTGTAGTGAAGAGTGGGAGAAGTGTAAGTTCTTTCAAACGGTTAAAGGAAAACAGGTTCATGCATCTCATTTTGGGCAGGGGTAACAATATGTTTGAGAGTTTTTTCACCATTGGTTAAAGTTTTTCGTATGGTCGATGCGGATTGGAAACCTTCCATGGGGTTTATCTATGGCGAGCTAAAAAGGGCAATACAAGAAATTAAAGATGCCTTGGATAATGACAATGCATACAATCCCATTTTGACCATCATTGTAAAAAAGGCATTAGGCTTGACACGGGCTTACATAAGATGGCCTACATTTTAAACCCCTATTATTATTATCACGATCCGTTGGCTAAAAAAGATGTGGAAGCTAGTGATTCGATTGTTGATATCCTTGGTATATTATTTCCCGGAGATTACGCGATTCAAGACCATATCAATACGGTTGAATTGCCAAAGTACAAGGAGAAGCTTGAGAAGTTTGACCGACCGATCGCGATTAAATCATGTGAGGTCAACAATGACAAGTTTGATCCGGGTAATGCATAACTCTAATTATTTTTTTTAGGAAAATTTAGTTTCATCAATATATTAATATGTTTCTCTTAAATTACAACAAATTGGTGGGAGAGTTATGTTAGTTCGGCTCCTAACTTGAGAAAGATTGCTACAAAAATACTTTCTTTAACCACTAGTTCGTCGGGATGTGAAATAATTTGGAGCGTATTTGAGGGGGTTAGTAACTTATAATCTTAAGTAATTTAAATTTATTCATTTACGTACTTAAATTTACTATTGCTTACTTTGAACTTGATAGGTCCATACAAAGAAAAGAAATAGACTAGAGGTTGCTAAAATGAACAATCTTATTTATGTTCAAGCTAATGCGCATTTAATGGAACGTGACCAGAAAAGAAAGGTGAGGAATCGCGAAACACTTATAGGAGAAGATGCATGCGAGGCACAGGATTGGATTGTTGATGATGCACATTGGGAGGCGGTTGGAGAGGTTGAATACGAGTCGGATGGAGTTCAAATTCTGGAGCAATATGGACAAGATGAAATTTGAGCATGAGGAGGTTGAAGTACTTGAAGTAGCATGTTGACTTTTGAAGTTTTAACTACTTGAATCGTTATGTTTATTTGTCTATTTTGTAACTTCAAACTATGTAACATGTGAACTCTTGAAGTAACTTGTTAACTTTTGAAGTTTTAACTACTTGAATTGTTATGTTTATTTGTCTATTCGGTAACTTCAAACTATGTATAGCATCAATACTCGACATGATCCAATTTTCTAGTTTAGTTAATAAAATTAGGAATAAGGTGGCATTTTCCTATAAATACTGAGAGTTCGATGACACTTTGAGGGGAGTTCGGAATTAGCAAAGTGTAAATATTAGTGGGACTCCGTATAAACGGATGTATATAAATAATCGGAAGATTTCTTTTATGATGTCGATGTTGTACTTAAAAGAACAAATACACTAATAATCAGCTGATTCGTATGATTCCACTTCTGCGATATGATCCTAAAAGCAAACGATTTTCTGTCAAAAAAGATTTGACGTTTCTAGGTTGCTAAATTAGTGTATATATCTTATAGATGAAAACTATAAAAAGATTTTCAGTTTTAGGTTAAGAAAACAAACAAAAATCCAAAAAATATTTTATTTCTGCGTTTATTTTTTCTTCGTCGTCACGTATCGTATAAGATTATAAGGTTTTAACACATGTTTTCTGAAAAACTAAAAGAATTTTATCAGTTTAAAGAACAAAACATGCGTTTGGATAGTTTTTCCTGTAAGTCAGGTTTACAGCGTTTAAAGATTGGATCTCGAAGAGTTTAGCACTTCCAGGAAGTCAAAGACTCGAAGTCGACCTTCATGGAGCTATGTTGCTTAATGATGAAGACTGGCTGCACAAGAGATTCAAGAGACATCGATTGCAGACTTGGACTCTGAGAGATACTTTGTTGAAGTCAAAGAAACAACTCTCGATCTTACGACATCAAATTTACGTTGAAGATTTGTCGAAAGTACAAGCTACATCAAAGGGGGAGTTTGTTGGGACATATTCATCTTGATTGTAGTTTGTACTTAGTTTAGGACGCGTCGTGAAGTGTAGCATGCAGATAGATCGAGTTGTAAAGCGTTTCGTGCGTTTTGGTGTGTGTTACGCAAGGTGTTGCGCATGCAACACCTGTGTTGCACAACAGTGTGTTACGTTGCGCAACACCCACTCCGGGTGTTGCAGTTGCGTAACACCGTTGGGGTTAGGTAAGGACTATAAATACCCCGACCACCTGCCATAAATGGATCCGTTCTTAGAGAGAGAAAGTGTTGTTGCGCCACCTTGAAGCATAGTTGCGTAACACCACATAAAACGGTTCAAAGTCTTTGTAATCGATTGTCTTTGATATTATTCGTATTGTAAACCTTTACGTTAGTTTAATAATATCAAACATTCCGTTATTTGTGTGTTTCACCATCGTAAAGTCACTTGAAAGTCATCCCGCAACTTTCTAGTGATTTGGTCGGCGACCAACAAGGATTTTATCTATGATATAACAATTAAGTAATTTTGATGAGTATACCTGGATTAATGTAGCGGTTCTTTAGAGACCAGTTATCGCGCATAGATGCAAATTTTTTGAAAGGAGCACCTGGTATAACACACAGGTAGTTATAATTTCTACTAACAGATAGCGTACCAAAGAATAAAAATTACTTACCTTCGAGTTCAACCATTGCTTTCTTGATCACGGGCTTAAACTTGCCTGCAAAAAGGTCAAAAGTTCTGCTTTTAATATAAAGACCGAAAATTGTAAAGCCAATAAAAACTATCATTCTTTCATACACCAGAACGAGCATGGTTACGTGACTCGCTGTTTCAAGTTTCAACTATTGACTTTTTCTATGGAAACTAGAACATTTGACCAGACACATTGTTGTAAGCAAGTTTTCGATCATTCACCAAAAATGATTTAATAGGTAGTTCCACCATAAAAAGTTTTCGAATATAAGGAAACAAGGTAGCGTTTTCTTACACACTCAATTTGGAAAGTATTTACTCGTCAGCAATGGATAAACAAAATGATTTTACGTCAAAACTGGACAAAAGAAGGAAATATTAAAATGTTCATCAAACAATGGATATGGAAATTACTGCAAGTTTAATAGAACAAGGGACGATAGATGACAGGATTTACCAACAACCTAATGTGAGTTGTACACAATTTCCATATCTTATTACGCATTTACATACAGGGACGTGAGGAAGAAAGGGAGGGATATTAGATACCGTGTCTTCGCTCCACATCCATTAAAGATGTCAATGCTGTCCCCCCGACTGTCCAATCTTCAACAGGAGCTCCCAAATTTCCCACCTGAGTTTGATAACAAAACCATGAAAAAATTAGTAAGATTGGCCCATGATATGTTAGTTTCTGTTAATTCGAAAATTGTAAATAAAAAATGTTGGGGAAAAAATGATTAAAAGCCAACCGAGGAAATCAATCCTGTCTTCCCAGAATGAAGCAACGCTGCTGCTCCAAAACCCAAAGCATAACAGTAGTTTGAGTCAAAATTGGAAGGCAACCCGCATCTACCTTCATACCTGCATAAAGAGTGTTTTACATGAGAAATGGAGCCAGTGACATGAAGGGAAAAAAACAGCGTTTGTTTTTGGTTTTTACATAGATCGAAGTGACTAATATGAAGAATAAAGAATTGTACTTACCCGAAAAAATGTGGTTGTCCTTTAAAATCCTTCTTATATTTACCCTCCTTTTTCCTGATCTCTAGTTCGGCTTCCACCATTTGAATGAGCATCTTTTCAGTTTCGATTTTGGCGACCTATATGCATGCAATACAAAATAGAAACAAAATGAATCAAACTTGAAAAAGAAGAGATGATATATAAATGAGGCGACACATTCTATTCTATAGAGGTGGCAAAACGGACGGGTTGGTAAATGAATCAAAAGGGGTATTTATTTGTCCTGGTTGACAAAGGGCGGTCAACCCAATATACTACATGTCAAAAATATGAAAATATTTTATAAATATTTATTGTGTCAAATATGATTATAAATCATATTCTTTGATTTTTTTCAGTAAGAATCTGATTTTTTAATGAACTGATTTAGGAGGTTTTATTACACAGTATTAAATATTCTTTAGGCCACTTTTGATCCATTTGACCCGTTTCATTTTTAGCTAACTCTTGGATTTTACCTATTTCACCCATGGTATAACAGCCTAAATCGACCTATTCATGATGGGTCGAAATAGATACTTTTACTATTTAATTATGCAACATTCAAACATCGTAACTACCTGCACATTTCCATGTGGATCTCTTTCTAAAAGCAATTGTTCCTGAATTGTACTTGGTAGTATCTCAAAGAGATCACGAGACTGGCTCCTAAGTTTCCTCTTCCATACTCCTTCTCGATCAACAACATCATATGCCAAAATTTCATTAAGCTCTGAAATAAGTTGTTGCACCTGCAGAATCATACATAATCAACAATAACACCGCTACATGAGAAATGATAATCAAGATAGTTAGATTAGTTTTATTTGCTCTATGTTCCGTAGTTTAGATATATACCTCTGGAATGAAATCAATCAGGCCTTCTGGAATGAGGATAATACCATAATTAAAACCAGCATCCGCACGTTTGCAGATTATATTTGTTATATAATTTGTGACACTCTTCAGTGTCTGCTTTTGGGCAGCAACCTGCAACGGAAAAAGATAAATCCTGAATTTTAAATGATGCGTCGGGATTAGAATCAGTTTGTTATTTAGTTAAACTGTTATACCTCTTCTCCAATGATTGCTATGTTTGGATGAGTCTGTAAAGCACATTCAAGCGTTATGTGTGATGCAGCACGGCCCATTAACCTTACAACTGCAGTTAACGTTACAAAAAGTGAATTTGCAAACTCGGACATAATTACAACAGCCAATAAACTGTAATGCATCAAGAAAGAAATGCACTTTGAAATATATTTCCAAAGATTATAAGCTTAGACGAGTATTTTGGATGGTAATATACTTTTTTAACATGTTAAGTATTCAACCAAAGATCAAGATTTTTATTACGTAATTTCTTTTCATGCAATTCGAATACTCTTAAACATTACAAAAGGTTTATTTGATAGAACTTTTTCGATAATGATTTTTAAGTTGGAAAATCTGCCGCCAGTAAATTTTTGATGATTATAAAATTTTGCAAAACGAAAACACGAAGTTAGTTGATATATACCCTTCGGGGAATCTATACTTGACCAAGGGATGTCTCAAGTAAAACAAGAAAACATGCACACTTACAATGATAATATTTTCCGGTGGAACGTGCATCAACCATCAGATTTCCGATCATTTCTGAATATATCTGCATGTCATAAAAGAAATTTCAAATGACGATCCTGTATAAATTCAACATTGCATCAAGCCATCGTAATGCAATTTGGTGCTAGTAAAATTCAAATTTGGGTACAAAAGATACCTTGCATGCAGTGTCAAACCCAAAACTTGTTGGAACTTCTTTGGACTTCAAGTCACCATCAATGGTCTTTGGGCATCCAATAACCCGAGTTTTCAAGCCGCTAGCCCTTCAACAAATTAAAAAACCAATAAAACCGTAATGAAAATATATGATTGTATTTGAGAAGATGCAGAACATAACAGACCTAAAGTTTTCTGCTAGCAGGCAAGCATTTGTATTTGAGTCATCTCCACCAATGACTACAAGCCCGTCCAAATCAAGCTTCTTAACTGTTTCCCGAGCTTCTTTCAACTGAAAAAAAAAGGCAACCTTCGTTAACAAACATAGGGTTTTAATCAAAGGCATAGCAAGTTGTAAAGTTAAAAACCTGCTCCGGTGTTTCAATCTTATCCCTTCCGCTGCAAATCATATTAAAGCCACCCTACAATTTACAACGTTCTCAAAACAATCCAAGTCCAAAGTTTAGGCAATAACATGGTATTCACATTCTATAGCTTAATAGTTAATACATATATTATGAATGTAGATACGAAATACTAAAAAGAAAGTAACGGAAAATCACCTGATTTCTGTACGGATAGACAAATTCACGAGTCAACCGAACATATTTACACTTCATAATGCCAGCCGGGCCACCTCTAAACCCATACATTGTGCTACCTTGAGTTCTACTCTGTAAATAGTCTGTAAGTTATCAACGATAAACACGTTACACCTCAAAAACACATATGTTAATCAACATATTCAATTAAACAACTTGCTCACCAAAAATTCCAGAAATCACATTGTGTCCTCCAGGAGCCTGTCCTCCGGATAGAACAACACCAATCTTTAGACTCTTCTGTGGTAATGAGCCTCCAGTTTTCAAAGACGCCGATGGCTGCCCAAACAGATTTGGAAAAAGCTTTGCGATTTCATCTACATTAGTACAATCAAAGCTTAGCAATTATTGGAAGTACATAACATGAAATAATAAAAATATAGCGCAACTAATACAATATCTACAAACAAAATCTATGACATGCTATAACACCGTGATCCATTTTAATCCTACCGACCCTTCCCCAAGGACCGGCCCCGATCACCTGTTGTCCTCCGGAAACCAACCGGAAGTGGAGCGAAATCAAATTCATGAGTCATGACATGACCCATTTCTACAAAAGTCCTCCCCAATTGGTCCCACAATACATGCAAATAATTGACGTCAATATGCACGTCTAAAACACTAATATCTACCAGAATAGAGAATTTATAACTCTCCGTACATCTATAGGTAACTCGTAATAAGTAGATAACATCATACTAAAGATAAATCGTCACTAGAACAATGTATAATTAAAAAAATGAGCCAATGCGAGTACGAACTAGACCTGGATTGCCGGCAGCGGAGCTCTTAGGTCCATCGACTACTTCAAACGAGGATTTGAGTACAGATGGAAGAGGAAGAGCGACTTGAAGGCGGCTAGTCTGAACCTCACTGTAGCCATTGGCGACGCGGACAGGTTTTACATCACCTTTGACGCCGGGCATGATGATCGGAGATTTCAGAGATCAGTGATTTCGCAAAGAACGGCGATTTGTGTGAAATTATGGGATTTCTGGTGTGGGCTTTGCATGAGACTCGTTCTTTAATCAATAGGGTGTACAAGTTAACTCCTTCAACAAATTTTTTTTATGTTCAAAGGAAGTCCAAATTTGTTGAATAGTATGTTTATATGTAGATTTTAAGTTATTATGAGAATACAACGTTACACGTATAATAAGATATATATCTTTACGTTTATATACATGTTGTTTATAGTTATAATAACATATACACCTTTAGGTTTATACACATGTTTTGATATTTGTATTAGTAGATTTTAGACGATAAATTATAGTCCAAATTGAACGATTTTATTAGTAAATTAGAATTATGTTTTCTTATTTTAGTGAAAATGGAATGAAAAAGAGAGTGTAATTTTTAATTCTTTAATATATAATAAAAGAGAGACCTTAAATGTCACATGGCAAAGTAAGGTCTCTTAGATGTGTTAATATCTTTGATTTCAACCGTTAGATCAGGTTGATGATGTTATCAAATACTTTTTCATTTTATTCCCTCTTACAATATATAAAAAAATAAAAATTGAATCGTATGTTTATTTAGATTTTAAGTTATTATGAGAATACAATGTTGCACGTGTAATAAGATATATACATTTATGTTTATATGCATGTTGTTATAGTTATAATAACATATACATCTTTACGTTTATACACATGTTTTGATATTTATATTAGGAGATTTTAGAGTAACACTAAGATAAATCATAGTCCAAATTGAACGATTTTATTACTAAATTAGAAATATGTTTTTTTATTTAGTAGAAATGGATGAAAGAAAGAATGTAATTATGTATTATAAGAGGGTATAAAATGAAAAAAAGTCTTTGATGAAATCATCAATCTGATCTAACGGCTGAAATCAAAGATATTAACATATCTAAGGAACCTTACTTAGCCAAATAACATTTAGGAATATTTACATCTACGTCCTTACAAAACTTTAATATTACGTCAATCTCCTGGTAAAAATCAAAATTACGTTAATATCATTTTAAAACATGAAAAATTCTCATATATATCCAAAAGAATAAATTAATAATATTTAAATTATTTTAATATTTAAATTATTCACTAAATATTAATTAAATAATTTTAAATATTTTAATTATTGAATAAATCAATAAAACTAATCCAAATGCTATTTATACAAATATGGTAATGAAGAATCAAATACCGAATGAACTGAATAGATTAAATTCAATGAATAAATTGTTTTAAACATATATTAAAAAACATTAATCAATCAAGACGGGGAAGTTTTGCAACATTTTTAAATCTATATTGCGAGTTTATGAACTTGAGATACATTTGTTAATGTTGGATTAAACCTAATATACTTAGGTAAAAAGTTTAATTAATATTTATATGATAATTTAAATATTAAAATTGTTTAAGTATTATTTATTTTGGATATATATGATAATTTTTCATGTGTTAGAAGGATATTAACGTAATTTTGATTTTTACAAGGATATTGACGTAATATTGAAGTTTTATAAAGACATAAATGTAAATTTCACTAACATTTAATGCATCTATTTTATTATATATTAAAGATTAAAGATAAAGATGTCACATGCAAACGGTCATACTCTTTTTTTTTTCTTTTTTTTTTATCTATAACTAGTGAGGGTGTCCGAGCGTTGCTGCGGGTCTTAATATCTGCATATTTTATTTAAAAGTGATAGTAGATGTTGACTCATATTTTCTACATGTTAAACATCATCTATATGTATATATCTATTATATATATTTTATTTGTATAGATTTAATAGCGTAGTAATAAATAAAATAAATAGGAAATTATTATTTAAGCAAACAGACAAGTAGCTCGAGGCAAGGTAGTAATAATAAAAAAATTATTATTTAAACAGGCACGCAAGCAGGTTGGAATAAAATAAAAATAAAATTATTATTTAAGCGTCAGCCTGGTGGAGCATCATTTCTTGTAAATGTATATATACAGAATTCGGTTTCTAAGCGAAGCTGCTAGAAACAAACTTAGACTATGCGGAGTGGTTTTGTGTGGGTGATGATGATGTGGAGTGATAGAGGTTATTTGTAGGAAAAAGAGTGTGATTTTAGGAAAGAGAGTGTGATGATGTGGAGTGATAGAAAATGGGTGGAGTGGTGAGGGTGTGATGATGTGGAGTGATAGAAAGTTGTATTTTTATTATTTTTTTTATATAAATGAAATTTAAAAAGTTGTATTTTTATTAAAAATAAAAACAAAACATACTACAATTTATTTAAAAAAAAACATACTACAATTTATTAAAAAAAAAAACATACTACAATAAAAAAAAAACTACATATCCGAAAAATATTTTTCGATAAGCCTTTTCTTTTCGAGCTCCGCTATTCTTCGATAAGGCTCCTCCAGATGACTAATGTCCTTCATAATCGTCTTTAATGCTTTTGATCGCATTTTTTCTTAAGCAGTTTCAGTAAATTCCCTGAACTTTTGCCCAATAAACTGGAGTGACTCTTCGGCCCCTGAAAAAGAAGCAGCGGCTTTGCCCTTTCCTTTGCGCGCTTTTGCTTTTGCTTGATCTCTACCAACCGGTCTTGGAAGATCTTCCTCCAATTGAAGATCATCATCATCATCGTTGAGATCGATTCCAGCAAAAGGCGATACCGGAGTGGCGGGAGTGGAGGGGTTACTAGACTCCGATGTTTTGCGCGCTTTTGAGGACCATTTGGTACATGTTGACAAATCGGGCTTTTTTTCAATATTTCCCAAGACGCGTAATGTTGGAAACCCACTCCCATTTTGGCGCGGTATATCTCCATAGCATGTTCGACCACTTGTTGATCACTTTGACCGCTTGTTCTAGATTGTTGGGCTTGTCGAATAATCCCGTTGAATTTTCGGACTTTTCTTTGTAAGTCGGTCCACTTGCTCGATATCATGTCGTTGGTACGAGCGTAATCGGGATCTTCTTGACGCATCTTGTGGAAGAATTGTTCCCGAACCTTTGACCAATAAAGTGGTGAAGCTCGATCTCTTCCCAAAATGGGGTCTTCGGATGTGGACGACCATGATGAAGCAAGTGCTACCTCCTCCCGTTCGGTCCACTTCTTCTTTTCGGTTTTGCCTCTTTGCGATTCGGCTTCCTTCTTCTTATGTCGCCTCTTCCCACGGGTCGGCATACTTTCCGGTTGAGTTTCCGGAACAACGTCATCGTCTTCGGAATCGACCAATTGGCGTTTTCGGTCAACGTCAAATGGAGGCACTTGTGGAAATCGTCGAGGTTAAGCAATTGTTGGAACGACCCTCCTTGGTATACCGGGTCTTGGGATGGTCTTTGTGGTGGTGGAGTTTGTTGGTAAAATTGTGGATATTGGTTAGGGTTTGGAAATTGGTTAAAATTTTGAAATTGGTTTGGGTTTTGATATTGGTTGGGGTTTTGAAATTGGTTTGGATATTGGTTAGGGTTGAACCATTGGTTGGGGTTGTGTTTGATTGTTGAACCATTAGTTGGGGTTGTTTTGATTGTTGTTGGGATCCATTTGATGTAGAATTTGTATAAAATTGTGAGAGAAAGTTATATATTTTGAGAGAAAGTTGGATGGTTTGTGGTTGTTTTTATAAAAATTGTGTTTGGTTTTATAGAGGATGATTGGGGTTTTGGTTTGTTTTGCCCGTTGCCCTCTCGACCGTTTGAAATTTGTGACCGTTGCACATCTCCTCTCCCCTCACCACGGCGTGTTTCTGCTCACGCCGTGGCCCAAATTCATCTGATAACGCCCCCACCGGAGTGGAGGTGGGGCGTTATTGGGCGTTGTAAGGCGACGTGGCGGCGTGGTTGTGTGTGATAACGCTCCACTCCGGAGAGTCTTATGGTTGCTTACTTTGCTTAAGCATACATGGAATTCGTAGAGTTTGTTGTAACATTATATATTCTTCATGGTTAATTGCCTCGGCGACCTCCTAATGTAGTATCTTATACAATTCTTTTGCTTGTCTAATTAACTAATATCAGGAGGTAATTAAAGTTAGAGTCTAACTTAGATTTTCTTAACTACAAAATAGGTTTCAATGAATTGGAATCTTTTATATGATCACTACAAGAAAAAGTACTTTTAGTGACGAAAGTTTAGTGACGACTTTTAATTTGGTCACTATTTAGACAAATTTATATTTATATTTAATAAGGGTGACGAAATTATTGGTCACTAATTTGGTTTAGTAAAAATAAGTGACGAAATTTTTTGGTCACCAAAATATGTAAAATAATTGCACTTCAAATCGTAAAATTATTTTGATAAACTTTTATAATGGTAAAAGAATTTTATCAAAACATAAACATACATATGTTATATTCTACAAAGTTTATTATTTTTTCAAAATATATGTTGTTTAGCTTATTGGGTTAGTTAAAAACATATACGGAGTACTTCATAAAGCCCACCAAGTCGATAGGCCCATGTGTCTTTTTTAACCCATCAAAATACCCAAAATAACATGTTTATAAAAAGAGAGTGGATCCATCAAATTTACAAACAGACTCCACTAATACCCAAAATAACATCAGTCGACATGTTTTACTAAACCGGCGATTAGAGTTAGGATTTTGGGTTAAAAATATAATTTAACTTCATTGAAGGGGTCTGAGCACCCCTAGCTCCACCACTGTATATATATAATTTTTAAATTACATCTAGTGATTTTTTTGTTATATATACTTAACTATCTATATATAATAACAATCATATTTATACCACTAAAGCAAACATTATGAATCGCCGTCTTCATTTCTGATAAAATAAAACAATATCGTTTGAAAACATTTTAATAAACTATTGTATAAGGACCTCAGTGAAAATATGTTTTATTAAATAAATATTTCTCTTTGTCACACAAACACACACACACAGTTTACACATCGATCTACACCGGCGATATTCCGGCGATATTCCGGCGATACTACGGCGATTACACCGGCGATTACACTGACAGTCTATTTCATCGATCTACTCCATCGAACTACACCGACGATCATATGAGTAAGATTAGGCAGTAAGATTAATTATATAGTTACTTGTGATTATATAATTTTGTATAGTAATTCATTTAATCGACCTAATTTGACCTAATTTTCATTAATTATATAGTTACTTGTGATTATGATTCAGTATGTTAAATAATTATTCTCCAATTTGACCTAATTTTTTGCGATAGATATGATTGTGTATACTTTGACTAATTTTAGAAATGTGATATATAACTTTGATAGAATATAAAACAAATTGAGAATATAAATACTTACAGCTTCAAAATCTCAACGGTTTAGGTATGATATATAACTGAAATTAGAATATAACATGTGTATGGTTCAAAATTAGTCAAAGTATACACAATCATATCATATGTTTACTGAAATTAGTTTGATGGAAAAACAAGACTTACAGCTTCAAAATCCAAAAAGTTTCATAAGCTCATAAACCGGTTATATAAGCCGAAACAAACATCCCCTTGTGGCTTTCCTAAGTCACAAAATAAGCCAGAAAAAAGGGCTTATAAGCAATAAGCCGAAGGCAAATAAAATAAGCTAAAACGAGCACCCCTTATATGAGTTTTTTTTTACCTTGGGATTGGGAAATTTGATCACTTTTTTATTATTGTCAAAATTATAACTAATTTTTTTTGGATTTTATTTATATATTTAGTATATGTAGATTAGGTATGGTGGATCATGATGTTGTTGAGCTAAACAATCTGCACAGGCAGGTATATACCTTTTCTATTGCAATCATTAATCTTCGTTTAATATTAAGCCATAGTTTTCTATCAACGTTATACATCGTTTTCTTGTGTGGGTTTGAGTTATGTAAAAAAAAAATGATTGTTGCTTTACTAAATTCAGTCCACATTTCAGATTATTCATGGTGAAGCATACATTGGTCGATCTAAAGTGGAGTCTGCTGCAGCAGCCTGTCGTGCGTATGTTACTGTTGCATAAACTTCTATACTTCTTTAACATATTGAAGTATGTGAGACTAATACTATCAGTGAATTGCTGTATCGCATTTTTGTGACTCAGGATCAATTCCACCATTGAAATTGTAGAGCACAGAGAAGCTTTACGCACATCCAATGCATTGGAAATTGTCAGCCAGTAACCTTCATACTTGGAAATAAACCTCATGAATATATTTTCTATGTTACGCTTCAATTCTTATTGAATTTATCGTGGCATAACTGTTTCATGAATTCCATGACTGTTATTTTGCTAGATACGACATCGTAGTAGATGCAACAGATAATGCTCCCAGCCGCTATATGATTAGTGATTGCTGTGTTTTACTAGGGAAGGTGTGGTTATTTATAAAACGTCTCTCTTTAGTTTTTGTTTGGGCAGTTTAATCTGCAATATTTATAATTATTTTTCCCGTAGTTTTGACTAGTAATATATATTTGTGCAGCCTCTTGTATCAGGTGCTGCACTGGGTTTGGAAGGGCAGGTACCTTTTGCAGCATTCGATTAATTTTTTGACACAACTAAAAGTTTTATGTTTGTATATAACCACTTATGTATTTTCAATTGTTTTTATAGCTTGCTGTTTACAATTACAACGGAGGACCATGTTATCGATGCCTTTTTCCAACACCACCACCCACAACAGCATGTCAGAGATGCTCTGATAGTGTAGTTCTAGGTGTAGGTAAGCTAAATTTGAATTTCTTAAATTAAGTTTCTGTAAAATCAAGAAACCGTACTTCTAATATATATCTTTTTTTGTTACATCGTTGCAGTTCCTGGTGTTATTGGTTGTCTTCAAGCCCTAGAGGCTATAAAGGTAGCAAGTTTGGTTGGCGAGCCACTTTCCGGAAGGATGCTTCTGTTTGATGCATTGTCAGCCCGGATTCGCATTGTGAGTTTTATTACTGATTTGTTAATTGTTTTTATATATCTGTTAAAACATATGTAATTGGTGATTTGTTACTACTTCAGGTGAAGATTAGAGGAAGGTCATTACAGTGTGAAGTGTGTGGAGAAAATCCAACATTAACATGAGAACAGTTTCAACATTTTGACTATGAGAAATTTACTCAGTCACCATTGACTCCGGTTTGTTTTCATATCCCTGAATCTTACATTGTTTTGGTTCATTTCTGTCCGCAAACATCAATTTTTTGTAATAATATTGATTTCGTAATAATAATTGACGTATTAGACTCTTAGTTGGGATTAGGATATGTAGATTAATACTTTGTGCATGCAAACAAACATAGAAAACATAAGTTGCAGGCCTCAAGTAATATAGGATGATTATATACATCTGACCAAGTTATATCTAAATCACCCCAATTGTATTAGGATTAGGATACTTGTTAGCTTCAATTAGCAGTTCTACACCTACAAATGTCTTGTATTAATACCAAGTGTTTTAATTGCTCTTGTTTATTTAGTTGTTTTCTGGTTCTTGTATTAATACCAAGTTTCTCTTTATACAGGGAGGAACATGAAGATTCTGCTATCATTGTGGACCATGGCGTATTAATACTAGTCATTTTCCCTTTCGTACATTGCGGGCAGTAACATAACAGTTTCATAACAATGTGGACCATGGCGTATCAACAAGATTCAAAGATTGTATGTTATAAGAAAGATGATGTTTTTAGTCTTCATTCATGTTAGATGTTATATTTCTTTAATAATAACATGGTAGAGAAACGGATACAATTGTTGATATGTTATGGCATTGAATACATTCTCTTCTATGTTTGGATTAAATTGCGTTATTATAACAAGTCAAGAATTTTAGTTTCCGTTTTGGTAAAAGGAAAAGGTGCCAAGAACCCGGGTATAATGTGGTTGTTGGAGACTTGTGGATGGTGACGACTTTTTCGTCACCAATCAACATAAATAGTGACGACCATCTGGTCTCTAACAGATTGGTGACGAGGGTACTTGGTCACCCATTGTTTAAAGTTGTATTTACCATCGTCCAATCAGTGACGACTTTTTCGTCACTATTTGGTGACGAAACTGGTTGTGGTCACCAATTGTAATTAGTGACGGACCTTTAGTGACGACTGGTGACCACTTTTATTTGGTCACTAATCACTTTTGGTGACGAAATTAGTGCTTTTTGTGACGAAACCCTCTTGTCACTAAAAGCACTTTTTCTTGTAGTGGATGTGTTATATATTGGGTAAAATTAAAGAAACTTTTTATCGTCTAAGTTGGTTTATCTTCGTCTTCATCTTTTAAAACGACACAACTTTTTCTTATATAGAATATAATTGGTAAAATTAACCGTTAATTAAGTGAAGTCTCCATCATTTCTTAGTACCTAGGATCTCAAAAGAATACCTATCGGAATTCCAGTTATCAGAATAACGGATCTACGAGTAAGAATCCCTACCAAGATAGTTACATGGATGATACTTAGTATACTTGGAATAATCACATTAATAGTTGCCATTAATAGTTGTATCGACAGTTATCTTCAGTCTCACATGTGTCTTGATACTTGCATTCTAAGTGGTTAGAGATAAAGAAGGATATAAACTTTGTGTACGTTGTATGCCTGCCTTTTTTGAAACTTTGACATCTCTTCATCTGCAAATAATTCTCGATGTGAAAACATATAGACAAAGGGTTGAGCTTTAAATAGGAAAAAGAGTAGCTCCGCAGGGTCCCAAATGAATTGGCTTATTCGAAAAAGGCCTTATTCTTTTGGAAGATCTATCTCGTGTCTATCACTAGCTTATGCTCTGACCCGAGTAGCATGGGGCACGCGGAATCCCAAACAAAACACATAACTCTTCCAATAGGAAATCGAAAGCTTTTAATGATGCACTAATAAATTTAGACCACTTTAAGGATAAATATAACAATATACGTTTCGTTGCAAACCGAAGAATTCAAGCTTAAGGAGTAAGAATGTAAGATAGACATAAATAAATTCATAGTGAAAGCTTTAGATTTATACCAACCATACGAATGAAAAACAATCAATAACACCAAGTCACCAAAGACCAACCGTAAAGTTTTTTCCTTTGTTATCACTGTTACTCTAGAACTTTGCTTGCAGCTGATCCACCACGCTCCTATCCACTTGGAATGACTTGGCTAAAATATCCGCAGAAATTGGAGGATTTGCACCAAAAACAGCATTTGCAATCGTTATGGCACCTGGATTTTGACTGCTTAATGCAGCAATAACAACTGCATTGCTATTACCCACATTGCGTTGGAAATGAACAAGTCCAACCGGGAACACGAAAACATCACCTTTTTGTAGTACCTTGCTGATAAAACGGTTGTCAGGGTTAGAGGTCACAAATCCGACTTGTAGGGTCCCTTCAAGAACGGTAAGTATCTCCGTTGCTCTTGGGTGAGTGTGTGGGGGATTAAGTCCCCATGGTGCGTAGTCAATCCTAACCATTGAGATGCCTAAAGTGTTTAAACCTGGTAACTGTGTTGCAAAGACTGGGGTCACCCTTGATCCCACAGCGTTTGATGTGTTACCCATGATGTGAAGCCCACTGAAGGAGAAATCATCTGCTTGAACTAGCATTGGGTTTTTGCATGCTACACCGTTAACTTTCACTGCAAATTGAATAAATGGTTTCATTACATATATAAAAAGGTGTCAACGTTTACCCAATTATTTTGCTATAATGGTAACTATTCAAATTGATTGAAGAGCTGAAAAATTCGCCCAAAATTAGTTTTTAATGCATACAACATTCCAAATCTTTATATTAAAAATAGTCAGAAAGTGTTTGTGGGTCAGTCAAACACGGCCTCACGCGTTTTGACTTCATGAAATGTATTGACTTGTACCCGGCCAACCCCTCCATCTTGATAGATATGCATCTAAAGTGTGCTATATAGTTAACTTGATATAAAAGCCCAAAAAATCTTTACAAACTAATGAGTAATTGTGTTGATGACAATACCTGAGTTGTTGGGATCGGCTACACAAAAATCTTGGAGGGGAGAAGGTTCATAGGCTAAGGCAAGGCAGACAAAAGTGAAAGCTAAAACGCTCAACAGGTTGATTTTGCTCGTCATTGTTTTTTTAGTTCTCTGAATGTGAAAACAGAAGAGATATTTTGGATGGTGAAATAAGCTGCTTTGTGGCTCTATATATATAGAGCTTGCTACTTTGCATGGTTGTTAATTTTGTTGTTTATTGAGTGTTTCATCTCATTAGATTGCCGTCTAATGCATTAAAAATAATAGAAATGAGATAAGGAATTGGCCAGTGGCCAGCCTGCCTTTAAAACATGTTTTTCTTTCGTAGTTCCAAGAATTGGTCAATCGTAATCCTGATATGTTGAGGACAAACTGCCTGCAAATTTTCATCTTTAAGATTCTATTTAAGAAAACTAATGAGAAGATGAGGTTTTGGCCTTGGTGCAACCGAGCTACTTTATTTTGTAACGTTACTATGACTCCTAAGGCCTAACATATTAATGACAAAAGAGTAACTACTATTCAAGGCTTGAAGCTACTCGATGCATATATATGAGTTAACTCCCAAAATCTAGTTTGCAATGTTTTTGTGATATTGGCTTTAATCTTTGTTATGGTTTCTAGCTAGAGACTAAGAAGCCATTGTGTTCAAAGAGTCTTCTAATAATTCTATATTCCTGTATTTATCTATTCATACTCCCTCCCTCCATCCAAAAATTATAGTCTATCTTACTATTTAGGTATTTCAAATTAATTGTTCATTTATAAATTCTATCAATATGAAAACTTTTAAATGGTAACAATAAGTTTTTATTAATTAGTTGCAAAGTGTAATGATTGTAACTTTATTTAATTGTGTGATTTTTTTGTGAGAAAATAATTTTGGGACGGAGGCAGTGTAAAATAGTCGAGTACCCAAGCTATGCAAGGTAAAGTAATATCTTAGTGTGGTTCGGTGAGTAGAGTATGTATCGTGCTCTTCTTCAAAGTGATTGACGGATACGGTAGTATTCTCGTTGATCATTGTTTCCGATGATTATAACGACGAGAGCTCACACTCAATTTGTATCCACACTTCATGTAACACCCTACTTTGCCAAAATACAATAAAAAAAATCATATTCAAATAATTAAAACTAGAAACGCCGCAATGTCGAATGTCTCATATAAAAACAACCATTAAAGTTAACCAACTAGTCGGTTAGACATAAGGTGTTGCTTAGTCTTATGTATCTCCAACAATAATCGAATATAAAGTAAACAAAAACATCATTTCAACACATAAAAAGCCTAACCAATGTCTTCATGAGTGTCTACGAGGTAAGGCTTAAATCTTTCATGGTATCTACCTTAACTCGTGTACTATATATTATTGATAATCTACACACATACCCAGTCAACAAATACGATAGTAAGTGTCAACTTTAAATCAACGTTGACAACATACCCATTATATCAAACAATTTATAGAAACAATTCTAACCATGTTCTTTTATAAACTTAATTTTGTGTTTGAACTATCATTTGCTATGTATTCTTTCTTTCTCTTTTACTTTCTTTCTTTCGTGACAAACCACTTTAAGAATAATGGGGAATATAAATTTAATTGCAAAACCGAAGAATTCAAACTTAAAAAGTAGAATACAAACAAATAAATTCGTAGTGAAAGCTTTAGAGCTGGAACAACTTTTACTAATGAAACCAAACAATCACACGAAAGTCACCAATACCAAACTGTAGAGTCTTTGTCGGTCGCCTAATCGGAACACCTTTGAACCCTAATACTAAACTAATTGCGGAATAACTAGTTTATGCGTATGTATGGTGAAGAACAGTTGGTATAATCAAAAGATTGATTCTATTAAGCTTACGTGTTTGATTACAATCACGAATAGAACCTACACAATCGATTACAAGACTTTAACACTCAAGAACACTTAGTTACGCTCACAAACCCTAGCTCACGTAACTAATCTCTATATGAATGCTCTGACAACTTTCAACAACCGCATTTATGATCCCGAGGCTGCTATTTATAGGCAGCACGGAAACCTAGAAGAGTTACGCGCACGTAACTGTCTGAGAGACAGTTACGCGCGTAACTCCTCAGTTACGCGCGTAACTCATTAGTTACGCAACCGTAACTTAGTTACGCGAGGGTAACTGTTAGTTACCCTCCGAAACTTGCATAAATGCGTTTTGGACTTTACAACTCGATCTAATTACATTCTAACTCTACGACACATTCAAATGAATACAATCTACAGACATTATGTTCCAACAAACTCCCCCTTGGATGTAGCTTGTATTCTTCAAAATTTTCTTGAACTTTTGGTGTCGAGAGATCGAGAGTTGATTCCTTTAAACTTCATAGGGACTTGTACGGTGTATAGTCTGCAACCGATAACTTGCGAATCTTTCTGACAGCTAATCTTCATCATTAAGCAACGCGGCTCCATGAATATCAGCTTCGAGTCCTTGACTTCCACGAAGTGCTAAACTCTTCAAGATCCGATCCTTAACTTTGTAAAACCTGGCTTACAAAGACAAAACTGACCAAATACGTGTTTTTGTTCTTTAAACTGATAAAATTTCTCATTTTTCAGAAAACACGTGATAAAACCTTTTAACCATAAGCGATACGTGACAACGAAGAAAATAAACGCAGAAATAAAATCTTTTTGGATTTTTGTTTGTTTTCTTAACCTACAACAGAAAATATTTTTGTGGTTTTCAACTATAAGCTATTCACACTACTTTAGCAACCTACAAAAGGGCAAATCTTTTTGGATAGGGATTAGTTTGCTTTTAGGATCATATCGCAGAAGTCGAATCACAAGAATCAGCCGATTATTAGTATATTTGTCCTCTTAAATACAACATAGATATCATACAAAAAATCTTCCGATTATTTAAATTACAACTGTTTATATGGATCCCACTTATATTTACACTTAGCTAAATCCGAACTTCCCTCAAAGCGTCATCAAACCTCCAGTATTTATTTCGGAAACTGTCACCTTATTCCTAAGTTATTAACTACTCTAAGTATTGAAAAAGCATACATATAGTATTAAGTTTAAGCACTTATGCATTTTTCATTATTTATTAACTTTATATAAGTTTTTTTTTTAAAACTTTATTGAAGCTTAATAAGCTTTATTGACTCGTGAATTCCTCCCTCTGTCTCTGCCGTTTATCAAGTAAGCACCAAGAGTTATGGAATTCTTATTTGACTCTACTCTCCCCTTTATACTAACTGCAAGGAAACTATGATTTCCCAACCTTATAGAATCCAGGAGCGCCTCAAGGATATGAGTTTTACTTAGATTTAATTATTTATAACTCCTCACCTTTATACTAACTTCAAGGAAACTATGATTTCGCAACCTTATAGAATCCAGGAGCGCCTCAAGGAATTTTTGAGTTTTAAATAATTATATTAATAAAGAAAAACTCTTTGAGTTTTAGATAAAAGCGATTTATTATTTTTTTTGATTTTCTCTCAATTTTTCTTTTCCTCGCTTTTTCTATTACTCTCAGATACTTATTATATATATATAATAATATCCTATGGTGACAGATTCCAAGCACATCGAAAGTTTTCAGCTTATCATTGAGATGAACAGACTTAACCGTGTTACCCATTAGAAACAGGTTCGGAAAATTGTTTATATGATATTGGCCGTACCAACTAATACATCGAACAAACACTTATGATTCTAAGTTTTAAAATCTGCGATGTACTATCATTTCCTAAGGTTTTCAAAAACTTTCTCCCCCTCTTTTTAATTTTTTCTGAATTTTATTGTTTTTATAACTATACAAGTCCTAAAAAACTTAAAAAGAAAAGTTTCGAAGTCACGATCAAAGATTTAGGTTTTTATCATTTGGACACTTTATACTCAATTGAGATTATTAAACTTTGACTCAATGAGTTTCAAAAACTTTAGACTCAGTCGAGATTATGTAACTTTAGACTCGACGAGTGTCAAAACTTTAGACTCTTTCGAAAAGAGTTTTGCATTTAAGGAAAACGGTTTTTGTTCGAGTTCGCAACTGTTATATGTTGCGAAGTCTAAACACTTTAAACTTACCAAATTAGGTAAGAAAACTTACCTTCTCGATTGAGAAGGAAATCTTTAAACTCACTTGAGAGGTATTTCTTTAAACTCACAAAAAAAAAAACGTTTTTTTGAGAAAAAAAAAATGTTGTTATACCTCCCCCTCAACTGTTGCGCTACCGTAACACTTGTTACGGTACGTAACATCCATCAAGTGTTGCGCAACAGTTTCAATGTTGCGTGACACTTTATGTGTTGTGCGAAAATTTCTTAAAACGTTTGTTTTCCTTTTAATTTTAATCTTTAAACTTATTTAAGTGAATTTCCCTTTTACACTATCACTAGATGTGAAAAACCCGTGTTTTTCAAAAACTTTACACTCAACGTAGAGATAAAACGACTTGTTTTTCAAACCTTTACTCTTTATCACGAGATAAAGAACCTTTACACTTGACGGGAAGGCATATGATCAGTCGAGCATGTTTAAGCACTCGGAGCCTTCCAATCGTCAAGAATGTTTCCAGAAACCGTCTATCCAGGAGAACGTGATTCATAACGCGTATGTAAGCTCATATGATTGCTCTTGTCACTGCAAATCACTTAAAAAACACGAGAACCGTAAAATGGAAAAAGAAAAAGCTATAAACCTAAGAAATGTTAAAATCTTTTTGTATTTTTAATTTTAAGGACTTAGAGATTAAACTACAACTTAAACCAAAAATCTTTTTGAATATTTTTTTTTTTTTTTTAATTTTTAAAAGACTTAAATATTTACAAAAATGATGGTTCGTGTCAAGCGATTTCTAAAATGGTGAGACGGTTTAACTTGATCGGTTCTTCAAATCGCCCCTTATGAAAAGCTTTTGTCAAAAGATCGGCCTTTTGATTTTCGGTGGCGATTTGGAGTAGCGTGATCAAGTTCTTATCATAGCAATCCCGAATGAAATGAAAACGAATACTGATATGTTTCGTTTTCGAATGTTGCACCGGATTGCGTATGATGCACACTGCTGCTGTGTTATCAATATTGATAGGGGTGCGAGAAACAATCAAACCATAATCGCGAAGCTGATGCTGGATCCAAAGAACCTGAGCACAGCAACTTCCCGCTGCAATGTATTCAGCTTCCGCAGATGATAAGGATACCGCGGTTTGCTTCTTGCACTGCCACGAGACTAAACGCGATCCAAGGAACTGACAGCCACCAGTCGTGGACTTCATGTCAGAATTGCAACCCCCATAATCAGAGTCCGAATACGCCGTCAACTCGAAGTCTTGATCGTCATACGGATACCAAAGACCGAGAGTAGGTTTCCCTTTGAGATAGCAGAGAATCCTCTTCACAGCCTTTAAGTGACATGCCTTAGGCGCAGCTTGATAACGCGCGCACAAAGACACAGCAAAAGTGATATCCGGACGAGACGCTGTAAGATACATCAGTGAGCCTATCATCTACCGATACAGATTCAAATCTACAACATCTTTGTGAGGTGCTGGACCAAGTTTGTGATTAATCTCGAGAGGAGTGCTGACCGGTCTGCAGTCTAGCATCTCGAAACGAGTTAATATGTCTTGCACATACTTGGTCTGATGAATGTAAATTCCTTTCTTCGATTGCTTAACTTGCAAGCCCAAGAAGAAGTTCATTTCACCCATAGCACTCATCTCGAATCTTGACGTCATCAACTTCTCGAAATCTTTACACATCGAGTCATTCGTTGACCCGAAGATGATGTCGTCGACGTATATCTGAACTAACAGCAGGTGTTCTTGTCTTTTCTTTGTGAACAAAGTCTGATCGACCGTGCCTCTTGCAAACCCGTTGTTTGTCAAGAAGTCAGAAAGCGTTCCATACCAAGCTCTCGGGGCCTGGTGAAGACCATATAAGGCCTTGTTTAGCTTGAAAACGTGATCAGGATGTTCGTAATCCTCGAAGCCCGGTGGCTGAGTGACATAAATGTCTTCACGTATCTCACCATACAGGAACGCACTCTTCACGTCGAGTTGATAAACTTTGAACTGTCTGTGGGAGGCGAATGCAAGGAACAGCCGAATGGATTCCAAACGAGCAACTGGTGCGTAGAATTCATCGTAGTCTAGACCTTCAACTTGTTCGAAACCTTGAACAACTAAACGGGCTTTATTCCTCACAATATCGCCTTTATCATCCCTTTTAATCTTGTATACCCACTTAGTCTTCAAAATCTTTTCTCTCCTTGGAGCCTTAACCCGTTCCCACACATGCAGCTTTAGAAACTGTTGAAGTTCCTCTTGCATAGCTTCTACCCAGAACGGATCATCTAGTGCGATAACGACGTTCTTTGGATCTACTTGAGATAGAAAGCATGCAGCGAAGACTTCCAGAAGTGCGGGACTTGCTTCATAATCATCCAGAAATCCAGGACGTTTCTTTTCTCTCACCGATCTTCTCGGAGTAATGACATTTTCAGCCTCATTTTCTTCTACACCTTCTTCCTGATTAATCACATTTTCCACTACCGGAGCTGGAATTTCTACTTCATGATTAGGGACATCAGCATTAGAAGGTGGAGGAGCACTTTCGATGTCATTAGATTCCTCTTCATCACTTTCTTCCGGAGGATTGTCAAGCTGGGCTGCTGAATCTTGAAAAGAATCGTCATCACTGTCTGAATCATCTGATGCAGTTTCGAAGACTGGTGGATCTGGCTGAGTCGGACCTTGTTGAATAGCTGGAAGCTCAATGACTAGCTCCGGAGTCGGAATCGGAGCAGATGAAGTGGTCGGTGATGCATCTTCACTTTGAGTTTGAAACTGATCAAAGAATGTATCATCAATTTCTCCCCCTTGCATCATGACCGCTTCATTTCGTGTCACCGGAATGGATGCACTAGGATAATCGAGGTTGAAAGACTGAAATAACGAATCATAATCGAAGAAGTGTTCCGGACCATCACCAGGTGTAGATGGAGTATACCGAAAACAAGTAACCTCATAAGCTTCTTCAATCGTGCCCGTAGTCTTATCAAAAACCCGTCTACTTGGAGATTCTGCTGAATAACCGAGAAAGTATCCAGGATGCGTCTTTTCACCAAACTTGGAGATCCTTTCCTTTGTGATCATGATCTCACAAGGACATCCGAACGGTTCGAGGAACTGCAGGTTCGGTTTTCTTTTGTTGATCAATTCATAGCTAGTCTTGTTGTGACGTTTGACCAAAGAAACCCGATTGAGAACATAGCACGCTGTATTGACTGCTTCGGCCCAGAAAGAAACTGGCAGTTTAGAATCCGAAAGCATCGTACGAGCCGCTTCGATAAGAGTTCTATTTTTCCTTTCTGCAACTCCATTTTGCTGCGGAGTTCGAGGAGCGCTGTATTGATGAGAGATACCCTTCGATAAGCAAAACAGCTCCATGTTGTTGTTTTTGAACTTCGTGCCATTATCGCTCCGAATCGATCTGACCTTTAACTCGAGAAGGGTTTCTAGTCGAAGAAGGAGAAACTTTAGTCGTTCAGCTGTTTCATCCTTCCTCGCTAGGAAGAAAACCCATGAGAATCTCGAGTAGTCATCAGTGACTACCAAACAATACGATTTACCTCCCTTACTCTTTACACTTACAGGACCGAAGAGATCCATATGAAGTAATTCCAGTGGAGTCGAGATGGAGTTCACAAGCTTTGATGGATGCGATTTCTTGTGTTGCTTCCCCTTTACACACGAAATACATGAGTCATTCATCGCGAAGCTCATTTTGGGAACCCCTGTAACAAGCTCGTGCTTCACCAGATAATTCATCCTTCGGAAGTTAATGTGGGCCATTCGTCTATGCCACATAATTGACTCCCGCTCCGAAGCTTTAGACACCAAACACAGATGCTCTTCACTTGATGTAGCTTTTGACATATCAAGATAGTAGATGTCGTTAACCCTCGGAGCTCTAATCAGTACCCAGTAAGGATCAATCACAAATCCCTCACGAAGAATCATGCACTCCTTGTTCGTAAACAGAGTAGAAAACTTCTGATCGCAGACTTGCGAAACACTGAGCAGGTTGTGCTTTAACTCTTTAACGTAGTTGACATTTTGGAAAGTCACTACACCGTTAGAGATACTTCCTTGTCCCGTAATCTTTCCACCCTTTTCCCCCGCAAACAGGACATTGCCACCATCAACCTCAATGTGATCGGTCAATAGATGACGATCTCTCGTCATGTGCCTGGAACAACCACTGTCGACAAACCAAATATTCTTGCCGCTCGGTCGCTTAGGTCGTCCCTGCACATTAAAATAGAGGATCAGTTTTGAATGGGGACCCAAGCCTTAACAGACTTGGGTCGTCCATTTACATCGAGAATGATCACATCAACCTTTTTGGTGTTTTTCTGGTAATCGGTTGAAATTGATGTGTCATTCTGATGTTTGGGTGACTTTTGTTTTTCTTTAACAACTTCAGTCAAGATTTGTTTTGGCCCGGTCTTGACTTGGTCTGAAGAAGAATCAACTTTGGAGTTGATTAGTCGATCCTTCTTTGGTGATGCTTTACGTTTCAAAATCAAGCTTTGTAAACGTGGACAAACTTTGGCAATGTGCCCCTCGGTTCTACAATAGTAGCAAGTTCTTGGATCATTTGAAATATCCATATGAATCGGAGAAGTTTGAATCTTCTCTTGTGGAATTGCTACTCGAGGTGTTGCCTTAGTCTGAGGGACTGGTCGAGACACTTTGGGAGAGAAACTTGTAGGCTTAGAAGAAGAAGCCATGTAACAGCCCAAGCACACCCGTAGCGTGATATTGTCCGCTTTGCTCACCGGCGCACGGATTTGTTTCTGGCACGAAGCTCGTGCCAAAACGCGTCATGCTAGAAGAGGTATCAACCCCCTTATAAGGAAGGATTCGTTCTCCTCTCCAACCGATGTGGGACGGATGTTACAATCCTCCCCCCTTACAGGACACAGCGTCCTCGCTGTGTACATCGGTCCGGGCCCCGGCTCTGATACCATTTGTAACAGCCCAAGCACACCCGTAGCGTGATATTGTCCGCTTTGCTCACCGGCGCACGGATTTGTTTCTGACACGAAGCTCGTGCCAAAACGCGTCATGCTAGAAGAGTTATCAACCCCCTTATAAAGAAGGATTCGTTCTCCTCTCCAACCGATGTGGGACGGATGTTACAAGCCACTCCCGGAGTGAAAATCTTAGACATAGGGGTTTGGATAGTGAGAATAGGTTTGTTGTCCTCAACTTTCTCCTTACCCTTTGACTTTGACTTTGTGGACTTTGACTCAGAGTCGGACTGCTTAAAAATCCGTTTTCCTTCACGCACCTGAAGTTGTTCAAACTTCTTGTCCATCTTAGTGATAAGACGGCTCTCGAGGCGCTGAAAGACCTTCTCAAAAAGACTCTCTTGGTGGTCAGTAAGGTGGACGTCTTTTAAGTCCTTAAGGTCTTTGGACTGGTCAGGGCGTTTTAAAACGACTTTAGACTCAATTGCACTAACACTTACTTCTGGACCAGTTACTTCAGCTTTTGGAGCTTCAGTGGTCAAAGAAGAAGATTGAGCTATTTCTGCGGCCGTACCATCGACCGGGACTGGGGTGAAATGTTGTGGAGGAGGCATACTGGTATACCCCAGTCCACCCTTGTCTTTGGTGTTCGACCGTTGAGACTCGATTAAATGACTCAAAATTTCTTTAGAATTCGCAATTGCAGCTAACTTTGCATGTAGAGTGTCGATCTCACTCTGTTTCTTTGCAACAGTTAATTTTTCAGCTGCAAGAGCATCAGAAAACTCTTTGATTTTTGAAACATGTCGAGAGATCATAATTTTTAGATCAGAAATTTCAACTTGTTTTTCTTTCTTAAAAACAGTTAAAGTTTTGTTTTCTTTGGATAAGCTATCATTTTTTAATCTAAAATTATTAGCCTCAGTATTTAATTCTCTAGCCGAGTTACTCCATACAGCGAGCTGGGCCTCGAGCACGCTGCAGTTAGAACAGACAGTTGTGAAAGGATCGATATCTACCTCAGGCTTAGGAGATGAAACGTCTGAAGTAGAAGCCATGAGTGCAAAATGCTCCGTTCTCTGCGCAATATCTTCGAATGCGTTCCAATCGACCTTGTTGTCAACGGCAAGAAGAGCAGTTTCACCCTTTTCAGCATCCTGAATTCTGAGGTTCCGAGTTGCTTGACCCTGATAGCCTCCCTGCTGATAATTCCTTCCTTGATGAGGGGCATGATAACTTTGGTGTTGTCGACCATGTCTATCTCCCTGGTCATGTCTAGGGTCTTCGCGTGAATGTTGACCGCATTCTCGAGCGAAGTGACCGAAGTTGTTGCACTTATAACACTTGACCCTTGACTTGTCAAACCCCATGCCGCTCTTTCTATCTCCCCCGATGAACTTCTTTCCAGTTCGGTTGAGAAAGCTTTTGATCCTCTTGGTCATCATGGCCATGTTCCACCGAATGTCCATTTCTTCTAAATCTTCAGGATGGACCTGATCATAATCTTCCTCAGTCAGAGCGGAATTAGCTATCCTTCCGTCGATCAAATCGTCATAAGCAGTGAGGAAGCATGACTGCAAACGTTCATGTTCCAGATTCTGAGAGACAGAAGCACTAAATGCCGTATCTTTTCCTCTCCCTTGAGACTTTAGGAGGGGAGCCGATTCTCTTTCCCGTCGTGATGAACAAGTTCTACAAGTAGAACAGGTAGGACAAGGTGAATCGGACGAGCTTGATACTGGAGGACTAACTTGAAAACTTGGAAAGCTGGGAGTCCGAGGCAAGTAACTTAAGGATGGAGGTACTTGTGTTGATGAGATATCCGAAAGGAAAGCAACTCCCGAATTATCTCTAATCACCTTCTGAGAGAACACATTGCTACCATAAGCTCTCTCTTGCATCTCCAGATTAGCTATCCGTAGCTTGTCGATGAGATCTTCAAAATCATAGTCTCTTAACTCAGGTTTATCTTTTAGTAGCAACACCCGAACTTCCCAATGCGGCGGCAAGCTATCCAAGAGTCGAGTATTCGTCTGAAGCTTGCTATACTCAACCTTTAACTCATATAGATCGTTTATAAGCCGACAAAATCTAGAAATCAGCATGTCTAGAGTTTCGCTTTCCCCACACTTGAAGTTGTCAAATTGCCTCTTCAAGATGTCGGCTTTGATGGCTTTCATCGCTTCAGTACCTCCGTATCTTTTCAAGATAGCATTCCATAGATCATGGGGATTATCGATCGTCCGGAATATTGCTCTCATCTCGTCAGTTAAACAAAACTGAATCGTTCCCAACGCCTTCTGATTCTTGAGAAAGAGCGCTTTCTCATCATCTGTATATGTAGCCGGAGCCCGATATGTTCTAACACCGGTGGTCGCATTGACATCAAAGGGAGCTTCATATTTCGAGAAGATAGGAGTCCACATGCTCGGATCCGTGCAAGCAACGTATGTCCTAAAATTCATCATCCATTCCTCCACACTTCGGTTTGGATTGTATAGTGGAGGAACTTAAGGATTACGACTCGGTTCCATGTTGAATGAATTCATATTCATAGAGAGAGCCATGACGAATCCACACCAATACCCAAAATCAGCAACTAACGAATACCCGAGAAGTAGAAGACCAGAAACCCGATTACCACTGAAGAAGTATACCAAACCGATCACAAAAACCGAATCCCGAATACCCCGAGCTCGACACTAACCTTCAAACCGTCTTTACACGAATCTCCACAAACAGAACCCGTAGAAACAGTAAGAAAGACCAGAGAATCTAACCTAACACCCACCTAACGTTTCTAACGAAAAACGGGCAGAGTAACGGCTAGAAAACGGAGTAAACGAACGTCTTCAGCACTCAGTTACGTGCACGTAATTCCCTAGTTACGTGAGCGTAACTACCTAGTTACGTGGGCGTAACTTCTTGTTACGTGCGTAACTTCCCAATTACGTGTGAGTAACTGTCTTCAAGTAACTATAGTTACGCGCGAAACTCCTTGTTACGTGACTGTGTAACTCAGTTACGTGCACCAGCAGAGGATTTCCTTTCGACGGCCAAAAACGAAGAAATACCCAAAACTAGAACCCCATCATCTGCAGATATCAAATATACCCAACTGTAAACGTAATATATGAACCCCGAGACCAAACTCCGGCTAGAAATGCCTAGATCTAAAAATTACCAAATAAAGTACACTTTACCCAAATCTTAGATCTAGCCTAAAACAGCCCCAATCTTCACCAAACGGATTCAAAGACCTCTATAACAAGTATAGAGGCTCTGATACCACTTGTCGGTCGCCTAATCGGAACACCTTTGAACCCTAATACTAAACTAATTGCGGAATAACTAGTTTATGCGTATGTATGATGAACAACAGTTGGTATAATCAAAAGATTGATTCTATTAAGCTTACGTGTTTGATTACAATCACGAATAGAACCTACACAATCGATTACAAGACTTTAACACTCAAGAACACTTAGTTACGCTCACAAACCCTAGCTCACGTAACTAATCTCTATATGAGTGCTCTGACAACTT
Organism: Senecio squalidus; assembly: GCA_910822075.1. Classification (NCBI taxonomy): domain Eukaryota; kingdom Viridiplantae; phylum Streptophyta; class Magnoliopsida; order Asterales; family Asteraceae; genus Senecio; species Senecio squalidus. Next base: position 24,925,152 of record CAJVGC010000582.1, read on the forward strand.
TCAACAACCGCATTTATGATCCCGAGGCTGCTATTTATAGGCAGCACGGGACAGTTACGTGCGCGTAACTCCTCAGTTACGCGCGTAACTCATTAGTTACGCGACCGTAACTTAGTTACGCGAGGGTAACTGTTAGTTACCCTCCGAAACTTGCATAAATGCGTTTTGGACTTTACAACTCGATTTAATTACATTTTAACTCTACGACACATTCAAATGAATACAATCTACAGACATTATGTTCCAACAGTATTCATCATAGGAATCTTTCTTACTCTAGAACTTTGCTTGCAACTGATCCACCACACTCTTATCCACTTGGAATGCCTTGGCTAAAATATCCGTAGAAATTGGAGGGTTTGCACCAAAAACAGCATTTGCAATCGTTATGGCACCTGGATTTTGACTACTTAATGCAGCAATAACAACTGCATTGCTATTACCCACATTGCGTTGGAAATGTACAAGTCCAACCGGGAACACGAAAACATCACCTTTTTGTAGTACCTTGCTGATAAAACGGTTGTCAGGGTTAGAGGTCACAAATCCGACTTGTAGGGTCCCTTCAAGAACGGTAAGGATCTCAGTTGCTCTTGGGTGAGTGTGTGGAGGATTAAGTCCCCATGGTGCGTAGTCAATCCTAACCATTGAGATGCCTAAAGTGTTTAAACCTGGTAACTGTGTTGCAAAGACTGGGGTAACCCTTGATCCCACAGTGTTTGATGTGTTACCTCTGAGGTGAAGCCCGCTGAAGAAGAAATCCTCTGCTTGAACTTGCATTGGGTTTTTGCATGATACACCATTTACTTTCACTACACAATGAACAAAAAACGTTCATTACATCTAATGCATTTTATAAAGTTATATTAATATAAAAAGGCTCAAAAAACTTGTACGAATAAGTAAACATGTTAAAGACAATACCTGAGCTGCTGGAATCAGCTACACAAAAATCTTGGAGGGGAGAAGGTTCATAGGCAGACGCAAAGAAGACTAAAGTAAAAGCTACAACGCTCAATAGAGTGAACTTGGTCGACATTTTTTAAGTTTACGAATGTGAAAACTGAGGAGATGTTTGTGATGGTGAAATAAGCTCATTTGAGGCTTCATATATATAGATCAAGGTAGTGTGCAAGGTTATTGATTCTGTTGTTTATTGTATTTTCAATGTGCCTTCCTTCAACTAACTTAAAATAATCGATTAACGTGTGATTATTGGATTGCCGTCTAATGCATTAAAATTTATCTTAGCAGCTACAGAATGAGATAAAGAATTTGTCAATGGCCAGCCTGCTTTTTATTCATGTGTCATTTTTAATTTCTAAGAACTAGTCAATCGTGAGCAATTCTAGTATGTTAAAGACAAAGTAAATTACACAGTAGTTCGTTCGTGTGTTTGTATCAAAATCATTAGTTTGAGACTTTTTTTTTTAATAATTACACTAGTAGTCTCCATTGTTGTAATTCTCTTACGTCGGTGATCCATTTTTCTAACGTAATTAACGATTTAAATGTCACATGTCTTTCATGTGAGAGCATTTGCGTCTTTCACTTATTATTTTATTTTTTAAGAAATTATGAACCCACCAAAATCAACCACTAACCAAAACCACTATCATTAATCTCACTACCGTCATCATTAATTTCTTTTTTAACACACACAACCCAAAATCCATAACTATTATTAATTTCAAAAAATAAATATACAATCTATGAGTAAATTTAAACCCACCATTATAACACCACTCCACTATCAAAGCATTATATCACCATCTTTAAGATTCTATTTAAGAAAACTAATTAGACGCTGAGGTTTTGGCCTTGGTGCAACCGAGCTACTTTATTTTGTAACGTTACTATGACTCCTAAGCTAGTCGTGTCGAAAAAACCCGAAACCGAAACCGGTCAAACCCGGTTCGGGTTGACCAAGAACCATCGGGTTCAAATCGGTTCGGATAGATCCGTTGTAGACCGGGTAATAACCGGGTTTTTTTGAACCGGTTTGAACCAGGTTCCCCATAGCTGCCCGTTTTTTTGTCTTTTTTTTATATTAACTAGCCGTTAGTTACGTTTTTTGTGTTTTTTTTACCATGTAGCCATGAGAAAATTACTATAAGTATGTAGGTTGAGTATGGGGTCAATCACACAATTCTAACTCTCTCAAAATATTCTCAAAAGTCTAAAGACGCAAAAAAATACGTTCGGAAAAAGTTAGAATAATTCTCGAAAAATCATCAACAATCAAATGGCAACTCTAAGCTCTACCGCTTCCACTAGTTTCGGTTCCTCAAGCGAAAGAACGATTGTAGCCGTTCTTGAAACAACCCCAAACCGAGCCGTTTGGTGTCATTTCCGTTTGGTGAAATTGGCGGATGGCGAAAAGATGGCGCATTGTAATCATTGCGGCCATTGAAAAGTGATTCCAACTCGACGTTGAAGCACCACATCGAGAGGCATTGCAAAGTACTCAATAAATTTTCGAAAGCGGGTCAATCATCGATGGTTAAAGACGGGACTATTTTGTATATTCGATGGAGCGGATGCATCAAGAGTTTGCGGGTTATGTGATACAATCTGCCTTGTCATTCAATCACTTCCACAACCCTCGATTCACCGGGGCGGTTTAAAGGTGTCTTCAACGGCGATATACTCAAGTAAGTCGTAATACTCTCAGAAGTGATTGTTTGAATATATGGAAAAAAGCTAAAGCAATGGTAATAAAAGGTTTTGAAATGTTAAATACAAATGTAAACTTAACAACAGATGTTTGGTCGAATCCTCATGGTTTGCCCGATTCATACCTTTGTGTTACCGCACATTGGTGTGATCCCGAGTCGTGGCAAATGATGAAGAGGATTATTGCTTTTGACCAATTTTCTTATCCTCACATGGGTCAAAACTTATTTCAAATGTTACGGAATGTTTTACAAAGGTATAATTTGGAAGAAAACGTGTTTTCAATTGCATTTGATAATGCGGGTAATAATACAAATTTGGTGGGCAAACTATAACTAAAATACAAAGCACTAATGAATGGTGACTTTTATCATAGTCGATGCGTTGTACACATTATAAATTTGGTTGTGAAAGCCACACTAGAAGTCCCCGAAGTAAAAAACATCATAAGCTCTTATAGACAAATGTTAGCCGATATATTTTCAAATCAAAGAAACTTAGATACAAGGGATATATGAAAATGTGTAAGGAAACGAATTCCATCTTTTTGGCCCTAATTGGGATGTTCCCACAAGATGGAACTCGACTTACAATATGCTTGTATATGGTTTACGCCAACAAGGTACTTTAACCTATTATTATGCCGAGTTAGTGCGTAAATATAGGGTTACATCATTTTCCGCTTGAAAAATGGGATATTATTCAAACACTAAGCCAATTGCTCAAAGTTTTTAAAACCGCAACTACTTTATTATCGGGTGTTTATTATCCCACTAGTCATTTAGTCCTTATAAAAATTGGTTTTATGGTTACAAAGTTGGACGATTTCGAATGTCAAGGTGAATTATATTTTAAAATGGTAACGCCTATGAAAGCAAAAATGAGAAAATATTTTGCTACATTGTCACCTTTAATTACCGTTTTCGCCGCATTAAACCCGTGTTCGAACAAAATTGGAGTAGAACATCTAATGCGAAAAATCTTTACAAAATTGGATATCGTTATTGACCCATTATATGCCGATAACGTCATAGCCGAATTTGATAATCTTTTAAAGGATTATTTGGGGTTTATTTTAACAGTATAAAACCCCATCAAATGTTGGTGAATCAATTTTTTCTATGGCGTCTACCTATGAAACCTATACTAGCACGGACACGGAAATTGACTTGTTTAACAAATTTAAAACGAGAAACACTTAAACGTGCTAGGGGTGATGGGGATGACCAAACAAATACCGAATGTAGGAGATATATGGGAACCGATTTTTTAGCCACTATGGGAATTGAATAATTCTCCAACTTTGAGGTTTTGGTTTGGTGGAGAGCACGGGAATTTCAATTTCCCGTTCTAATCGCCATGGCCAAAATCTACTAACCGTCCAAGCTTCCTCGGTAGCTTCGAAATCCGCCTTTTCTCTTAGTGGAAGAGTATTATCTTTACGAAGAACAAGACTCACACCGGCGACATTGGAGATGTGCGTTTGCTTGAAGGATTACTTAGACGCGGCCGAACATACACAAGACCACCAAAATCGTGAAGACGAATTACTCGATATCGAGGTGGAACAAGGAGTTGTAATATCACTTTCCGATAAAGAAATCGTTTTCGGTGAAATTTTCCGAGCATCTAGCTTCGAAGATGAACCTGTTGAAGATGACTTTATTGAAGTAGACGAAGATTAAGAATAAAAATCAATTTTAAATTTCTAATGTTATTAGTTACATTTCATATTAAAAATAGTACTTTTTCGAACATTTTTATGACAATTATTGTAATTTTAAGGTTATGAAGATGACTTTTTTAGTAGAAGAAAACGTTTAGGTATGATGTATTACACGTTTGTTTAATAAAAGTTGAAGTTTAACGTTTTTTTTCAGCTTACGCTTTTTTTTTCAAATGTTATTAGTTACATTTCATATAAGAATAGTAATTTTTTCGAACATTTTGCTAAACAATTATCGAAATATTAAACTTTGAAGATGTGTTTCAAGATTTTTTTAGCAGAATACAACGACTATGTATGATGTGTGTCATATTGTTTAAAAAAAATCGAATTTTAACGTTTTTTTGCAACTTACGCTTTTTTATTATAAAATGTCAAAACGGGTTTTTAACCGAATTTTCTACCCGAACCGGTTTGGACCTGAACACAAACCGAGTTTACATTTCAAACACCCAAAACCGGTTAAAACCCGACCCGATTTTTACCAAACAATCAACATCTTCCTTATTATTTTTATTTAGATTAGATTTTATTTAAAAAATATGACATAAAAGGTTTGGAAAGGTTTGACCAAACCCGGTTCGGGTTTTAGTCAAACCCGGTTTTGTGATCACTATCCTAAGCCCTAACATATTAATGACAAAAGAGTAACTACTATTCAAGGCTTCAAGCTACTCGATGAATATATATGAGTTAACTCCCTAAATCTAGTTTGCAATGTTTTTGTGATCTTCGCTTTAATCACTGTTATGGTTTCTAGCTAGAGACTAAGAAGCCATTGTGTTCGGTGAGTAGAGTACGTATCGCGCTCTTCTCTTCTTCAAAGTGATTGACGGATACTAGTAGTATTCTCGTTGATCATTGTTTCCCATGATTGTAATGACGAGACCTCACACTCAATTTATATCCACACTTCATGTAACACCCTACTTTGCCAAAATACAATAAAAAAAATCATATTCAAATAATTAAAACTAGAAACGCCGCAATGTGGAATGTCTCATTTAAAAGCAACCATTAAAGTTAACCAACTAGTCGGTTAGACATAAGGTGTTACTTAGTCTTATGTATCTCCAACAATAATTGAATATAAAGGAAACAAAAACATCATTTCAACACATAAAAAGTCGAAAATTTGGCCGGAATGGATTTTTCTCCACCGGAATTAGCCCCGGTGGATTTCACCGGAAAAAATTAGTAAATCTCGTATAGCCGGCATTCCCAATGCCGGCTTATGCCATGTGTGCATGCCACGTAGGATTCCACTTACTTCTTGTCCAGTCACGAGGTGCCTTTATCCGGCCTTTATCCGACGTGTCAATAGCCGGCATTGGGAATGCCGGTTTTTGATTAAATTTTTGGCGGTTTTCTAAGGCGGTTTCCGGTATTGTTAGGTGGTTTTAGGGTTTAGGTTTTTTTATTTGTTTTGAAAATGGTTAAGTGTTAGTGTTTAGGGTTAATTATTTATGTAATTTGATGATTTTTATGAAAATTTTCAAATTGTGTTTTGTTAATATGTTATTGTTTTAGAGTTTGTAAAAGTTAGATTATTATTTCTGGTTTTTTTGGTGTGTTTTATGCTATGTATAAAATGCCAAAAAATCATTTTGGTTAGTTTTTTTGTTTTGAAAATGGTTATGTGTTAGTGTTTAGGGTTAATTATTTATGTAATGTGATGATTTTTATGAAAAATTCCAAATTTTGTTTTGTTAATATGTTATTGTTTTAGAGTTTATAAAAGTTAGATTATTCTTTCTCGTTTTTTTTGTATTATTTATGCTATGTACAAAATGGACAGAAAATAAGTTTTTTCACAAAAATTAACAACTTAAAGTAAGAAATGGCCCTCTTAATCCCAATATAGAATGAACAAGTGATTACATAAAAAGATAGAATGGAGAAGTTACGATACACACTAATGTTGGTTACATGGGCAATTCCGGTTGCGGCTGTTGTGACCCGTGTCCACAACCACTACACGTTCGGGTTCTACTACCACTTGCAGTTCCGCTTGGCTCGTGTGACAACCGTCAAATTTCAGGTGTTCTTTACGCTCTATGTCCCTCGTTTTGTCTCTTATGCCTTTAAATTGAACTTTTATCGGAAACGGGCACGTGTCGGAATCACCACCGGAACCAACTTACATAAGTCCTAATACCAAGAAAACATATAATGAACTTTCCTAAGTTCATAACTAATCATAATTAAGAACTTTCAATTAACAAAAAGGTCCAACGAAGCAATAACGTAAAAACAAAAATCAGATAAAATCTGAAAAACCACCCGGTGCGCAGCACCTATTGTTTTGGTGCGCAGCACCTAACGCCAGATTTCAAAAATGTTACATTTTTAGTCCTTGTCTCGTTTTTGTAAACCACCAACCAATCATACTCGAACCTAGACACTCATTACTGCCAAAATCCCTGCCCAAGACCCCCCATTACTACACTCTACCATTTCATTTTCATTTCCATTTTTCTAAAATCAATAACACACACACATTTCACCTAGTTACCAAACTCTCTCATTTCTCTCATCTCCTTCTCTCTAAAAACTCCATTGAAGGCAGAAAACACAGCCACAAACCCACCATAAATCCTCCATCAAAATCGTCCAATCAACAAAACAAACAAGAAGGTGCAAGTTTATTTTCGGTTCAAGCTTTTACTACCACTTTTGGAGCTCTAGATCATTCAAAAACATCATCCACTCACTTTCATTCGGTAGAAACTTTAATCTTACCTTTATTTACTGTTTTTACTAATTGCATGTAAGATCTAAACAATAAAAATGAGTTTTTATAAAGATTTATGTCACTTTTTATACAAAGACGATTTTTAACTAAATAATACTTAGATCTATGTTTTTGTGGATAAAAGTTGTTTAGAAACTATAAAAATGGTGTTTTATGAGATAACTACTGGTTGCATGTCGAAATCTATGGGTGACAAAACGTTTTAAGCAAAGAAATCAAAAAACGGGGAAGAACAGCAAGGAGGTGCGCAGCACCCCCTAAAAGGTGCTGCGCACCGGGCTGCTGTTCCTCCCGAAAATCGCCGTTTTGGCCGTTTAAAACTTATGAATACGTTCTGGACTTTTACTAATATTATTATGGGACTGAGATGAATAAAACTAATGATAATGGTGACTTATATTGGACTCTTTGGACTTTTTGGACTTGTTAAATAAGTTATTATCTGTTATACGTGTTTTGTGAGCGAAATTGACTTTAGGTTTTGGACACAAAAATTTGGGCGCGGAAGCGCTGTTCAAATTTCGCTAGAAAACCTAAACCAATTCAGCGACCTAAACGTGTCTAACATAATGATAACTTTAACTTTGAACCTTCGGACTAAAAATAAACGTTAACCGCTTCGGACCAATTTTGGGACAATTTTGACTTTAACATTTAATTATAAACAAAAGTTACCTAATCTTTTATATATAAAGTAACCTAATAAGAAATTAACTTTTGGACAATCTTGGTATTCCTAGGCATTCCGTGATTCCCGGCTCCTTTTCCGACCGATTCCGAGTTCACTTTCTCCGCAAACCGTGAGTTACACCCCTCCTTACTTTTACCTTTTAAGTACTCTTTTTGGGGGAAACATGAGATCAAATTATTTTTGGAACTATAACTTTTATGTGCAACTGCTTATTGAACTATTTTGACTTTTGGAGCTAATTGAACTAATCTCTATTTTAGAAACTTTTGAACTAATTGAGCCACTTTCCACTTTTTTGGAAACTTTTGAACTTGAACTCTTGAACTCTTGGAACTTTGAGAACTTTTGAACTATCTTAGAACTTTGAACTAATATGCGTAAACAACATCATTTGTTCGGATTGGCTTACTTTAGACTCCCTAGGTTTGCCTCTTTGATACTTGATTAGACATTGATAGCTTGGTTGTATTTCGGAGCAAAACCCTAGGTGAGAATATAGCGCCGTAAGTACAGACAAAAACGATTTTGAAAACGGAACGAACTAAATGCCCCGCAACTTTTCTTGGACTGAACTCTACACACTATTAACACAAGCCGTTAGCATAGATTATGGGTATCGATACTTAGGAGCGGTCACTCCTTACCAATGGGTAGCGACCAAGGTACATATTGCTAAGTTCTCGCGAACTCGAACTCTAGACTGGAACTAGTGGGCAGGTACTTGACCAGAATCGGATTAGTGTGTAAAACTAAATCTTACGTATATTAAGCTTAGTGGTTGGTACAACTCGAGGATCATAGGTCTTTATTTACCCATATACTTACTTACTGTCTTACATATGTGGATTAATCCACCGCTAAGGTAATGACTACGAACTCTTTTGCTCGCTACGCTACTTGACTTTTGAACTTAACTTGGAACTTATTTGAACTTATTTTGAACAAATTTGGACTTGAACTTAAACTTATTTGAGTTATTCTTGAAATTTTAAGCACTTGAACTTAACTTGAACTTCTTTGACCTTGAACTTATCTCGAACACTTATGAACTTTTAAATTGAAACCTTTCTTCAATTTCATAAACTGTAACTCACTCACTACGTTTTTCGTAGTTGACACTTTATCTCATGTTTCAGGAACTAAGCGTAAGTTATGAAGTGCATTGCTCAGGCGGGTCAAGTCTTTTATGTGAAGTGTACCTTGGGAAGAAGACCTTATTTTGGGAATTTTATTTAAAACATTTTTGTTACGTATCATGGTCTTACTTTGAATCTTGGTTGTATCTTTGACTTGTACTTTTCATTTTAATTCGTAATGACTTGAACCGATGATTTTAGTGTAACCCGTGAAATGATTCTTTGCTCTCACATTCCGTGTTTCCGCTTTAGCGGGGTGTGGCAGACTTGGTATCAGAGCAAGGGTTATAGTGAAAACGGTTTTAAAAAATTTTCAAAAAGTTTTCGAAACCAAAACTATAACCAAGGCTTTTCAGAAAAATTATTTTCGGGTTCAAACTTTAGTATATTATTTTCCGCAATTGCATGATTATCTTTTTCAACTATGCGTGACTTGATCAACCACCCGTAGTTCAAAATGAATTATGCAAGAACGGAAAGTGAAAGGCTATCGTTAAACGGTTTTGAGTCCATAAATTCCCGGTCTTGTCAATTCCCGACACTCACATAATTGACCCGTGCATGCATTTTACTTACGTTTTTTTTCCTATTCTTAGTTTCCCCGTACTTATGTAACTCCCTATTCGCAGATACGCTATGTCTCAGTCGTCACGCTCCCGATCCCAGACTCGATCACTTCCCCGAGCCGCCTCCCCCTCTCACGAACCCTCCGAGGGCCACACGGCATCCGAAAGTCAGCGTTACCAGACGACTGACCCAACGGAAGATACATCTCAGACCATCAGCAGCAGTAACGGGTCCAGCCCAAGGACGGTACTTCCACCTCCTAGACTAGTGCCCGTTGCAGCACCACAGCCCCGAGGACCCAACGCTGGAGCACTTGTGCATCAGCAGTCGGGCCCGTTCCGACCCGCACCTCCCCCGTCTTTCTTGGATCCCTACGATCCCGCTCTGCATACTCCAATGGCGGAGCGCTACGCGTGGGATCGACAATTCATAGAAGAAAGACGACGTGCTCAGGGGGTCGGACCCTCCCGACCCATGATGCCACCTACTCACCAGCCTCTTCCACCAGACGCATTCCTCAACCTACACCGTCAGGTCCGCGGACTCGCTGAAGAAGCTCAGGAGCAAGGCCTTCTTCTCTTTGAAGTCTCTGATGTTGCGAACGAGTTGGCGCAGCAGTCCCGGCGGATCATCGCGACCGCCCAGGCCACCGCCCGGACAGTGCAGTGCCTCACCAGAGCCTGCATAGTCATGGGAGCGCTTATCGTAGCCATAGCCGCCATGATGTTCCTTGAAGAGCGTTACTAGGCATATTTTTCCCTTTTTCTTTGTACTGTACCGGCTTAGTTGTAATTTTCCCATTGTACACGACTTAAGCCATTATTTATGATTTCTCTATGTATTGTACTTGTATTTTTTTTCAGTAATTTTGTTCTGTGTACTGAAACCTCCTATTATTGATGAAAACCTCTATCTTTATTTAACCTTACTTGTCTTGTCACGTGAACCTTTCTCTATTGTCAAACATTATTACAAATTCTTGAATCCTCGTCGTGCGGATATTGTTATCTTGCTTATACACTCTTTTACTACTATCGTTATCGTATGTGTGCTAACTGTTCACCCTCATTACTCTCGTGTATTCAATGATCGCTAACTTTGAGTTGGATTCTAGTAGAAAATTTCCAATGGCGCATTCTAAACTATTTTCTTCCTTCCCTTGTAGAACTATGCCTCCCAGGAGAAGACGCCGGAATCGCATAGCCAAGCAGATTGTCGTGCAATTCCAAGCGCTACTCCCAAGCGTGATCGCCCAGATCGTCGCTGGAATCAACCAAGGGATCTTCGGAATCAACGAACCCCTTCTCCCTCTTGGGCCGACCAGGCAGGACGAGGACGAGGATTTTGGAACCAACCTCCTACCTCCCCCTCCATCCCTCTTCCAACGAAGTGAGAATAAGAGAAGGAAAATTCACCACCAAACCTCAAGGACTAGCATCAACCAGGAATCCACCGCCGTAACCCGCACCTACTCCAGACCACGCCCCCAGTGCAGCAGGTGCCACTTCCACCATGCCCGGAAGTGCCCGGTATGCAGACTTTGCAACACAATAGGGCATTACCCCTGGTGCTGTCCAGAAAATGCAAACAGAAAGCTGCTATGCCTCGAATGTGGGAGCAACCAGCACCTCCGTGGGGATTGTCTCCAAGAGCGTACCACAGAAACCCTCAGTGCTCTCGCAATCACAGCCGAGGAAACCCCTCAGGACCTCAATGCAGCTACTGGTATGTTCCCTGTCAAATAACCCTCTCCTTCCATACTATTAGATTCAAGAACTAAAGGAAACCTTACCCCCTTAGAAATTAGACCCCTTATCAGCTTAGGACCTAAAGTCTTGCGGACACCCTTTTCATCGAATATGCTAATGACCAATAGTCGAAGCTACGAGTGCAAACTTCGGATTTCCAATACTTCGCTTGCCTAAAACCTTTCCATCACCCCAATTCCTACCGAACCATCAAGCTTTGACGCTATCGTCGGGATGGACAGGTCACCCCAGTACTGAGCCAAGATCGTCCGTTCCGACAAGCTCCCCCGTATCCCCCTCCATAAAAGGAAACTCCCGTCGTTCAGGAGTACAACCTGAATGATAACTTCGCAGCGTGTATCCCTCGATGATGCACCAGTATCCCGAAAAGGACTACGACGCACCCTCCGCTCACGACGTCAAACATAAATCTAAGGAAAGCCGAGTCCAAGACACTTTCGTAGTCGAGGACCATCCAAAGCCTTCCTGAGAAATTGCCCGGACTACCGCCGAAATCGACGAGCGAAAATTTCAAATAAACCTCGTTCCTAACACTGCACCAATGGCCAAGGCTCCCTGCCGTCTAGCATCACCTGAGATGCTAAGGCAGCCAAAGCTGCTGTAGGAACTTCCCAACCCTAACTCTACCACTCAAATTCAATTCCACGGGAAGCCCAACTTCCCTAACAAGAGACAGACGGACCCTTCCGTTTGTACGCTAAGCGTCATGAACTCATCAAGCAAACCGTCAAGAACTGATGACCACTCCCGAGGATCGACAACCTATCCGAGTAGTTGCAGAATGCAGCTTACCTCTCAGAAGTCGACCCCCGCCCGGGTTATCACCGGATTTGCGACGTTGTCTGCATTCCCTGAACTGGATGCAAGCAATCCAAGCTTTCTCCTCTGTCAGTAGGCCTAAACAACACACTGCCGGTATTCATGGACTTAATGAACAAAGTGTGTAGGCCGTACTTGGATGATTAATAATCATACTCCTCGCCAACACTCTCACCTACTCAAGGAAGATCCTGTGAACATCCCGAGCTCACCCTAGAACTCTCCCGAGATCAGGAATTGTACACCCAATTCTCAAAGTGCAAATTCCGACCCTGAGCAGAACATTTCCCTGATTTCATAGCCAACAAGGCAAGAGCCGAACTCAGGCTAAACGTAACTCGTTGCGCCAACCCCCAAGCATGAGTTCTGAAATCCGAAGGTATTCGTGAACCCATTCCCGTCAATGGCCATCAAATTGTTATTCCATCTATCCGGGATCCGACTTGTCGTACAAGAATTCCCGAGGGTGCTGTTCTGGCCGGACATGTATAAGGACACTACCTTGTATCCAGCCAAGTGCCTCACTTACTCCGAGATCAAGGCGGGACACCGAAACCTATCCCTCTATTAGTCGGTCTGCGTCCCACTCCCTCTTCCGAGAGCCCTCCAGAGGATCGCTAGGAACGTGACTACGCCTCATCACCCCTCGTCATTCGCCTTCCTTTGGTCGAGATCACCTACGCCAACAGATTCCATGACAGCACTAAGTGCACCCCTCCAGCCTCTATATGGATACCAATGTCGGTCACCGTCGGTCGGCTAGATGCTGACGGTAGACAACTCACGAGGTCCGACGTCTGTCCCTAACCGTGAAGGACTGGAAGCATTCCCGTACCCGGCCAAGGAATTGCGTGACCATCTAGAATAAAAGCCCTCAATCCCTTAGATGGAAATAGAGTATCCCCTAGGATATCGCCACGGAAAGAGGATAGTCTGCTTCAGGAAACGCGGCAAACTAAGCCCGAAGTACACCGGTCCAATCTAAGTCTTGGAGCACACCGATCCGACTTCTCATTGCTTTTAACTTTCCCAACCGTCTCCTAACATTCTTATGTGTCCCTTCTCACACTTGAAAAGTGTTCATCGGATGAGACCCTCGTCATCTCCCTCTAAACAAGGTCAAAACTGCTACCAAACCAAATTCCTTGTTGAAACGCTTAGGTTGTTGACTCCAAGGTCAAACAACATAGACCGAACCTTGTACCCATCTCTGAGTTCAGTGGAACCTCCGACGTAGCCCCACTACCGCGTGAAGACGCAGGGACCGAAACTCGTCAGGAGAATCCACCATAATCCGACGGCATTTCTTCCCCATGGGACGAACTAAATTTCGGGACGAAATTCCTTTCAACCCGGGGAGAATGTGACAACCGTCGAATTTCAGGTGTTCTTTACGCTCTATGTCCCTCGTTTTGTCTCTTATGCCTTTAAATTGAACTTTTATTGGAAACGCGCACGTGTCGGAATCACCACCGGAACCAACTTACATAAGTCCTAATACCAAGAAAACATATAATGAACTTTCCTAAGTTCATAACTAATCATAATTAAGAACTTTCAATTAATAAAAAGGTCCAACGAAGCAATAACGTAAAAAAAAAATCAGATAAAATCTGAAAAACCACCCGGTGCGCAGCACCTAACGCCAGATTTCAAAAATGTTACATTTTTAGTCCTTGTCTCGTTTTTGTAAACCACCAACCAATCATACTCGAACCTAGACACTCATTACTGCCAAAATCCCTGCCCAAGACCCCCGATTACTACACTCTACCATTTCATTTTCATTTCCATTTTTCTAAAATCAAAAACACACACATATTTCACCTAGTTACCAAACTCTCTCATTTCTCTCATCTCCTTCTCTCTAAAAACTCCATTGAAGGCAGAAAACACAGCCACAAACCCACCATAAATCCTCCATCAAAATCGTCCAATCAACAAAACAAACAAGAAGGTGCAAGTTTATTTTCGGTTCAAGCTTTTACTACCACTTTTGGAGCTCTAGATCATTCAAAAACATCATCCACTCACTTTCATTCGGTAGAAACTTTAATCTTACCTTTATTTACTGTTTTTACTAATTGCATGTAAGATCTAAACAATAAAAATGAGTTTTTATAAAGATTTATGTCACTTTTTATACAAAGACGATTTTTAACTAAATAATACTTAGATCTATGTTTTTGTGGATAAAAGTTGTTTAGAAACTATAAAAATGGTGTTTTATGAGATAACTACTGGTTGCATGTCGAAATCTATGGGTGACAAAACGTTTTAAGCAAAGAAATCAAAAAACGGGGAAGAACAGCAAGGAGGTGCGCAGCACCCCCTGACAGGTGCTGCGCACCGGGCTGCTGTTCCTCCCGAAAATCGCCGTTTTGGCCGTTTAAAACTTATGTATACGTTCTGGACTTTTGCTAATATTATTATGGGACTGAGATGAATAAAACTAATGATAATGGTGACTTATATTGGACTCTTTGGACTTTTTGGACTTGTTAAATAAGTTATTATGTGTTATACGTGTTTTGTGAGCGGAATTGACTTTAGGTTTTGGACACAAAAATTTGGGCGCGGAAGCGCTGCCCAAATTTCGCTAGAAAACCTAAACCAATTCAGCGACCTAAACGTGTCTAACATAATGATAACTTTAACTTTGAACCTTCGGACTAAAAATAAACGTTAGCCGCTTCGGACCAATTTTGGGACAATTTTGACTTTAACATTTAATTATAAACAAAAGTTACCTAATCTTTTATATATAAAGTAACCTAATAAGAAATTAACTTTTGGACAATCTTGGTATTCCTAGGCATTCCGTGATTCCCGGCTCTTTTTCCGACCGATTCCGAGTTCACTTTCTCCGCAAACCGTGAGTTACACCCCTCCTTTCTTTTACCTTTTAAGTACTCTTTTTGGGGGAAACATGAGATCAAATTATTTTTGGAACTATAACTTTTATGTGCAACTGCTTATTGAACTATTTTGACTTTTGGAGCTAATTGAACTAATCTCTATTTTAGAAACTTTTGAACTAATTGAGCTACTTTCCACTTTTTTGGAAACTTTTGAACTTGAACTCTTGAACTCTTCGAACTTTGAGAACTTTTGAACTATCTTAGAACTTTGAACTAATATGCGTAAACAACATCATTTGTTCGGATTGGCTTACTTTAGACTCCCTAGGTTTGCCTCTTTGGATACTTGATTAGACATTGATAGCTTGGTTGTATTTCGGAGCAAAACCCTAGGTGAGAATATAGCGCCGTAAGTACAGACAAAAAGGATTTTGAAAACGGAACGAACTAAATGCCCCGCAACTTTTCTTGGACTGAACTCTACACACTATTAACACAAGCCGTTAGCATAGATTATGGGTATCGATACTTAGGAGCGGTCACTCCTTACCAATGGGTAGCGACCAAGGTACATATTGCTAAGTTCTCGCGAACTCGAACTCTAGACTGGAACTAGTGGGCAGGTACTTGACCAGAATCGGATTAGTGTGTAAAACTAAATCTTACGTATATTAAGCTTATTGGTTGGTACAACTCGAGGATCATAGGTCTTTATTTACGCATATACTTACTTACTGTCTTACATATGTGGATTAATCCACCGCTAAGGTAATGACTACGAACTCTTTTGCTCGCTACGCTACTTGACTTTTGAACTTAACTTGGAACTTATTTGAACTTATTTTGAACAAATTTGGACTTGAACTTAAACTTATTTGAGTTATTCTTGAAATTTTAAGCACTTGAACTTAACTTGAACTTCTTTGACCTTGAACTTATCTCGAACACTTATGAACTTTTAAATTGAAACCTTTCTTCAATTTCATAAACTGTAACTCACTCACTACGTTTTTCGTAGTTGACACTTTATCTCATGTTTCAGGAACTAAGCGTAAGTTATGAAGTGCATTGCTCAGGCGGGTCAAGTCTTTTATGTGAAGTGTACCTTGGGAAGAAGACCTTATTTTGGGAATTTTATTTAAAACATTTTTGTTACGTATCATGGTCTTACTTTGAATCTTGGTTGTATCTTTGACTTGTACTTTTCATTTTAATTCGTAATGACTTGAACCGATGATTTTAGTATAACCCGTGAAATGATTCTTTGCTCTCACATTCCGTGTTTCCGCTTTAGCGGGGTGTGACAGCTCGTCCATTTCGTTACGGATTCTTCTTTGTTTCTTTCTTCCCCTTTTTGTAATTATCATTCTTGAATCCGCCACGATGGTCCAGTTCGGTTGTCTCCAGTAGTCGATGTGCCGTAGTGGCTGAAACTGTGCGTTATATTGACGTCTCCACTTATCCGTGCTATAGAATTTCGAAGCCATTACCGGAGCAGCTTCATGGTTTCTTCGAGTAGGACCGTTCATGTGTCCATCAACAGCCATGCCATGGCAACAAACAATCCTTTGCATTTGCCACTTTCCACAAGTACAAGACTTTTCTGGAAAAGTGACCGTGTATGTGTTTTCCCCACCCATGGTTGTGGGGTCATGTGTCCGAAACTCATAAACACCATTTGAGATATTGTAAGGTGTTACCTCCTGATGAGTGGCATATGATTCCCGACCAGTGTAGAGTTTCCACATGGCTATTGCTAGAGGTGAATTGCAGCCCATAGATCTCTCAAAGTTCTGTACAAAGTGTGCTCTTGTAAGGTTGAACGTACCTTCTATACATGCCTTGATAGGCATCATACGCACTGTGCGTATCACATTGTTGTATGATTCTGCATTGTTTGAGGTGGTGTTTCCCCAACGTACATAGTCATTATCATGCACCAATGTCCACTTCGCCAGACCAATTGCTTTCAGCCAATCCCAAGCTTCTTGTTTTATCCCTCTCAACTGCGAAACGGCGTACCTATACTTTCTCCGCTGAGTTGCAGTGCCGACCTCCCAACACCATTTTTTCAACTTGTGGTCTTTAAACGCCGTCATAAGGTTACTCCTTATGTGTCTTAGACAGTAATGATGATGCCAGCCATCCATTTCAGCCATTGCGTTGATCAAACCTGGATGACGGTCTGAAATCACACACAAGGCTCTATCTGAATGAACTACGGCAACATTATTCCGGAAGTTGTGCAGAAACCATCGCCAGCTCTCATTTGATTCATTATCAACCATGGCGAAAGCAAGAGGAAGTATATTCCCGTTTTCGTTTTTCGTCACGGCTGTAAGAAGCTTCCCGCGATAGTTTCCTTTCAAATGGGTGCCATCGACAACTACGTAGGGAATACAATGCTTGAATGGCAGGTCCAAAAGCCCAAAATACATACCTAAAAAGAAAATTGTAATCATTAATATGAGTATTAGAATTAAACTACGTTTTTAAAGGTTTGATTTTTAATGTATTTTGTAATTTAATACGTTCTATCAAAGGAAAAAATTACGGTATGAACCCAACCTTCGTCATAGAACGTATAAAAGTCCAAAACGAATTAAAAATTCGTTTCATAATTCTTTAGTCATATTAATTTTTTTTTATTACTTTCAAAACAATTGACTATAATCATTAATATGAGTATTAGAATTAAACTACGCAACAAAATTGGGAGAGCCCTAAAGCAAATAGCCTCTATGGTCATTGTCCACATATTGAATAACTCCCGTTTCAAAAGCAAACGGACCACATGCATCCATTCAAATAAGTCAAATATGGATTGTGTAAGTTATTCAATATGTGTTCAATACAATTTACCACAAATAAAAATTTATATCCAATATCATTAGTCTCTCACATATCAAATAACAATTATTATATGTCAATATATGCAGTTTACTTTTTACTATATCATAATATTTAGTTGGTAATTTACAAAATACATACCTAAATGTTTCTGGACCGTCTTGGTTTGCATTTTGGGCATGTAACCAGGTCACGATTGTACCGGGGTTTCGGTAGACCAATTCCTGAATGTACTTCGGAAGCTCGGCAAAATTGCTCTCCCATGTTCCGTAGAGCCGTTCAATGGCTATTCTACGGGCATTCCAAGTTTTACAGTAGGACACGTCCACGTTCCAAGTATCCTTGGCAGTGGCAATGATGTGTTTTACCTTGTATGTAAGGTCCAGCTTGATTTGGTGACCAATTTTTGTTGCAATCATGCTTGCGACAAAAAACGGTTGTTATTTCTAACGACCGATCCTACACAATTGGGGACAGGCTTCCAAACTACCAGCTTCCATAATCCTCTATTGTTTCTATTTGAACCCCTAGCAGTCCATTCACATGGATACCGGTGTTCGTCGCCTTGGTAGTCCGGACCCGCTGTGAAGCATATTGCTTTCCATGCCTCTGGCCTCGAGTCCATCAAGTACATTTCCCTATTAACTTTTAGCAACCATATTCTGATTGCATAGCACGTGGGTCATCGCCTTCACGCCAGTAGTCCACCGTTTCTTCCTCTTTGTTGAACGGAAGACGATTTCATTCTTCCTCCCCCACAAAACCAGCGTCTGATTCCAAGACCCTTTCATCATCTTCACGATGAAGTACGAGCTCATCGTGCCGTCCTTCATCCTCCGAAGCGTCTCCAAGAATTGCATAGTCTTCCGATGCATATTCCTCGACCGTGTCGTTATCGGAATCAGAACGGCCGTTTCCACCAAAAGGTTCCTCTTCGTGTTGCTGGTGTGGGGGGGGCTTGTTGTTCGCCATGGTGTTGACTACTCTCAAGGTTCTGGGCTTCTTCGTTATACTGTTCAACATGCCTTGATGGGAACTCGGGTTGCTCAGCATAAGAAGAATGTTGAAAGTGATCGGTGTAGGATGATGGAAACCCATCTTGAGACTGATGAGGATTGTGTAATTGAATGTTCCTCATCTGGTCTATAAAAGAAAATTGTGTTTGTTGAGGCACTGGGAAAAATTGTGCTTGTATTTGTGCTTGATAATGAGGGTTGTTGGAACTCAAATAATAGATTGTTCCAAAAGATTCATCGTCTACCATTTCGCTCTGGAAAACATGTTCTCCGAAGGTGTACCACAAGGTTAGTTTAAGGTTATAGAATTCACTGGTCACACCAAATTTGTTGTACGCCGTCTCCTTGAAAGTAGCAAGGCTGACCTTCTGGTACAGAGGAAAAACAATACGCCGGGATGATGGATCGCCAATCAAGTAACCGTCTTGAAATGAAAGTTCATTTCCAGGGACTAGATGAACAAGAGTGTGGTAAATTCAGACATGGTTGGGGAAAATGAGAGTTGTTTGAGAGTTTCTGTATGAGAGTTATGTGAGAGTTGTATGAGAGTTATGAGAGGTGAGAGTTGGGAGTTGATATAGGTAGTATATATATAAAGTACAGAACCTTATCTCATAATATCTGATAGAAAATCCGGAGATTAAACCTTGTCCAGTGAAAATGCCACGTAGGTTTTAGATATGGATAAAAGCCGGTGTTGGCAAATCCGGCTTATCAAAAGCTTTTATTAAAGGTCTGTATGATGTGAACAATACACTGTTTCACGTACAGTACCTTATGTCATAATATCTGACAGAAAATCCAAAGTTTAAACCTTGTCCAGTGAAAATGCCACGTAGGTTTGAGATATGGATAAAAGCCGGTGTTGGCAAATACGGCTTATCAAAAGCTTTTATTCAAGGTCTGTATGATGTGAACAATACACTGTTTCACGTACAGTACCTTATGTCATAATATTTGACAGAAAATCCGGAGATTAAACCTTGTCCAGTGAAAATGCCACGTAGGTTTGAGATATAGATAAAAGCTGGTGTTGGAAAATCCGGCTTATCAAAAGCTTTTATTAAAGGTGTGTCTGATGTGAACAATACACTGTTTCATTACAGGAGTCATTTCATTGGATACAATTCTAATTTCTTAACACCAATTCAAATTTCTTCACCGTCACCGATCACCGTTAACGGTTACTTTTTCCGGCAATCAAATAACAGAAACCGTTAATTTTAACTTATCAATTTTTATGTATTAAATAGAAAAATAAAAACATTTTGTTGCCAAGTTTAAACTTTTATTCCTGCATATGATGTTATCTCATAATATCTGACAGAAAATCCAGGGTTTAAACCTTGTCCAGTGAAAATGCCACGTAGGTTTGAGATATGGATAAAAGCCGGTGTTGGCAAATCCGGCTTATCCAAAGCTTTTATTAAAGGTCTATATGATGTCAAAAATACACTGTTTCACGAACAGTACCTTATGTCATAATATCTGACAGAAAATCCAGAGATTTATGTTAGTGGAATCAATGCTTTTACAGCCTTTTATTAAAAGCCGGTGTTTGTAAATCCCGCTTATTAAAAACTATTCATATGAACTTATTATAAATAATAACACACTATAACACTATCGATTTACACTATCACCTTATTATATCTCTCTAGCAAATCCTGCAACAAATTTAATCACATAAGCATGGCTTCTTCCAGTAATTCTTATTCCACTACCTCCAATATCCTAGACACAGTTTTCAAACATATTGAAGAAGATAAAAAGCGTCTGGAAAAACTAAACTCCCTTATCAAAAGTTTCCAGAAAGCTGATTACGAAAAAACCCAACTCATACAATCAATTCATGATGACCCACACCTATCAATTTTAGAACAAGATTATCTCAACCACCTTCGTCTCCAGTGCGTGAAAGACTGGGAAATTACGTCCAAATGTGGCGAGTTGATCAGTCGGATTGATCTTCAAGTAGAAGAGAAAAATGACTTTATACAACGAATTTGCAACTTAAACGAAGATGTAGATGCGGTCAACATCTCCGAAAACAACTCACAAGCTATCATACCAGCTGAAAGTGCTGAGCAATTTTTCCTTGAAGGTGACAGAGGAAAGAACGAAGAAGACCAATATTGTATAATTGGTTTTTTACCAGAAGATGTACAGTGTTCCAGAACACTTTGGGGCTTTCTGTTAGGATTTACCCAAGACAACGAATTGTGGGAAACTGTAGGTTTGTAATTTACAATTATTATTTTTTTTAATAACTTTAATTTTTTTCCGCTTATTTTCAGCATGTCGATGCATGGATAAGGCGATCACAAGTGGTGCATCGAAATTTAATAGAGAGGGAAACACAACGCACAAGAACCAGGTATGCAGTTGTGCCTATATCGTTTCATGATGATTTTTGCAATCATCAAAATTGGGGCAAAAACTTTGATATAGCGCATGGAATTAAAAAACCATACAAAACTGGAAAAACATTGATTCAGTCCTTATTCCAATATGTACCCCACTTAATCATTGGTTTCTTATTGAGTATAAACTTGCTGACAATGAGTTGACCATTTACGACCGTGATAAATCTGCAAGTCCGGCCGTTTATATGCAAAACTTATTATCATTTTACTCGACAAACATGTTATGGTTTTATAACTCTGCAAGACGTATCAGAGCAACATCCGAACCGGTACCTCCTCCTAGGTCTAAGTCATATATTTACTCTAAAAATGTCAGTCAATATCCGGGTAATAAGGAGAACTTTGATGTGTTTGTATATATGTTTATTCACTACCTGCTCACTGGTGAAGCCTTAAGTGTAGTTATAGCTGATGTATCCGATGAACAACTAGTTGATTTCAGGAGAAGGATGGCAATTGTACTATACGCAAAACGTAAAATGTAATTTTTTTTTTATATTTAATAATATGTAATGTTTTTAATGTATGTTTTTATTGTAATGATTTTTAATGTATGTTTTTATGAATATGTTTTCTATTAATATGTTTTTATTGTCATGTTTTCTATTAATATGTTTTTATTAATATGTTTTCTATTAAAATGTTTTTTACTAATATGTTTTTATCTAATATTTAATGTTTTATAAAATATTGATATAAACAAATATTAAAACAGGAAACAAATATTGATATAAAACAAATATTAAAACTCAGAACAAATATTAATATAAACAAATATTAAACACAAACATAACTTTTTATTAATTCAAAACATCAAACAGTTGGAAATACAACACAATAGGTAACCGTACTAATGAGGGGGATGCTGGTGGTGTATACGACTGCCGGTTAAACATCTGGTTGGCTGAGGGATCCTGTTTGACCTTCTGGGTTCGTTTTGGCCAGCTTCTTCATTCTGTGGGTTGGGTGGCTGGTCAAACCCATGATCACCAAAAGACTGCATCTGAACCGGGCTACTATCAGCAAACTGAGACCGGCGTGCAACCATTTCAGTACCAGGGTCCCTTTGGAAATCTGGTTGTAGCCAAGGACTGTACTCGCCAGGAATATTCGGTGACAACGACAGCCAAGTAGAGTCATGGGTAGGGGTAGGGCAAGGGGTAGGGGTAGCAAACAACTCATTGAGCATGTCTTGCCGATGTTGGGTACCACTACCTCCAGCCTGAAACTGTTGTGTACCACTACCTCCAGGCTGAAACTGCTGATACTGCGAACTACCCTCACCAGTCTGAAACTGCTGATACTGGGAAGCACCACCATCCGCCTGAATCTGCTGCCCGTATTGGGAACCACCCCAACCACCCTGAAACTGGGAACCACCCCAGCCACCCTGAAACTGACCTCCATGTTGGGGTGGAGGAGACGGAGGACGTGGAAAATACGCACGTGGGGGAAACGCAAATTGTTGCGATCCATAGTTTATCCGGTCCGGATTATGTCCATATCC
This sequence comes from Senecio squalidus, assembly GCA_910822075.1. Taxonomy (NCBI): domain Eukaryota; kingdom Viridiplantae; phylum Streptophyta; class Magnoliopsida; order Asterales; family Asteraceae; genus Senecio; species Senecio squalidus. The sequence continues at coordinate 24,947,951 of CAJVGC010000582.1, forward strand.
CATTGCATCACTAGGGAGTTGAACAAAATCCTGCCACATGGCGTTGTTACCCAGTCCACTATCCATGTTCCGTTGAGCACGATCGTGGATTTCCCTCAACGTCTCGTTCTGCAAAATAAATTTAACTTTTTAATTTAATATACAAATATATATCGTATAAATATATATATATATATATATATATATATATATATATATATATATATATATATATATATATATATATATATATATATATATATATATATATATATATATATATATTATAGCAAAATTAAATGTAATATATAATATAAAATAAAATAAATACGCATAACATATTACCTGTACTTGCTGGACACCGCCCCAATCTGGATACACGTTAGGAGGGTTATGTGCAGCCGGAGACGTGATGACTAAGACAGTACGATCATAACACCATTGCATATAGCCAGGTAGAACACCGCCCCCCGCTGGTCCATTAAAATGATAGACACGGTTTTGTCTATCATTCCAACACACTATCTCAGCATCTTTCTTCTCCTCCCAGTCTGTACCTCGTCCCCCGCTAAACTTACCCTCGTGGTTCCTCTTGTGTTGTGCAACTAAAAATATATACAAACTTTCAGGAACCCCTTGCCCGAATGCAAACTGCCTGCATACTCGGTTCGGTACATGAGGTTCCGCAACACACCACCAGAAAAGCCATCCACTGTATGCCCATAACCCGTTGTCTCTCCGGCAATCATAATCAAGGTCCCCAGTACAGCGGTATAAGAACACCAAATAAACTGGCCCTCTTCCAAGGCGGTGAAAGCGGAACGATATGCAACCAGCACATGAGCCGGTGTGGTTGTGTGACTAAGGGTACAAAACTGGCGATGCCACCTAATATACAAAATAATAATCGTAAAAATTTAATAAAAATAATAAATATAATAATCATAATTAAAATTATATAATAAAAATAATAAATATATAAAAATAATAAACATAATAAATATAATAAAAATAATAAATATATAAAAATAATAAATATAATAAATATAATAAAAATAATAAATATATAAAAATAATAAATATAATAAAAATTTAAAATTTTAATTCTAATAATCATAATCTAAATTAATCATAATAACAAATATAATAAAAATGTAATGCATAGATAAAAATATTACTTGCTACCAACGGAGCTTGGGTAAATATGCGGTACACCCACCCGTAGTCTCATACGGGGCGCAATAAGAGGTATTCTCTCACAGGCCCAAAGCTGAAGCAAAATCAACGGGCCCTGAATACCTTTCACACCCGGCTTCTCCGCAGCAGTACACAGTTTTCGGTACAAATACGCCAACACTGCGGAGCCCCAGCTAAGTCTACCACCTTCAGTTAGGTCGTCTATGTTTTTAAGAAAATTAAGCGGCACATCATACGACCTTGCATCACTGAACAGGTGCCCACCCAAAAGAGCCAAAATATAACATCTAGCTCTTTGCAAGTCGCTACCAGAGGGAGTACGAATTTCCTCGACTAGAGTCTGCATTGTTATTCTACCAGCAGTAACTTGACTCTCATCTGGCCTAAACCCAAGATAGCCATAACAATCACTCACCCACTCATCCACGCCTTGACACTCCCAAACTCCGGAAACCACCGGTCCGTCGGTCCGTCTACAGGCAAACCCCAAAGAACTTGTACGTCCTGCAACGTAACTGTCGCTTCACCGGTGGGAAAATGGAATGTGTGCGTCTCGGGACGCCACCTTTCAACCAAATCCGTAATCAGAGCGTGGTCGATTTTATGGTAACCGGTGCGTAATACACCGTCGAACCCAGCGCTAGCTATCCAGTTTCTCACACTCTCCGGAATATCGTCGGTCAGGTCCCAAAATCCGGAATCACAACGTCTAGCTTTTATATGAACGGTAGCATCTTGCGAACCGTTAAATAGACGGGCAGAACGATGGTGGTCATCGTCTTGTAAAAACAGCAAGCTTCTGTTTCGGGGGGGTTGCGGTTGGTCCAAATGGCGCCATTTTTGTGTTTTGAGGTTGAATTTGGTGGGATTTTTGGTGAAATTGCCGGATTTTTGTGTGTGTAATCGGTTGTGTTTGTGTGTGGGTATTGATATGTTCGCTGCATGAGAATTTAAGATAGTCAAGAACCGGCTTTGGCAAAGCCGGTTTTAACACGTGGCACAAGCTCATTGGGTGGTATTAAAGGTGGTGTCGGCAACTATGAGAAATCGCAGAAAAAAGTCAAAAACCGGCATTCCCAATGCCGGCTCTTGCTGAGTGGAATCGTGACGTGGAAAGGTCTGCTGACTGGGCGCTGACTGGGCGAGAGACTAAGTGGAAATCCGACGTGGCATGCTGAGTAGGCAAGAGCCGGCATTACGAGATTTACTAATTTTTTCCGGTGAAATCCACCGGCGCTAATTCCGGTGGATAAAAATCCATTCCGACCAAATTTTCTAAAAAGCCTAACAAATGTCTTCATCAGTGTCTACGAGGTAAGGCTTAAATCTTTCATGGTATCTACCTTAACTCGTATACTATATATTATTGATAATCTACACACATACCCACTCAACAAATACGATAGTAAGTGTCAACTTTAAATCAACGTTGACAACATACCCATTATATCAAACAATTTATAATAACAATTCTAACCATGTTCTTTTATAAACTTAATTTTGTTTTTGAACTATCATTTGCTATGTATTCTTTCTTTCTCTTTTACTTTCTTTCTTTCGTGACAAACCACTTTAAGAATAATGGGGAATATAAATTTAATTGCAAAACCGAAGAATTCAAACTTAAAAAGTAGAATACAAACAAATAAATTCGTAGTGAAAGATTTAGAGCTGGAACAACCATTACTAATGAAACCAAACAATCACACGAAAGTCACCAATACCAAACTGTAGAGTCTTCATCTTAGGAATCTTTATTACTCTAGAACTTTGCTTGCATCTGATCCACCACACTCTTATCCACTTGGAATGCCTTGGCTAAAATATCCGCAGAAATTGGAGGGTTTGCACCAAAAACAGCATTTGCAATCGTTATGGCACCTGGATTTTGACTACTTAATGCAGCAATAACAACTGCATTGCTATTACCCACATTGCGTTGGAAATGAACAAGTCCAACCGGGAACACGAAAACATCACCTTTTTGTAGTACCTTGCTGATAAAACGGTTGTCAGGGTTAGAGGTCACAAATCCGACTTGTAGGGTCCCTTCAAGAACGGTAAGGATCTCAGTTGCTCTTGGGTGAGTGTGTGGGGGATTAAGTCCCCATGGTGCGTAGTCAATCCTAACCATTGAGATGCCTAAAGTGTTTAAACCTGGTAACTGTGTTGCAAAGACTGGGGTAACCCTTGATCCCACAGCGTTTGATGTGTTACCTCTGAGGTGAAGCCCGCTGAAGAAGAAATCCTCTGCTTGAACTTGCATTGGGTTTTTGCATGATACACCATTTACTTTCACTACACAATGAACAAAAAACTTTCATTACATCTAATGCATTTTATAAAGTTATATTAATATAAAAAGGCTCAAAAAACTTGTACTAATAAGTAAACATGTTAAAGACAATACCTGAGCTGTTGGAATCAGCTACACAAAAATCTTGGAGGGGAGAAGGTTCATAGGCAGACGCAAAGAAGGCTAAAGTAAAAGCTACAACGCTCAATAGAGTGAACTTGGTCGACATTTTTTAAGTTTACGAATGTGAAAACTGAGGAGATGTTTGTGATGGTGAAATAAGCTCATTTGAGGCTTCATATATATAGATCAAGGTAGTGTGCAAGGTTATTGATTCTGTTGTTTATTGTATTTTCAGTGTGCCTTCCTTCAACTAACTTAAAATAATCGATTAAAATTTATCTTAGCAGCTACAGAATGAGATAAAGAATTTGTCAATGGCCAGCCTGCTTTTTATTCATGTGTCATTTTTAATTTCATGAACTAGTCAATCGTGAGCAATTCTAGTATGTTAAAGACAAAGTAAATTACACAGTAGTTCGTTCCTGTGTTTGTATCAAAATCATTAGTTTGAGGTTTTTTTTTTAATAATTACACTAGTACTCTCCATTGTTGTAATTCTCTTACGTCGGTGATCCATTTTTCTAACGTCCGGTAATATTTATAGATTTAAAGGTCACATGTCTTTCATGTGAGAGCATTTGCGTCTTTCACTTATTATTCTATTTTTTAAGAAATTATGAACCCACCAAAATCAACCGCTAACCAAAACCACTATCATTAATCTCACCACCGTCATCATTAATTTCTTTTTTAACACACACAACCCAAAATCCATAACTATTATTAATTTCAAAAAATAAATATACAATTTATGAGTAAATTTAAACCCACCATTATAACACCACTCCACTATCAAAACATTATATCACCATCTTTAAGATTCTATTTAAGAAAACTAATTAGACGATGAGGTTTTGGCCTTGGTGCAACCGAGCTACTTTATTTTGTAACGTTACTATGACTCCTAAGCTAGTCGTGTCGAAAAAACACGAAACTGAAACCGGTCAAACCCGGTTCGGGTTGACCAAGAACCGTCGGGTTCAAATCGGTTCAGATAGATCCGTTGTAGACCGGGTAATAACCGGGTTTTTTTGAACTTGGTCCAAAAACCGGTTTGAACCACGTTCCCCATAGCTGCCCGTTTTTTTGTCTTTTTTTATATTAACTAGCCTTTAGTTACCGTTTTATTACCGTTTTTTGTGTTTCTTTTTACCATTTAGCCATGAGAAATTTACTATAAGTATGTAGGTTGATTATGGGGTTAATCACACAATTCTAACTCTCTCAAAACATTCTTAAAAGTCTAAAAAAGCAAAAAAAAATACGTTCAGAAAAAGTTAGAATAATTCTCGAAAAATCACCAACAATCAAATGGCAACTCAAAGCTCTATCGCTTCCACTAGTTTCGGTTCCTCAAGCGAAAGAACGATTGTATCCGTTCCCGAAACAATCCCAAACCGAGCCGTTTGGTGTCATTTCCGTTTGGTGAAATTGTCGGATGGCGAAAAGATGGCGCATTGTAATCATTGGGGCCATTTTTTGAAAAGTGATTCGAACTCGACGTTGAAGCATCACATCGAGAGGCATTGCAAATTACTCAATAAAGTTTCGAAAGCGGGTCAATCATCGATGGGTAAAGACGAGACTATTTTTGTATATTCGATGGAGCGGATTCATCAAGAGTTTGCGGGTTATGTGATTCAATCTGCCTTGTCATTCAATCACTTCGACAACCCTCGATTCACCGGGGCGGTTCAAAAGTGTCTTCAACCGCGATATACTCATGTAACTCGTAATACTCTCAGAAGTGATTAATTGAAAATATGGAAAAAGGCTAAAGTAATGGTAATAAAAGGTTTTGAAATGTTAAATACAAATGTAAACTTAACAATAGATGTTTGGTCGACTCCTCATGGTTTCCCCGATTCATACCTTTGTGTTACCGCACATTTGTGTGATCCCGAGTCGTGGCAAATGATGAAGAGGGTTATTGCTTTTGACCAATTTTCTTATCCTCACATGGATAAAAACTTATTTCAAATGTTACGGGATGTTTTACAAAGATATAATTTGGAAGAAAACGTGTTTTCAATTGCATTTGATAATTTTGGTAATAATACAAATGTGGTGGGTAAACTATAACTAAAATACAAAGCACTAATGAATGGTGACTTTTATCATAGTCGATGCGTTGCACACATTATAAATTTGGTTGTGAAAGCCACACTAGAAATCCCCGAAGTAAAAAATGTCATAAGCTCCTATAGACAAATGTTAGCCGATATATTTTCAAATCAAAAAATTAGATACAAGTGATATATGAAAGTGTGTAAGAAAACGAATTCCATCTTTTTGGCCCCTAATTGGGATGTTCCCAAAAGATGGAACTCGACTTACAATATGCTTTTATGTGGTTTACGCAAACAAGGTACTTTAACCTATTATAATGCCGAGTTAGTGCGTAAATATCGGGTTACACCATTTCCGCTTGAAAAATGGGATATTATTCAAAAACTAAGCCAATTGCTCAAAGTTTTTAAAACCGCAACAACTTTATTATCGGGTGTTTATTATCCCACTAGTCATTTAGTCCTTAAACAAATTGGTTTTATGGTTACAAAGTTGGACGATTTAAAATGTCAAGGTGAATTATATTTTAAAATGGTAACGCCTATGAAAGCAAAAATGGGAAAATATTTTGCTGCATTGTCACCTTTAATTACCGTTTCCGCCGCATTAAACCCGTGTTCGGACAAAATTGGAGTAGAACATCTAATGCGAAAAATCTTTACAAAATTGGATATCGTTATTGACTTATTATATGTCGATAACGTCATAGCCGAATTTGATAAATCTTTTAAAGGGTTATGTGGGGTTTATTTTAACAAGTATAAAACCCCATCAAATGTTGGTGAATTTAGTTCTTCTATGACGTCTACCTATGAAACCTATTCTAGCACGGACACGGAAATTGACTTGTTTAACAAATTAAAACGAGAAACACTTAAACGTGCTAGGGGTGATGGGGATGGCCAAAAAAATACCGAATATGGGAGATATATGGGGACCGGTTTTTTAGCCACTATGGGAATTGAATAATTCTCCAACTTTGATGTTTTGTTTGGTGGAGAGCACGGGAATCTCAATTTCCCGTTCTAATCGCCATGGCCAAAGATATACTAACCGTCTAAGCTTCCTCGGTAGCTTCGAAATCCGCTTTTTCTCTTAGTGGAAGAGTATTATCTTTACGAAGAACAAGACTCACACCGGCGACATTGGAGATGTGCATTTGCTTGAAGGATTACTTAGACGCGGCCGAACATACACAAGACCACCAAAATCTTGAAGGCGAAGTACTCGATATCGAGGTGGCACAAGGAGTTGTAATATCACTTTCCGATGAAGAAATCGCTATCGGTGAAACTTCCCGAGCATCTAGCTTCGAAGATGAACCTGTTGAAGATGACTTTATTAAAGTAGACAAAGATTAAGAATGAAAATTAATTTTAAATTTTCAATGTTATTAGTTACATTTCATATTAAAAATAGTACTTTTTCGAACATTTTTATTACAATTATTGTAATATTAAGGTTATGAAGATGACTTTTTTAGTAGAAGACAACGTTTAGGTATGATGTATTACACGTTTGTTTAATAAAAGTTGAAGTTTAACGTTTTTTTTTCAACTTACGCTTGTTTTTCTCAATGTTAATAGTTACATTTCATATCAGAATAGTACTTTTTTCGAACATTTTGCTTAATAATTATCGAAATATTAAGCTTTGAAGATGTGTTTCAAGATTTGTTTTAGCAGAATACAACGTTTATGTATGATGTTTGTCAAGATTGTTTAAAAAAGTCGAATTATAACGTATTTTTGCAAGTTACGTTTTTTTTTATTATTAAATGTCAAAACGGGTTATTAACCGGGCTTTCTACCCGAACTGGTTTGGACCTGAACCCAAACCGAGTTTACATTTCAAACACCCAAAACCGGTTAAAACCCGACCCGATTTTTTACCAAACCGGTTTGGAAAGGTTTGACCAAACCCGGTTCGGGTTTTAGTCAAACCCGGTTTTGTGATCTATATCCTAAGCCCTAACATATTAATGACAAAAGAGTTCCTACTATTTAAGGCTTCAAGCTACTCGATGAACATATATGAGTTAACTCCCAAAATCTAGTTTGCAATGTTTTTGTGATCTTGGCTTTAATCTCTGTTATGGTTTCTAGCTAGAGACTAAGAAGCCACTGTGTTCAAAGAGTCTTCTAATAATTCTAATATTCTTGTATTTATCTATTCATACTCCCTTCATCCGAAAATTATAGCCTATCTTTCAATTTGGGTATTTCAAATAATTGTTCATTTATAAATTCTATCAATCTGAAAACTTTTAAATGGTAACAATAAGTTTTTATTAATTAGTTGCAAAGTGTAATGATTGTAGCTTTATTAAATTGTGTGATTTTTATGTGAGATAATAATTTTGGGACGGAGGCGGTGTAAAATAGTCTGAGTACCCAAGCTATACAAGGTAAAGTAATATCTTATTGTGGTTCGGTGAGTAGAGTACGTATCGCGCTCTTCTTCAGAGCGATTGATGGATAATAGTAGTATTCTTGTTGATCATTGTTTCCCATGATTCTAACAACGAGAGCTCACACTCAATTTGTATCCACACTTCATGTAACACCCTACTTTGCCAAAATACAATAAAATAAATCATATTCAAATAATTAAAACTAGAAACGCCGCAATGTGGAATATCTCATTTAAAAACAACCATTAAAGTTAACCAACTAGTCGGTTCGACATTAAGTGTTACTTCGTCTTATGTATCTCCAACAATAATTGAATATAAAGGAAACAAAAACATCATTTCAACACATAAAAAGTCTAACAAATGTCTTCATCAGTGTCTACGAGGTAAAACTTAAATTTTTCATGGTATCTACCTTAACTCGTGTACTATATATTATTGATAATCTACACACATACCCAGTCAACAAATACGATACTAAGTGTCAACTTTAAATCAACGTTGACAACATACCCATTATAATAAACAATTTATAAAAACAATTCTAACCATGTTCTTTTATAAACTTATTTTTGTGTTTGAACTATCATTTGCTCTGTATTCATCTTTCTCTTTTACTTTCTTTCTTTCGTGACAAACCACTTTGAGAATAATGGGGAATATAAATTTAATTGCAAAACCGAAGAATTTAAACTTAAAAAGTAGAATACAAACAAATAAATTTGTAGTGAAAGCTTTAGAGCTGGAACAACCATTACTAATGAAACCAAACAATCACACGAAAGTCACCAATACCAAACTGTAGATTCTTCATCATAGGAACCTTTGTTACTCTAGAACTTTGCTTGCAGCTGATCCACCACGCTCTTATCCACTTGGAATGCCTTGGCTAAAATATCCGCAGAAATTGGAGGGTTTGCACCAAAAACAGCATTTGCAATCGTTATGGCACCTGGATTTTGACTGCTTAATGCAGCAATAACAACTGCATTGCTATTACCCACATTGCGTTGGAAATGAGCAAGTCCAACCGGGAACACGAAAACATCACCTTTTTGTAGTACCTTGCTGATAAAACGGTTGTCAGGGTTAGATGTCACAAATCCGACTTGTAGGGTCCCTTCAAGAACGGTAAGGATCTCAGTTGCTCTTGGGTGAGTGTGCGGGGGATTAAGTCCCCATGGTGCGTAGTCAATCCTAACCATTGAGATGCCTAAAGTGTTTAAACCTGGTAACTGTGTTGCAAAGACTGGGGTAACCCTTGATCCCACAGCGTTTGATGTGTTACCTCTAAGGTGAAGCCCGCTGAAGAAGAAATCCTCTGCTTGAACTTGCATTGGGTTTTTGCATGATACACCATTTACTTTCACTACACAATGAACAAAAAACTTTCATTACATCTAATGCATTTTATAAAGTTATATTAATATAAAAAGGCTCAAAAAACTTGTACTAATAAGTAAACATGTTAAAGACAATACCTGAGCTGTTGGAATCAGCTACACAAAAATCTTGGAGGGGAGAAGGTTCATAGGCAGACGCAAAGAAGACTAAAGTAAAAGCTACAACGCTCAATAGAGTGAACTTGGTCGACATTTTTTAAGTTTACGAATGTGAAAACTGAGGAGATGTTTGTGATGGTGAAATAAGCTCATTTGAGGCTTCATATATATAGATCAAGGTAGTGTGCAAGGTTATTGATTATGTTGTTTATTGTATTTTCAATGTGCCTTCCTTCAACTAACTTAAAATAATCGATTAACGTGTGATTATTGGATTGCCGTCTAATGCATTAAAATTTATCTTAGCAGCTACAGAATGAGATAAAGAATTTGTCAATGGCCAGCCTGCTTTTTATTCATGAGTCATTTTTAATTTCAAGAACTAGTCAATCGTGAGCAATTCTAGTACGTTAAAGACAAGAGTAAATTATACCGTTCGTTCATGTGTTTGTGCCAGAATTATTAGTTTGAGGCTTTTTATTTTAATAATTATACCAGTCGTCCCTATTGTTGTAATTCTCTTACGTCGGTGATCCATTTTTATAACGTTTGTTAATATTTAACGATTTAAAGGTGACATGTCTTTCATGTGAGGGCATTTTCGTCTTTCACTTATTATTTTATTTTTTAAGAAATTATAGACCCACCATTATCATAAACATCAATTAACTAGCGTAATACCCGGGATTTACCCGGAATCGATTTATTGATTTTTTTTTTTCTATATTGTCTTTTCATGTAAAACATTTGTTTTTTAAGCAAAACTTATATAGTTTTTTTTTTGTCAATAATTTGGGTGCTATCCAACTCAAGTACTTTCAAGTTTCAACCCATTTGGTGTTTTTTTAAAGTCAGAATCAATCTTTAGATGTTAGAGTCGATGTGTAAGCTCAAATCAACCCGTTCACCTATAAATTGGTCGAAATTGTCACCTAAAATTTGACGGATCAGATAACAATCATATATGACAAAATTTTACGCAATTGCAACTTATACAATTTTAAACTAAGATAGACCAAACTTGTAAGGCTAGCTTATCCACTTGATAATCTAAATTTTAACCATTGTTATATGAAAATGACACCAACAAAAATAAGTGCTATAATTACTAAAACTCTAGCCATATTGATATAATAACAACGAACAACGAATTTAGTCTTGTAGTAAACAAAACATTATCTCGACGCAGTATGTTATACTAAAGAAGCTGCATAACACTATGTAAATAATCCTTTAGCTATCTAACTTGATACATATAACTACCCAAACAAATTAAAATTTATATCAACACGAATGCATAGTACACCACAACAAAATACATACACATTAGTCACTTCACTAAGGCTACTGATTCACATGGTAATTTAGGGTATAGCGAACCTGACATTCCCACCATCTTCATAGAGGTTTCTTTATTGTTCAACACAATGTAGTATTTGCTGAATAAACAACTTTGTTTGTTAATGAACCCATGAAACCGTCACCTTTGAAAGTTGTTATTAAGGACAAACAAAATTAACTGATGAAATGAGTAAAAGGTTGAATGGGTTATAAAGAAGAATGTGTAATTTACAAACCCTTAAAGATTAAAAAATCTTAGAAAACAACTTTAAAGTTATAATAAAGTCTTTCAACATCAATTCGTGGTGTACACACCCACTATTTAACATTGTACATCTATATGTAAATAAAAACAAATTGGGCTTCTATATTTTTACTTATGTGAAATACTTTATACTTTATGTTACTTGCTAATCACATAATGTAATAATGAACATTCCATATTGGACCGACATCACCTTGTCCGGTAACTATCGTGATGCTCCTCATGTATTTAAGTATATTTGCTCTTCATATTGGTTAAACAACAACCTATATCTAAATATATCCATTATGAGCATATGTACACAAAAATAATAAGATACTTGTATTCACTTACCCTTTGATCATGGAATCTGACTATATATATCAGGCCCAAATTTCCGCAGCTATGCTCACCTAATTAGGTACCTTTTTTGCAACCTGGTTAATGGAGTTTGAAAATGTGGATTCTATAATGTCTTTCGGGAAAGTTAATTTGCATTAAACATAGAGAAAAATGAACAAAAAAGGAGAAAAATGCTCAAAGGGTATTTAAACCGACCACCATTTACTTTGGCGCAAATCACAAATAAAACACATTAAATCTATGAGTAAATTTAAACCCACCACTATAACACTAAGTCGGATTCTAGCATGCTCAAAATAACTTACCAATTTGAACTTAGTCACTCCATTAGACAGCTACTGGCCCAGCATATACGCATACCAAGTTTTCAATCAAATTGAGTGTCATTGGTATCACACTATCACCACAAAACACGGACCTAATTACAATACAAAAGCAAAAGTTGAATTAATCACATAATCGTGTATTATTAAAACACAAACACCATCAAAATCGTACCAATTTGTTTGTTTATGCAAAAAAATTGAAAATGATGAAGAAGAAAACCTTAAAAATGGAATATTTGAAGAAGTTATGAGAATAATGAGAAGATTATTGTATAATTTAGATCAAAAAAACAAAATTAATAGTCCCAGAAAGATGTAGATGAGCAGTTATGTAACTTCTATTGTCAAATTAAAAGTGTTGTTAAATAAAGGATTAAAGTAGCTCTCTGCCTCAACCGTACCACCACCGTAAATACCCAGGACCCACAGGTGTCCCAATTGAGGTTAGGGGTTCGACCCCAAGCACCTGTGGGGATTTGTGGTCAGGTGATTTATCCGCCGTTGATGTCTCTTGTGAGTGGGACGGACGGGTACCAATATGGTTAACAGGCTCAGATGGTGTTTACCAAGATACCTTTTTTAGTAGCTTTTTCTTATGTAAACTGTCAAATTATTAATTAAACGGTTAAGATTAAATTTGTATGCGATCCGACAGATATTAAAAATAGGTAATTATAATGGTCCAGATCAAAAGCCAAACAAATCTGGTGGTGAAAAAATAAAAGTCAACTTGTGGAAGTTGAGATGCTAAGAACCATAGATATGTAATAACTCCACTTTCTATTTGTTTCTCATCTTCATCTCTCTCTTTCTTTTCTCTTTTTCTTTTTTCATCACCATCATCATCACCAAAATCAACCACTAAGAGCACCCGGGGTGGTATAAAATGGTGCTCGTTGTGGAAGTGACAACGAGCGCCTCCCTCGTTATCATACCGAGGTGGCTCGTTGTCACCCTCGTTCTCGACGATCGTTGTGATTATAACGGTCGTTTTGGATTTCCTTTTTCTTTTCTTTTATTTATTATTTTATTCAAACGATCGAAAAGTTTATAAAAAAATAAAATAAAAAATTGCCTAACGGCTAAAAAACTAACCGTTGAGTTTTTTAATATTTTATATTTTATATTTTTTTTTTATTTAACCACAATTTCACCTATAAATACATCCTCAATTTAACCAAAAAATCACACCATTTCTCAATCTCATTCTATATCAATCTTTTTTTTTTAATATATACAACAAAAAATAAGTTCACATTCTTCAACCGATCCCGATGTTACAGATTCGTCATCGTCCGACTCCGAATTGATCGAAGTACTAGTTAAGGCGGTACAAGTTATTGAACAAATGGAGAAGGAAGAAAATAAGGCGGCAAATTCACGTCGGACTGAGAAAAGGAAAATTCGTTATATCAGCCGCGATCGAACTGCAGCAAACGAAAACGTGTTATGACATTACTTCTCCGGCGGAAGCACATACCCGGATGCATATTTCCGTAGACGATTTCGTATGAGAAGACCTCTTTTCCTCATAATAGTCGAAGGTATATCTAATTACTCCGGAGAACCTTTGCCCGAATATTTTAAATTTTTCAAACAACGACCCGATTGTACGGGTAAAATGGGTTTTAGTTGTTTACATAAATGCACGTCCGCAATGCGTATGATGGCGTATGTGATTACTCCGGACGCTTTTGACAAAAATTTACAAATGTCAGAAAGAACATCAACTGAATCCCTAGATATTTTTTAAAATGTGTAATCCATCTTTATACAAAACGTTAATCTAAGATCCCCAACACAAGATGATGTTAATTGTTTATATCAAAAACACAATGAGGTTCACGGGTTTAAGGGTATGCTTGGTAGCATCGACTGTATGCATTGGAAATGGGATCAATGTCCAAATGCATTCAAAGGGCAATACACACGAGGTGACCATGGTTATCCGACGGTTATGCTGGAAGTTGTTGCGTCGTACGATCTTTGGATATGGCATGCTTACTTTGGTGTCGCGGGGTCGAACAACGACATCAACGTGCTTAAACAATGGTTGTTGTTTCATGATATGCTCAACGAGTCATCCCCAGATTACAGATTCACCGTTAACGGCCACGAGTACAATAAATGATATTACCTTGCAGATGGTATATATCTGGAGTGGTCTACATTTGTTAAAGCTTTTTCGTACCCATTTGACAAACCGCGTCAAAAATTCAAACATTTTCAAGAGAGTGCGAGAAAGGATATCGAACAGGCATTCGGTGTTCTTCAAGGTCGTTGGGGATTATAAAACATGCAGCGAGATTTTATAAGATGTACAAGTTAAGAAGAGTTATGTATGGGGGTATCATAGTGCACAACATGATTGTTGAAGACAACGAATGGTTGATTTGTGATGCCCAAAAATGGTATGCTCATCAGATTACAGGTGTTCCCAGAACTTATAATGAGAGAGTGACTAAACGTATCCGGATTATTAAAGAGATTAGAGACAAGACCACACACAACACTCCGCGAGGATCTCGTGGCCTACATTTCGACAATTCTGTATAACTATCGACAATGTTAGCTATTTGTATTTTATGTATTTGTATTTTTTTTAATAATTGTATCGTAATTTTATTTTTATTGTATGTTTTTGTATTTTTATTTTAATTATTGTATTGTAGTTTTATTTTTTATTTTAATAAAATCTTATTTAAATGTTCTTTTAAAAAATAAAAAAGTAAACTAAGGGTGTCACGTCAACAAAAATATCTCACAATCACTCGGAATCACGATTATCATACCGTATGCTCTAACCAAAACAACTATCATTAATCTCACTACCGCCATCATTAATTTCTTTTTTAACACACACAACCCAAAATTCATAACTATTATTAATTTCAAAAAATAAATATAAAATCTATGAATAAATTTAAACCCACCACTATAACACCACTCTACCACCACAACAACACCATCATTTTTCACCACCTCAACAACCCTAGATCGTTATTAGTTCCTGGGTTTCAATTTGTATATATTGTGCTTTTATGTTAAAGAACATTTTGATTTTTGGATAGATCTAGGTTTTATATATTTATTGTGTTTATTATATAAAAACAAAAAGAAGTGTTGAGAATTTTTAGAGTCCTTTCAAGAACGGTAAGGATCTCAGTGGCTCTTGGGTGAGTGTGTGGGAGGTTAAGTCCCCAATCCATAGTCATTCTGCTTTTTATTCATGTGTCTATTTTAATTTCAAGAACTAGTCAATCGCAAGCAATTATACTATGTTTTCCTTTCATAGTTTTTATTTTACAAAACACGGCCGCCTTGGTGCCCCCGGGCTACTTTGTTTCGTAGCGGTTCTATGGCTCCAACTGCCCCTAACGTTTTGATGTCAAATGAGTAATTTATGAGCATTGTTCAATGTATATAGACAGACTTAAGTCCCAAAATCCAATGCTATACTATATTCTTTTACTAATCTATTCTAGAACGACCCGTAATTGGAAACAATGATGAACAAATAGAAACATTTGATATCAAATGAGTAAAAAAGCCTCAGGCAGCCTAATTATCATCAATGAAATATCAGTTGGTAATTCCAACATAATAATTAAATCATCACCGGCTTTTACTAACTAAAAACTATAACATGTCAACTTTCATATAAAAGAAGGCATTTCAGATCCAACAAGCATAAAAATTATAGCATATGATTTTAATAAATTGAAGCCTCAGGCAGCCTAGTTATCATCAAAAAGATCAGTCGGTAATTCCAACATAATAATTTAAATCATCACTGGCTTCAATTTTTACTAAATAAAAAAAAATAAGAAAAATGTAAATGCAAAAAACGGCTCTGTGAATGAACGGAGATAATCAGTTCACAGGTTCCTATAAAATTGCAAAGCACACAAAAGTTTATTATTGGTTCAATCGTAGCATCGTCATCGGTCATTGCAGATTCTGCTACCGCCGACGTGGCATCGAACCATCACAATCAGAAAACAAAATAAACAGAAACTATGGAATTGAAATGAATTGGATGATGAGATGGATAGATGATATTTGGAATTCAGCAATTTGTGTGTGTATATGTAGATAATTGTGAAAGGGTAAACCCTAATTTAGGTTTCAGATATTTAGGCCCATCAACTATTTTCACAGCCGGTGTCTATATTGGGCCTTAATTCAAATTTAAATACAAATGTTATGTCTTGTTAATTTGTTATTAGTATTGGTGTTTAATATTCGTAGCGTGTGTGATCGTATAGCTTCCTAAGTCGGAAGGTTTTTATTTTATTCAAATACTAGATTATTGCCCCGCGATAGCGCGGGTAAATATAAATAAAAATTGAATCTGTAAACTTTATGTTTATGAAAACGTTATTTTAAATTATTATGAGAATATAATATTACACGTATAATAACAAATATACATTTATGTTTATTCACATATTGTTTATAGTTATAATAACATATATACATTTATGTTTATACACATATATTAATATTTTGTATTAAAGGATTTTATAATAATAATAATAATGTAAATCATAGTCAAATAAGAGACATATGTTTTTTTATTGTAATAATGGTGAAATTGAAGAGATAATGTAATTATGGATTGTAAGAGGATGTAAAATAAAAAAAATATTTGATGACATCATCAATTTAATCTAACGGTTGAGATCAAAGTATCTAACTCATCTAATGGACCTTACTTCGTCATGTGGCATTAAAGGCCCCTCTTTTATTATATATTAAAGATATACATATATTTGTTTAATAACTTAACAGAAAACATAAAATTATATTTAGATGATTATTTTATTTAAGAAAATGTTATCTATATAGAAAAATTTGTTTATGGAAGACTCTTTTTGCACAAATTCTCCTTATTGGCCCTGTCTTCTATGATCTATCATACAATTTGTTTTGTCTTCTCTTGCAACATTAATATTATATACAATATATTTGGAAAAGTTAACAAAATATTTTCTTCGTGAAAAAATAAGTATGGTGCACTATATAACATGATAGTCATAGCCTAATAGGTTCCATTCATTCTACATCAATTATTTATTTTATTACGTAAAATTATTTAAAATTTATACGTAAATTATGTTATTAGTTAATTGTTTGTATCATTTTCACTAGTTTGAAAAGTTTCGAAAAATAATTATATTACTTGTCCCTATGTTGTTATTTAATAACATCAATAGTCCAAGACTTGTTAAATTTAACCAAAATCTATTAAACTTTTACGTTCAACCAATTCACATTCTTAAAATTACATTTTAAGTCTCTACGGGTTTATTTTAATGTCTTTCCCATTTTCTTGCTTTACTTTTCAATGGTTTACAACTAACCACCATTCAAACTTCAAAATGTCACAAATCGTCCTTGTGGTTGGTCTGTTTTTCACGAATCGTCCTTTTTACTTTTTTTTTAGCATTAACCATCCTTTAGATATGTATTTTTATCACTGACGGTCCTTTTCACACTTAAAAAGACTAAAATACCCTCTATTTTTATATTTTCTTATTTTTTTTATCTTTTCCTTCTCTCTCATCTCATCCCATCTTCATAATCAATCTAAAAAAAACCTCAATTTCTCATAGATTCATAATCAATCTCAATTTTTTTTTTTCACTTTTTTCTTCTCATAATCATCATCAAATTCGATTAATGGAAACAGTGACTAATTTGAATTCAGTTTCATCATCTTCTCAAACGACGTCGTTTCCAATCTTTCTCAGCAACCGAAGCTTCAAAACCATCAACAACACGAGTTGTTAGGTTCCACTCCAATGCCAACCAATCAGCTTTCGACAAATGGCAGCAGTGTATTGAATTCAGTGATGATGGTCCATCATGTTCTACAGGTCTAAACAAAACACTTACGACTCCAAATCTATAGATGAATCTAAGATCAGTGACCTGAAATTTACAACTCAGTTCTTCGGGTTCGAAATCAACACAATCTTATGCTTCACAAATTCATTCGATGATGAATTTAGGTCTACTAGAGCTTGAGTTTGAATAGGGTAGATACTCTTAGAGCTTCGGCTTGAATAATAACCTTCTGGTGTAATTAATTTGATGATTATGAGAAGAAAAAAGTGAAAAAAATTGAGATTGATTATGAATCTATGAGAAATTGGGGGGTTTTTTTAGATTGATTATGAAGATGGGGATGAGATGAGAGAGAAAGGAAAAGATAAAAAAATAAGAAAATATAAAAAGATAGGGTATTTTAGTCTTTTTAAGTGTGAAAAAGACCGCCGATGATAAAATACATATCTAAAGGATGGTTAATGCTAAAAAAAAAGTAAAAAAGACGATTCGTTAAAAACAGACCAACCACAAGGACGATTTGTGACATTCTCTCTTTATTTTATTCAATTACCACTTGTTATCATATAGAGTTAATTACACAGGTGGTCCTTTTATCTAAAATGACACTTATCGTCCTTTCAAGTGTGAAAGTACGCCAGACGCTCTTACTTTTGAAACCTTATACATCTAGAGTCCTTTAGTCCGTTAGGTTAGCCTAGTTATGTTAAATTTATCAAAATAACTGATATACCCTTTTTATTTTATTTTTTGAACTTTTAAATTAATAAAAATATGTTTAATCTTATCTTCTCCACAAATCACCACCACCTCTATCCAAAAAGCATCAACACAATAATCATGTTTTTAAGCCAAGTTGTAACTCATAAATTATACATGCTAGTTAGGACAAGCAATGAATACATAAGAATGGGTTTAATTAGAATGGGTTTAATTGGTAGCCAAAATCCACCACTATTTCCTGGCTATCATAGCTACCACCGACAAAACAACCACCTAAACCACCACTCAAGCACTACTTTTTGACCACCATTGTTTAAGTCAACACACATTCACACTCAACGATCGTCGTCTTCACCATCATCAACCGACGAACACCACTCCCGCACCACCACCATCACCAAACAAAGAACGTCGCCATCACCAACCACACGATATTTTACCTAATATATTATATATATGTCTATCTTTTCTCATCTTTACTCGAAGTTATAACCAAATCAAATCGAATACTTGTTGATCATCGGGCATGAAGTTGGTTATGAGAAGTTTGTGATCAACATGGTATTAGAAAGGTTTTAAAACTTTAAAGCTTGAACAATCATTTGGCATGCATTGTAGTCATGTTACACTTTCCTATTATCATTTTCCTATTATTATTATTATTATTATTAATATACTTAATTTTTAAACTTAATCTTTAATAAACAGTAGCTATTTTTAATTAATATATTGATAACATATGTAGAAAATAGTCACAATCTATTATGTTGTTGCCAACTTGGTTAACTCTCTTACCTTTTAAATGGAAAGTCAAGGCCTACAATATTTGTCTTTAATTTTTGATTAATACTTCTCTTTATTCCATTTGCTTACTATTGTTTTTTTTTTCTTTTTTTCATTTGCTTACTATTATTATTTTGTTTTTCAATTATTTTTTATAATCAATAACTATTATTAATATATCTTTTTCTTTTTTTCTATTTAAAATCCATAACTGCTATTAATTATAGGAAAATGATAAGTATGTCTAATTACATAAACCTAAATTTAGGTCTAAAGATATGGTTTGATGATTGAAAAAATGATTGGTTAGTATGGAGAGAGCTAAGTAGTGGGAATCCATTAGGTCTAAAGATATGGTTTGATGATTGAAAAAATGATTGGTTAGTATGAAGAGAGCTAAGTAGTGGGAATCCATTAGGTCTAAAGATATGGTTTGATGATTGAAAAAATGATTGGTTAATATGAAGATAGATAAGCAGTGACAATCTATTTGTAATATTTTGTATGGGTTACACATATTAAGTCTTATAACATTTAGGCCTATATATCAACACTCCCCAATTAACTGGGAAGGGGAATCAAACCGAGCACATTCCCCACAACTACCCAACGCCTCTACCATCCCGTGTATACTTCATTTTTGTTTATATTTCCCAAAACCTAATGTATAATATAGTGTTTTTTTTTTTTGCTATTTACCAAATTGTTATTTTTATTATGATAAGTGTTAGGCTTTTTAATATTTGAATTGTCACACAAGTTAGAAGATAGAACAAACGAGGCATAGATATGTGACATGTGTCTTCATATTTTTTCAGGTTGTAATCGGTTACGGACCTGACTGGAGCTAGGACCAACAATATCCAAAAAGAAAACATGACCGGTGACCAGATCGTATACTAGCTTTTTTTTTGAACGATTTTGTTTAACCCGAGATAATCATTTTGTTTTTTCTTAAGACAGAAAAAAAGCCACCGTATGGAAACTTAAAGGACTCGAAATGCAATTTTGTAATAGAAGATACCGTTACTTTTTTTCTTCAATTGAATTGAATAGTTTTGCGGTTAACCTTCAATTCCGATCATCACCAACAACCCGTGTCACGAATTGGCATCACAATAATAATCAAAATATACAAAAATCACAAATAACGATCGAGTATTCGAGTGTGTTAGATATCACAATGGCTTCGATTCAAGGAAGTGATCACAATAGTTGGGTGGGAAAAAAACCTTCGAGACCACTTGGTGGAATGTCGGATGTTCTCGCCATTGCTTCCGACCTCGGTTACTCTCGCTTTCGCCCTCCTCGTTCTCAGGTACATTATATGTTCACAAGATTCAATTCATTTGTAGTATATGCAATGCCAATGCATATAAGGATGATGGTCTTGTTTATTAGGTATTTATGATACTAGGCCGTTGAAAGTAATATGTTCGATGTGAAAGATTAAAAACTACTATCGGTCATTTTGTGTGATTGTGATTTACGTGAGACTGAAGGGATTTTGGATTAAGCACAACTACGAGTAGGGATTTTGATGACTGCACCCTCGTATGAGCTAACTCAATTCCGCTTATAACACTCGTATGTTTAGTACATCAACTAGCTTACATTGTGTTCGTTTGCACCCTTCAAGAATTTGAATAATACCACCCAAGATTTTCTAATCCCCTAAAGCAATCAATAACGTCGAAATACTTAATTGAGAAAGTGGATATACAATGTCTTAATTTGTGACATCTTTCTAGACCCTCTATACATCAAGAATGGAAGGAGTGTTTTTAACCTACATGGGATGTTCATATACACCTAACCTGATACATCGTTTAAGGTTGAGTTCCCCTCTTCATTTGTAATGTGAGAATGTATAAAGATCGACAGTTTATAAAAGTTACAATAAGGTTTTTTTAAGCCTGTTTGATGAACATAGTGATTTAGTTCTCAATGAATTAAAGGCATGAATGATTCAATGCCCCTGCTCTGAACGAATCAGAATGCACCTCTGATTCAGCCAATTCAGATGCACTATTTACGCAAAATTGCCGAAAATTTCAATTATTGATGTTCTTAACTCTCAACTCATAGTTTCATCACTGTTCATATATATTGATAGGCCATTGATTTGCAGATTATTTTTTGAACTATTGCTGTTATTGATCTCGTATTTAAAGCCATAAATAGTAGAAGTATTGTTCAAAGATGTAAAATAAGGTTTCTTCTCGAAAATATTAAAGAATAAATAGGGTAACATTGCTGTCTTGGTGAGAAGTCATAATGGAATAATTTATGTCTTAAATGGTAATGTATATTTTGATTTGAGTCTGCAAGAATTAATTTTGTTTTCATGGGCCTCGTATTCAAAATTTAAGTTATTAGATTACCTGTTTTTATTATTTACGAAATTTGTTTTCATATATAATCAGGAAGACTTGAAGAATGGTGACAACTTAGTAAGATTATTGCGCGAACTTACCACGGTACAAAGAAAAGTTGCAGAACTGCATGTAGAACTTCAAGGTCGGAAGGTGAAAGTTATGTGCAAGTTATTGTGTATGTTCTGAATCAAAATTTGTTGAATATGTTACCTTTTAATAAAAAATCTGATTTTTTTTTTCTGGATTTTTCAGGAAGATATGAAAGTGGGGCACTTGACACATGTGAGTGAAATGGAAAAAAAGATCGAAACGTTAGCAAGAATCACTACGATATTGAAAGGTGTTATCCAGAATAAGGTAATGACCACTTGATTTTCTCCCAAGTTATTGTTAAAGGATCTAATCAATGCAAAAACAAAGTGTAGTTACTTAATCGCGCAAAATGTTAATCAATAAGGGCAGTCCGAATGTTCCCCTTTTCATGTGAGGAGGGAGCACACGAGTATTCTACGTGCACATCTATTATCCTAATTCTCATTTTGAATATAATCATTAGAGAACAGAGACTGATTGTTAGTGTGCTTCAATGTATTTCTGTTTTATACTTTTTCATTTCCTTTTCAACTTAAGTTGCAGGATCGTATTATAGCCCGTCTTCAACAGCCATTTCCCTCAGAGTTCATTCCTGTAGAAGCTGAATATCAGGTTAGCTATCGTGTTAAGTAACTAGAGTTTCCAGTTAATGTTTTGAAGTTTATTCTCATGCTTTATTTCATTGTGATAAACAGAAAGACTTCTCGGAACTTCTAAGGAGTGCTGCTAGTGATTATAGCACTCTTACAGCATCGGTTTCTGATCTCCACTGGACTCATAACTTTAAGGAACCACCGTCTGTATGGGGGGTATGTTTATAGAAACTAATCATCTGTTTTCCTTAATGGCACCATTGACTATAATCATTTATCAAAAAGTTATTTAAGACGATTGTTTATGTGTAAAAGCAGGAGATGCTTCGTCCAATCCCTGGGGCGTTGGTCTCATGTACGAGGTACTTTGAAGCAATGTCAGCTATGAGAGAATCTTTTACATCCCTTCAAAAGTTAAGGGTAGGTCCTTCCAAATCGCCAAGCAAATATCATTCTAGAAGAACTTCACTAGCAGGTTCTGAATGTGTGACTCCGCGTTCATCGGGAAACGATGATTTGGATTCTTCAAGTCCGGGAATTCAGGGAGTTGAAAAGCAAGAAGGAGAAAGTGAATATAACACTGATGTTGATGATACGTACGATAGAAGATTCTCTTGGCCTTCAAGTGAAGAATAATACGGTTTAAAGCAGAATTTTGATGTACTGGTTTATGTCTACTTTCCTTAATCGTGTTTTAACTACCACATGTATTGTATTTCACTTGTCAATTGTAATTCGTAATCAATTAAATTCAAATTGTTAAAAATATTTAGCGTACTTTTGACGAAGATGGCTGGGAAAATAATTGGACAACCAAGTGTTTCGAAATTCTAGACAGAAAGTGAAGGCGTTAAATGATGTAATTGTTAAGGAATCTTGTTTGAGTTCTAAACGTAAAAAACAAAGGTACCATTTTGAAATGATTCTAATTGTTATGAAAATGTGAGGTATGGACAAAGTAATAGAGCTGTAATGTTTTTATTTCTGGGTTGTTTTAGATTCGGAAGGAGTTTGCTTTGGAAATCGAGAATCTGCATATGAACGTTTGCGTATGATGTACGAAATCGAGTATATTTTAAAAACAAGAAATACTTACGACTCGACTACACAATCTTAGGCAGTGGACCTAATCAAGTATAGTATAGTTTTAGGTAAATCAGGTTCGTTCGCAGGGACTTATGGTTGAAATATAATTAATAATTAATAAAACAAAAAGTGGGTTTGTTGTGACCGAATTGTCACTGTGCTTAAACTACTAAATTTAAGAAACTTGTTGATTCAGATGAATCGCTGAAAAGATTTTTGTTTGTAAACAATTTATGAAAAATACATTCACTTGGACTTGATCACAATTACTACGGTTATCACTTAATTACTAACAATGTTGAACTACTTAAAAGGTATTTAACTTGAACTCTCGTTTCCCATTAAAACTTTAATCGTCTCATGTATAGTTACCACTCTCGTGTATAATTTCTACGTTTGACAACTAAGCAATAAGTACCTAAGCCGATTTTATGATTTAATCTTATAAAGCTTCCTCTCGAATAGCTTCTTAATTAACTAAACCGATCTCTCTTAATCTAGTTAACTAACAACCACAATCACGTTTTTATTGTTTAAATCTTTAATACTAGTTCCTCTCGAATACTAATATCTTTAAACTAATTATTGACCGATTAGTTATTTCATAAACTATTTTGTAATGTCACAAGTTCCTCTCGAATACCTATGATGAATTACTACCAGTTTATATAAAAGATTAAACAAGATTCAAAAACTGATTACAATTGGTTTTTCGATTAAACATAAAATCCAGTTCAACTATACGTAATTAAACAATAACCTACATAATTGATCACATCATCCAAGTGAACGTTAAGAAATTTAGCTACTCATAATAATAAAAACGCAACACAATTTAATTGAATGAAACATCTTTATATTAAAAGAACTAACGAAAAGTATTAAAGTACCAATGATCCGAATGCTTAAACAACGAAATTGTTAAGTCTAAAAACACCAAATAACTCCAAAAATTCGTCGGTCCAAGCTAGGGTTTCAATCCTCCAATACTTGCTTACAAAATTGATCATTGATAATAACCCAAAAAACTGCTTTTATTAAAACGTAACAAAACGACTGCAGCACAAAAAGGCCGCGGGACGGGAGTCCCCTCCCTGGGACGGGCGTCCCTCGCTTTTTTTTTCCAGTTTTATTGTTTTGCTGCTCGTTTTTGCTTCATCTCTCGTGACCACTTGCTTCTAGTCTCAAAATATAACGGGAATACAACATCGACCCATTTTCTTCATTTTCAGCTCCAATTATGTCACTTCCGCTCCAGAACTTCGGCTAATACCTGTATAACATTTTAATACCAAAATTGCCCGAAATTCCCAAAATCCGTTATGAATTAAACTTTAAAAAGACAAATATCGCATATAATAATATGACCAAAATATGCGATATCAGCGTATCTCTTCAATGGTGTTTGACTATTATCTGTAGATTTCATTCAACTTCACCTTATGCTTGAACTTGCATATTGTGACGTCTGGGTAGTTTTAATTTATCACAAACGGGTCAATATAAAAAGTGTTCACTTTAGGCGAATGGGCAAATGGGTGGAAAGTTGCCCAAAGTTCATTTTCAATGCATTCATCATGCTAAATCGCTTTAATTAAAAACATGGATAAATAAGTGTTTCCTGGTCAATTGTAACTGGCCCGACCCATTTTACTCGTAATAAAGTAACCGATTTAGCCCATAACTGTTTTGACCGGTTACCCAACCCAGCATATTGTCGGTTGGTTTCAATCTGAGGTCTCGAGTGAAATACGTAATAATGTACTTCCTTATGATAACAAACTTTGTGATTATTGGCACATAGGTAACAATGTTGTTATCCTTAACAATGCTGTTATCCTTATATTAACAAACTAAGTTTATACACGGCCACATGAATATGTATTATTGGAGTTAAGTTTAGGTTTAAATGATTAAGTAAAATTTCACGTTAGACGTTTATTATCCGATTATAAAAACTTATCATATTGCTCTTTAATTTAACCAAAGTATTAACTCTTTCAAATTTGTATGCCACGTGCTTCTTAACCCGAATTCACTTGAGCATCAAACCAAATTTGTGTTACTTCGTAAATCAAACATAACATGGCTTAAACTCACTATTATGCAAAACATAAATAAATAATGTAAAGTTCACTCAAGAGATCCAACATCAGTACTTGCCTACCAAACAGGGAGCTAAACCTCTCGTAGCACAACTATTGAGTACTAACTTCTCGCTACTTCGACTTATGAAAAAACTAAAACACTTATATGTCATGAAGGTGTGGAAGTGAGGAGACTAGTTTTCCTCCGAAAAGTCTATTCCAGACACATAGGATGATGATATTATCCATGTGTGAGTAGTCATATTTCGTCACATGTCATCAAGTACTCGAGCATCTGAAAAGAGACCCACATACTCGTGCTATCGACATTCTCTAGATTGCCGATTGTAGCATCTGAGTACAATTGGAAGGTAATTTCTGTCACACCAACACGAGGTCTTCCAGTTAATGATATCAAGAGTCAACGATTATGATGAGGTTAGAAAGGACTACCAATGTATATGTCCAAGTTATAAGCGTCTGTCAAGTTGTCAACGGTTGTCAAGTTGTCAGCGGCTGTCAAGCTGTCGGCGCCTGTCAAGATTGTCGGCGCCTGTCAAGATTGTCGGCGCCTGTCAAGATTGTCGGCGCCTGTCAAGCTGTCAGCGTCTGTCAAGCTGTGAGCGCCTGTCAAGCTGTCAGCGCCTGTCAAGATTGTCAACGTCTGTCAAGCTGTTAGCGCCTGTCAAGGTCTAAGTTGTCAACGCCTGTCAAGATTGTCAGCGCCTGTCAAGTTGTCTGTTAGCGTCTCTCAAGTTGTCAACGCCTATCATTTGAAGCTCCTGTCTTATTGGCTGACGTCCCGTCATAATGGCGCTTCATGACTGCTTTATTGTCGTCATAATAGTAAGGCGTTACATATACTAGGGACTGATGATTAAGGCAGCTCAAGTATTCATGATCATCATTAATGGACCAACGTTCCATATACTTGAGACTGGCCATATAAATACATGGTCCAAATCATTGTCGACCTCATCTTATCTCATCTCAACTCACACTTACTGAAGCTTAAACACAGAGTTCACACACTCTTGCCTTCATCCTCAACCTTGATCACCCTAGGTTCGACAAGAACTTGTTGGATTTGCACTGTGATCATCACATGAGATCTATGGTTGACATCACCTAAACCCTAATCCTTGTGTTTGACAATCGTTGCTCGAACATTGGCGCCATCCGTGGGACACGTTTTTTAACGGCGTTTCACTTTTTCCAATTCCTTTTTTTTCCTTTCTCTTTCTCCGAAATCAACCGTTTCCATGGAGGCAACAAATTCATCGCAGGTCATTTCTTCAGCGCCAGAAATAACCACTACCGTTACTACCACTGCACCGGAAACGGTGATGACTTCACCCCCTGCTTTTCCTCCATCACCTGTTCGTACCACAACGTCGGAACCATACGTCGATTCTGAGTGGACGGTGTCGGATCTAAGGTCGACACAAGGGTATCCCTCTTTAACAAGTCCCATTTTTTCCACAAGGCTGGCGGGAACAAGTATGTTTACTTCACCACCGCCAGTGACATCCATCCCTCCATTTCAGCCTCTTTTGTCCCACGGGACAAGCTCGCAAGAGGATGGCACGGATCTTGTAAGACAACCTGTTTCGATTGCTTCCCAGCCTGCTACTCAAGGGGTTCAGGAGGATCCCATTGTGGAACTGCTTAGAAGGTTAGCTCAGAGCACTCAGCCACCACCACCCCCACCACCACCTGCTTCGTCAGATCTGTTGTCACAGTTAGTGGAGGCATTGCACCCAACGCCTCAGCCAGCGCCCGCACAACTAGTGGATCCGTTGTCACAACTCTTGGAGCGGCTAAGGAAACCAAACACACACACCCCACTAACACCTATACCACAGGACACATCTAACGACATGTTCAGAGTGTTGCAAACCCTAGTGACAACAGTAGTACCACCCCGTGCAGCCACTATGCCTTTGTCAGTGGTTAGTTCAAAGTTTTGTGACTGGGTTTTCAGATTCCCACTCCCAGATAAGCAAAAAGTTTCGTCCGTTGTTGGTACTTACGACGGTACTCGAGATCCAGACGACCACTTTGCTCTGTTTGAACAGGCTATTATGACGGAGAAACGGTTAGACCCAGTCGCTTGCCACATGTTCCCTGGAACATTACAAGGTTTCGCTCGTGATTGGTTTGCTGACTTGCCTGAGAGGAGTATTCAAGATTTCGCATATCTAAAAGCCAAGTTTGTGACTCAATTTGTACAACAAAAGAAGCAACATAGAACTCATATAGAGGCTCATTTGATACGACAAAAAGAAGGAGAGGGGTTGCGTGACTTTATCCAGCGATATACACAAGAATGCCAGAAGATCGCCATGTTACCAGAGAGTCAACAAATTTCTGGATTTACTCTTTCCCTGCTTCCAGGACAACTGCAAGAAAAGTTAATCAAGAGAACTCCGGTTACTTTCAAAGAAGCCACAGACAGGGCATATGACTATCTAAGGTCAAAGGAATCTGTCTCTCTGACAAGAGAGGTAGGCGGCAAGTCATGGACCGACACGTCAGATCGCAGGCATGATGTTCTAACTAAAGACCATCGACGAGATGAAAGGAGCAACAAGAGGTTTGGCCCATACGATAAACATGCGTCTGAGCGTGCTCTTAGCAAAACACCAAAAGAAATCTTGATAACAGAGCAGGTGTGCGCTACCTTTACACCTCCATCCCAGATGGAGCATAGGTCAGGTACGAAAAACATGAATAAATACTGTAATTTCCATGAAGACCATGGACACGACACAAATGTCTGTAGAGAGCTCAAAAGGGAAATCAGGCGGGCTTTTGAAGAAGAAAGCTAGAACACCTTGTCCCTTGTCCCTGGCGCTAAGCATCAAGCAAATAAAACTCCACTTAAGAAGAGTTATGCCTGGCAAAAGAAGGGGGAAGACACAGAACACTCCGGACCACCTGATGTCCATGTCTTCATGATACATGAGGGAGCCAATATGACCTGACCTATCAAGGTGTGATAGTCTTTACTGCCATTTTTTCCTTTGTGTTTTCAATAAATGTTTCCAAGCACATGGAATGTCATGGTCATGAATGAAACTGACAATAATAGCATTTGGTCTGATCTTGTATCCCAATATTATCGCACAATATCATTTTTCTATGGTATTTGCATAAACAAATAAATATTGAAGTAAGGATTCAATACAAAAAGCATACGGCCACAATAGACATCTCAGTCTAAAGCCAAACATGCACTTTCATTATGTACAATGTTACAACTTGAACACTCATGCACACGTACACAACTAAGAACATAGTTCAATACAACATGTATGAAGCCAAGAAAGACAACCTTGTCTGGCCAAATAAGATACAATCATATTCGTCTTTTAATCTACTTGATAAAAGATAAGCACTTCTCACTAGGAAGCGACAATCCTCGCTAGTAAACAAAGTAAAGGTTAACCAACAAAAGTGCCATTGGCACAGTGTCACAGGCACAATATGAAGCATACATCAGAGATATCCACATCTACCTATGTCATTGTCATGCAAAGGAACCATGGGCCCTCAAGAAAGTGTCATACGCACAACCAAATATACACACTATCATGCACACCCAAGACGGTGTCATGGACACAACATCCATAATAAAAAGATAAAAAAAACAAAAATGTGTTATTGGATTGATCATCCAATAAAACATTATTTTTCAAAGCTAGACAATGTCACACAAAGCAAGGCTACGCCTAGACAACGCCATGCCAAATCACAACAAGGACAAAGACAGGTTATTTCAGATAGAGCTGCATGGTTTGCAACCGAACAAACTTCCGGATTTGACAAAAATTTCTATGATTCTTTTAAAGAACACACGGTTAGTTATTTTCATATGTGGACTAAACAGGAAACATCGAATGCTATGCTACAGCCAGTCCGGTCCGATGCTATCGTCGATCCATGGCTTGGCTACCGCCGGTCCATGGCTTGGCTACCACCGGTCCTGGCTTACCGCGGCCTAAAAAAAAAAAAAAAAAAAAAAAACTTACGAGTAACGAGTGATGATAGTTACGACTTGCAAACCGTTGTTTTGGAAAATCCTAACTCGGGGGCATGATGAGGTTAGTAAGGACTACCTATGTATATGTCCAATTTATCAGCGTCTGTAAAGTTGTCAACGGTTGTCAAGTTGTCAGCGGCTGTCAAGGTGTGAGCGGCTGTCAAGCTGTCAGCGCCTGTCAAGATTGTCAGCGCCTTTCAAGCTGTTAGCGCCTGTCAAGATTGTCAGCGCCTGTCAAGATTGTCAGCGCATGTCAAGCTGTCAGCGCCTGTCAAGTTTTCAACGCCTGTCTAAGTTGTCAACGCCTGTCAAGTTGTCAGCGCTTGTCAAGTTGTCAGCGCCTGTCAAGATTGTCAGCGCATGTCAAGTTGTCTGTCAGCGTCTCTCAAGTTGTCAACGCCTGTCATTTGAAGCTCCTGTTTTATTGGCTGATGTCCCGTCATAACGGCACTTCATGACTGCTTTATTTTCGTCATAATAGTAAGGCGTTACATATACCAGGGATTGATGATTAAGGCAACTCAAGTATTCATGATCATCATTAATGGACCAACGTTCCATATACTTGAGACTGGCCATATAAATACATGGTCCAAATCATTGTCGACCTCATCTTATCTCATCTCAACTCACACTTACTGAAGCTTAAACACAGAGTTCATACACTCTTGCCTTCATCCTCAACCTTGATCACCCTAGGTTCGACAAGGACTTGTTGGGTTTGCACTGTGATCATAACAGGAGATCTAAGGTTGACATCACCTAAACCCTAATCCTTGTGTTTGACAATCGTTGCTCGAACAGATTACAACATACAACCATAACAAAATACATCGAAATATAATATGAATGAATCAAGCCAAAAGTTACAATACAAATGGTACATAATATCGTACCAAATACATCAAAGTACAAATACGGATCATCTAGGAACTAAATCATACAAACAAGTTCCAAAACATATAGCAATCAACGATCCGCACACAAAAGCAATGGCATGAATCATAGTAAAATCCTAAAACTCCTGAAAAGCGTTAAAAACGACATCAACACATGTTGGTGAATTATTCTCAATTTTAAATAAAAGTTGACCCATAAAAAGTGTAATAATCATAATAAGTTTCAAATGAAAAATCTTGTTTTACAACCTAAGTGCGACGTACATTGCCTAGGCTAGTCATACACTGAACCTGACCACACAATATAATACCCCAATCCTAAGGCGTGTCAACCAAAGGAAACAAATAATCACATCGGCCATAACATCCACTCATAGGGACATCCTATCGAGCAATGAGGGTTAGGTCAAACCCATATAGATCTATATATATGTAAACCGTGGGCAACAAAGCTTAACAAGTGTATAGGGGGGGGGGGGGCAACGAGTCCTGATGAACACCTAATCTAAGGAAATCCTAATCCACTAGGTAAACAAGATATTCAGTAACGTTTAGCAATCATGCAAACAGTTTAAAATATACGCTTTCCAGCCCAAAAATGGTAAAAGTAAATAGGGCTACGAAATAACTCACAAGGTAAGCTCAACAAATATCGGGTAATCAACACGGAGCTAACACTCCACCACCTAATTTCCCTATAACAACCATAAATATAGTCTAAGTATCTCTATAAGTCTAGTACGGTTCAACCTTGTCGGTTAAAGTTATAATATAAGGTTTATTAAAATATTTCAACGGTTATCAAGTTGAGTCAAAGTGACGGATAAAATGGACGATGTTCCGAGTCAATAAGGTCTGTAGGAAAGATATCGATAATTTACGTCATAAATAACAATTAGAAAGGAATGATATTCCGAGCAGAAAATGACTAACAAGAATATCGGTTGAAAGGAATAATGTTACCAAAGTTTGATTGAGATCGACCAAGGTTAACGTCAAAGATGTTGACTTGGTCAAAATCAAAGATGTTGACTTTGTCAAAGTCAAAGTCAACAATTTTCTAAGGAAGGTCAAAGTCAACATAAAAGTCAAACTTTGACATTTTTAAGAGTTTAAAACTTTTGATTTTAAAATGTTTGAGAAAAAACAGTTTCGAAATGATTTTTATATGAGTTTGACGAAAAAGTATTATTTTTCGATCTGTTGATTACGAAAGCGTTTAGGAAAACAAAAGTGTATTTATCGAAAGGTAAGTAAGTAAAACGTTTGTTTTAAATAAGTAATATAACACTCATGATGGCGTTGACGTCCTTGAGTCCAAAGACGCTTATTTAACAATATTTACTACTCTTACGTATAATAGTTTAAGTATATATGCGTTTTTAGTTGTCAAAATGCATGAAAACATGCCCTGAAGCTTACTGCGACGCACCATCTACGCACTGCGACGCACCACAAGTATTACCAACAACTAAATCATGTACTGATGTCACGTTGCGGCGCATTGAGTACACAATGCGGCGCACCGTGGCCCTTTCCGCTGCTCGCTGCGGCGTACTGGCTTTAGAGACAGTTTTCATATTTTACGTTTTGTGTAGTTTTCGTGTTAAAAAAAAGTCCAACGATGATAGTTTATGTCCCAAATGTTCCAATAACTCCATATTACCTTTACAAGGTCTTATATATAGTAAATGTGTAGTTTTTACATATATGTAATAATATTATGTAACTTTTGGTTAAATATACATTTTAACACATTTTAAGCTAAGACTTAGTCCAAATATTATGATTTGTCCATTATTTCGTCTAATATGTTAACCTAACCGTTTAAGGCTAAAACCGGAAGACAAAGAAAAAGAGAAAGTAGGGGAAACGACGAAAGTACCGTAGTCACTCGCAATAATCTACAATCTCGAGAAGTCACGAACACGAACCCGGAAAGTAAGCTTCGGTGGTGGTGGTGAGGAGATATCCGGCTCCAAAACACAACATATACCACCGTTAGCTTAGGGTTCAAAGGAAAAGAAAGATAGAGAGTTTTATGGAGAAATTTCTTACCACAATTCCAAATGAAAGTTCTTCGAGAAAAATAGCCGAACCTCCAAGAGTGAAAGGTGAAAGTGGAAGCAAAGAGCTTGTAAGACAAGTGAACAAAGTTTGTGTTAGAACCTCAACCAAAAGTGGGAGAAAAATGAAAGGAAAGTGGAGAAACTTCAAGGGAAAACTTACCAAACGATGTGGAAACCAAAGGGAAGTGGTAGGAAATGACTTTGAACTTGAAAACCCTCTTCAAATGTGTGTTTACACCTTCAAATCTTCTGGAAATTTTGAGGGAATTTGAGAGAGAAAAATTTGAGTTTTAGAGATGGAAGTGAAAAGAAGTGAGAGAGGGAAGGATAAGGTGGAAGTTTGGGGTAAAAAGGGGTCCCCATGCTAAAAACCAGTCTCTTAGAAGACTTTCTAAACCAAATCACGTGATTAAAGGGATTGGGGGTGTGGAGATCAAGAAAAAGGTGAAAAAGTTGATGGATTTGGTCTGCCAGACAGTTTAGTGCGTCGCAGCATGTGTGGACTGCGACACACTCCCCCGTTAACCAGACCCTTCCGTTAACTCTCCGTTAAAGGACTGATTATGTAACATATTCTGTTAGTTCTCGTTAAAGGACTAACTTTGTAACAGATTTAGTTAGGGACTAACTTTGTAACATATTTAGTTAGAGGACTAACTCTGTAATAGATTTTTAATACGTTAATTTTAACCGACGATTACGGCATAAACACCCTAACTTAAAACACGAGAATACTAACTATTCGGTACTTAGGTAAATATAACGTTTACGTCACGAGGAATGAAGCAACAAAACACATAAAACCCGACACATAAAAGAAAGCGTGAATTAAGACAAAGTGAAATAACAATGGTCAAAAACAATTGCGAATAAAATAAAAGATACAGTAACAATCAATACCTCAAAATGACACGTTGTCACACCAATTCCATTCCAATTGCTACCAAATCAAAAAACCCAATCCAATTTTTTTTCTTCATAATTATATTCCACCATCAAAGTTATCCAAATTCTTCAACATGAACTCTCCATCAACAATCGAGGACATGAATACGAAGATGATTGGCTAAATTCTAAGTGATTACTTGCGGTGAAAGATATTATGGTTTGAATTTGCTTTAAACATTATTACTTGCCGTGAAAGATATTATGGTTTGAATTTGCTTTAAACATTATAATTGTTTGACATTTTTATGTTTGTTATTGAAACTCTAATTTGGGATTTTTGGTTATTGATTTATGAAAGTTTTTGAATTGAACTTTTACAAGAAATATTGTCATGAGCCAACTAATTGTACCCAATCCAGTTTGTTTAGAGATTAAGACAATTCGTATGCCGAATACATGTGTTCCCAAGTTTGTTTCAAATATGTCTATGTTTATGAAAAGAAAAGTTTTAATAGGTTGAATAAGAATTCATTTCTAAGTATTCGGAATTGGGATTGATCATCCTTCCCATCAATTGTTACAAATATTTTTATAACCAATTGTTACCATCATTTTGAGGTTGCATTGACAATGTTTTGCCAAATCTTTACATGTTTTTTACTAGTTAATCATTAGAGTAATTTTAGTTAATTAAAATCAGATTAAAACGAAGAACTTGTCACATAAACACTATTAAAAACCACAAAAACTGCATGTGGATACGATACCTAGTTACCTTATCTAGTACCAAGTATTTGGAAATTTTCTCTTATTTTTGATCGGTACTTCGACGTCAGTTAGTTATCAAGAAAAATAACCCTAGGTTAATCTTGTATACTACATTAGTGGTCTGGTCTTTCCATCTTTTCAACTTATTTCGTCAATTGGTTCAATTATGCAATGTTTGTTTACGACTAACCTACATCTTATGTGTTTGGTTTAATCATGCAAACATGTTTAACGACAAATTATCACAACAATTCATTCAATAAGCAAGTATATGTACAACACAAACCACTTGCACGCATTATCAATAATGTAGAAAGTTAATAGAATATTATACTAAAATATTATATGTAATATTAATTCAATGTCTTATATAAACTCTACATAATTAGTTTGATAACATGCAATAGCTACATTAGAAGCATTAGTAATATCGTGTGTGAGTATCAACGCCCCATATACTTCTGGTTATATAGAGAATAGTGGTTTCACATATTTTTTCTTTGTTTTATTATGTTCTAACGTTTTGCTATTTTTTTTTTTATTTTTTTTTAGAAAGACAAGTATTATATATACCATATTTATTCAAACTTTTATCAATTACGGGACACGAATTCATAACTTCTGGATCAATTGATTACTCACATACCACTATATTACAAGCCTTTAATAATATGTGTTAGCGGTATGCTTAACTTATTCATGAAGCCGACAATGTAAAGAAGGTTGAACACTTCAAACATCCATGATTTCAAATTTATAAATACATTTTAGAGAAAGACAATATTTAAAAAGGATTTTGTGTTTTTATCTTTTAAGGAGCAATAGATAAGATATTTTGATGGGGCTTTCTTTTCACTTTAGAAATTTTATTCCATATATCGACAATTCTAGATTTTGAAAATCCAGTTGCCATATTTAAGAAAATCCATAAACATATATAGTATGTTATTAAAAAGGAATCAAGAAAGTTTACATAAATAAAATTTAATAATTATTGTTTTACTCTATACAGTTAATTAATTATGTACTCCCTCCGTCCCATATTTATTGTCCAGTTTTGATTTTCCAAGTCTTTTATTTTCAACTTTGACTTTAAATAACTTTTTTGTGTTATATAATTCTTAATAAAAATTATACCAATGAAAAATACATTTAAAACTCAATACATTCATATAATTTGCATCAAATATTATATAACACGAAAAAAGTTATTCAAAGTCAAAGTTACAAACAAAAGACTTAAAAAGTCAAAAGTGGACAATAAATATGGGACGGAGGTAGTATATGTTATGTGTGTGAGTATGTATATATCATGCTTGTAAACTTATAGTTTAAGCACCATGGGTCATAGTGGATCCATGTCTTTCCAATCTTTCACGATGTGTATACTCTTAACATTCTCATTATTTGTCAATGGAAGCTCTGCCATCTATCTTCGTAAATACGATATCGTTAACGTAGACCCAAAGAGTCCCGGTGGCATTAAATTTGGGAAAATTATCGGTGGAGTTCCTTATACAAAAGAGCTAATGGATAAGATCAACAAGCTTGTAGTGTCCACCATCTTTCAACAAACTAACAGAGAGGACATGAGAACGAAACAGTACACGTTTACATTAAGGACTTCATAGGAGTCGAAGCAGTCGCATTTTATAACAATAAAATTAATGTGAGTACGGTTTATTTAGATGGGTGCAGAGGAGATTTGAAGTGGGAATTCACGTCCCTTATGTACCATGAATTCACCCACCTTTTAGCTTGGTTTACTCCCCATCTCCATTAAGAGAAGGCATTGCGGATTATACAATTTTAAAAGCGAATTAATTTCCACCGGCTTTTGCGGTGGGATCGTTGGGACCAAGGGTATGATTTCACAGCTCCGTTTTATGAGTATAGTGATTTAATCACTCCAGGTTTTGTCGCAAAGCTTAACAAGATGTCGAAGGATACTTTCAGTTCAAATTAATCACTACAAGAAACAGGAGCTACGGCGACGACATAAAATCGTTGCTAAAGGAAATTTATCGTTGCTAACGTCCTTTGGCGACGACAAATCGTTGCTAAAGGGTCGTCGCCAAAGCCTCGTGGCGAAAGGTGTTTAGCGACGATTTCACGAAACCTATAGCGACGATGGTGGGACCCACTTTGACTTTTTCAAACCCGTTTTTTAAATTAATTAATTAATTAATTAATTAATTATTATTTTTTATTTATTTAATTAATTATTTTTTTATTTTTTATTTATTTATTATTAGTTATTTAATTAATTAATAATATTTAAATATAGCTTTAGCGACGACTGTTTTGAGGCTTTTGGCGACGATTTGTCGTCGCCAAAGGTCCCTGCAGAAAAAAAAAATACAGCAGCTGATTTACAGCTTATTTCCCAGCTTCCTGCTTATTTCGATCCAAACAGCTTATTCCCAACAAAAATTAAAAAACAAAAGAATAAACAAATAATCTAAATTATCATAAACTTCAAATCCGCTTACAAATTGTTCCAAACCGTCGACAATTACAAACCGTCGATATTAAATATTGTTACAAACCGCTTACAAATTGTTCCAAACCGTCAACAAGTACAAACATTCAACAAATATTTGATTTTAACAAAATTAAAACACTAACCATCAACTATCATCGTCATCATCCTCCTCCTCGTTCTCCTCCTCGATTTGATTAGGCATTGGAAGGTTGGGAAAAATAATGCCCGAGTTGGCGGCTTGGAGTGCTTGCATGTATCGTTGGAAATCATCCGTTGTCATCAGATTTGGTTCTTGCATTTTACTCTTGCCTTTTTGTCTCGAAGACGAGGTCATCAAAGATCCTTCTCCCGTGATAGAGATCGGTAATTTTCTTCCCCGACCTCGTTGGTGACCGCTTCGAGTTCCCAATACTTCATCCAATATTTCTTCTTCACTTGCGGAGGGGGAGCTCGTCCTCAATTCCGTCATTTGTCGCTTCAAAATAAACCAAATAAGAATAATTATAAGTTAGTTGTATTTGGTTAGTAATATATCACCCATTTCGCCCACCTTGACCCATTTGACTCAAATGACCAATTTTAACCATGTTTATTCTCATTTTACCCATTTCGTCCACATTGACCCGTTATATATTTAGCCCATTTTGTCCACTTTGACTC
The DNA here is from genome assembly GCA_910822075.1 of Senecio squalidus. Lineage (NCBI taxonomy): Eukaryota > Viridiplantae > Streptophyta > Magnoliopsida > Asterales > Asteraceae > Senecio > Senecio squalidus. Next base: position 24,985,215 of record CAJVGC010000582.1, read on the forward strand.
ATTTTACCCATCTTCCCCCACTTTGACCCCTTTTATCCATTTAACCCATTTTGCCCACTTTGACCCATTTTACCCTTTTACCCTAATTACTTACATGCAAATCGAAAGCTTCGTCCGAGACCCAAGATCCATCTTTATTCGTATGATGATCTCGATAATCATCGAGAAGACTTGGATATTTGTGTTCCGGGTCATCACGTTGCTTCAAACAAATGAAATAAATTAGTATAATATCAAATCAAACACAAATTATATGAATAATATTAAAAAAACTAAGAATTAAAAAGTTACTTACCTTTAAGTCCCTCCTTAATGCATAGGATCGACTTCCATGTTTACTCGCAAACTTTTGTTTGCCCCTGTTTTGCGAGTTTTTCAGTAAACGACTTATGAACTTCGGGTCTGTCATCCGGTTCATAAATGGAAGCCAAATCAAATTGTAATCAACTCCTGGTGGGGGATTTTCCCTAAGAAAATCAATATTGTCGTACCCACCCCGTCCAATAAAATGTTCATTCTTGAAATCATTTTTGGCATCCTTATACCGCTCCTTACATGTCCAATCCAACCCGGCTCTAGCCCAAACCTCCCTCTGACCACCATCAAACCAATCATGAATATCGAAGTATTTCTACAATTCAAAAAATAATAGTTAGAATGTATAGATTTAATAAATATTCGAAAATGTAATAAAAACCAAAACAAACCTGCACTTCGGGCATAATCAACCTCTTCGATTCCATTGGCACCTTTGCCCAGCTGTCGTAATGTTTCGGGAAGTCGTTGTCACTCACAAGGGTACCAATCAAAGAAATAAACTTCTGCCCGTATGGCCCAATGGGCTTAGAAGTCTTTAAGTCTCTGTCATCAAAGTCGATCTTCAAAGGCCTGTTATTATTTTTTTTCCACAAGTCCCGCAACTCTTTATTTGATGTTTTTCCACGTTGCCTCTTCACAGAATCTGAAAAATTCAAATGAACAAATTAAACAAACATAATAAAACCAACAAGTAATATTCTTACCAATATGACCCCTAGGGGGATCCCAATGGCCACCGGGTGGATCACCTCCAGCATCTCCTCCGTGAGCTACACTAGTCATCTGTATAGAACAAGTACAATAAACATAACAATTATATGTGTAGTAAGTAACAACTATATAAATTAACCAACATATAAAAAAATATAATTAAACACGGCAAGAACAATAACAATTTCATTTCAAGTCTTTTACATATTAAATATAACAATTACAAATCAATCTGCCTCATCGCTGGAATAAACAATATTTGGTTCGCATTCATTATCAGAATCGACATATTCGGGTTCTGAATCATCATTAACATTAGAATCAACATCATCGTCATCAATAAAATCATCGTTATCGGTTGTTGTAGAAATAATTTCAACTGTCGATGATTGACCAACTATACTCAAGTTCGTGTAAGTCAAACTTTCCAAATTAGCATCCAATGGAAAATCTGATGAATTGATGTCATGTATAACATCCTCCTCGATGATGTCTTCCCAAATTTTTCGATGATTCACCTCTTGTACGACCTTCCAATTTTGGTTTTTTGAGGGGTCTTGGAGGTAAAAGACTTGTTTTGCTTGTGTTGCAAGAATGTGTTGGTCATTTTTACACCATTCGTGACTTGTACAAATACTTGTTATGTTATTCTTTTTAATAGAACGTTCGGTACGACCGGTGTTAACAGTATTGAACCATTTACATTTGAATAACACAACGTTAAATGCACATTTATAATTTAGCTCCACAATATCTTCTAAGACACCATAATAGATAACGCCATCATCCCCAGGTGTTGAAACTCCGCTATTTTGAGTTGTACGACGTTTATCTCGACTATGAACCACAAACCTCACACCGTTAACTATACAAGCGGTGTAAGAGTTTGCATAAGTTAACGGCCCACTTGCCAAAGATAGTAATTCATCACTATACCGAGATGGGTCATCTAGATTACGTATCTATGAATAAAGAGAAAAATTAGAAAATGTTTAAAATAGAAAATTATAACAAGTTAATATAAACAATGAGTTTACCTTATGATTAAACCAGCCAGGAAATTCAGTTTTTGCATCTTTCCCGGGATGTTTAGTTTCAAACTCACTATAAATGATCAACATATTAATTAGTAGATCAAATGAAGAGAAAATTAACTTATAGAAAGATTAGCCATAATAAAAACACTTACTTCTTGTATTCGTCGATGTCAGAACTGTTGGGAAAAAACAATGATTTAACCCAAGTTAATAAATCTGTTAATTAAAGTCTTAGTCTGAGTGACTTGAGTCTGAGTGACTGAGTCTGAGTGACTTGAGTCTGAGTGACTGAGTCTGACTACTCAGACTCATTAAGAGAAGTAAGTCGTAATTTTAGGCAGTGTAGTTAGATAAAATCTTCTATCTCTTTAGAAGATTTCCTAAGATTTATCCTTATCAAGCTCACTATTATTGTGTATAAATAGTGAGCTTGAACGTTGTAAACGTTGTACCTTTGAACGAAATATAACTGTGTGTTATTTTCACTGTTTCGTTATTATAATTCCGCTATAATAATACTTGAAACTGAGTAATCAATCGATAAATAATAATTAACGTCTAAATACTTATTTGTGATTGATTTGCCATTGTTTGAGATCTTGTTGAGACCTAACAACTGGTATCAGAGCAAATAAGATTTAAATTTTAATAAATTTATAAATCTTAAACGATCAATACTTAGAATCTCAAAACAATGTCATCATCTTCAAATATAACAGCAATGGCTGGAAAAGGAATTCCTGTTTTTACTGGTCATAATTTTTCCCATTGGAAGCTTAAAGCTGAATGGCATCTATCAGGAATTCACGAAGAAATGTTAAGAATCATCACTGAAGGACCCATAATTCATGGAAAGATCATTGATGAAGTAAAGGAAGGTGGTAAAGTTGTCCAACGTGCCAGATGGGTTCAAACCACCAAAGCACAATGGACAGATCAAGACAAGTTGTTGTACAATCTTGATCCTAAAGCCAGAAGCATTTTAGGAAATGCAGTGTCTGAACAAATATTTTCAAAAATTGCTGGCTGCAAAACTGCAAAAGAACTATGGGATACATTAATTGTGTCATATGAAGGTGTTCCAGTAGTGAAAGAACAACGACTAAACAGTCTCATAAGAAATTATGAAAACTTCTATATGAAAGAAAAGGAGACGTTAGCTGATGTTCACACAAGATTCCAAATCATGTTAAATGATATGTCAGCTCTGGGAGTGACAAAGGAAGATGATGAAATCTGTAAGAAATTTGTTGACATCTTACCTAACAAATTTGAATATGTTATTACATCTCTTGTAGTTAGCGAGAAACTGTCCACCTACAAGCTGCCAGGACTATTTGGCTTATTGTTAAACTTTGAGGAATCTCAAGAAAGGAAAAAGATCAACAATAGGCGAACTGCAAGGGATCCAGAAGCTGCATTAGTTGCAACTAGCAAAAGGAATAAAGAAATTTATTCCAAAGCTGACTCATCTGAGTCTGAGTCACACTCAGACTCAGAATCTGACGATGAATCGGAGGTTAAGAAACTGAAAAATCAGCTTGCCCTGTTAACCATGAAGCTTGAACAGAAGACAGGCTACAAAGGAAAGAAACCTTTTGATCTGAAGAAAGTAAAATGCTTCAAATGCAATGAATATGGTCACATGGCTGCTGATTGTAAAGTAAAGAATGCTCAGACTGAGCACATGGATGAAGTTGCTGAAAGAGCCCAAAGATACCGAAACAAGTATCTTAAGTATAAGAAAGGCAACAGTTTGAACTCACAAAAACCTCAAACTGAGCAGAAAGCATTCTTTGCTGAAGAATGGTTAGATGAGGAACTGTCCTCTGATGAAGAGGAAGTAGAGGACAAATGTCTGATGGCATTAGTGGAGAAAGTAACTGAAGCTGAGAAATCTGCTTCTCAGTTCGAAAAGGATCTAAAGGAAGCTGAGAGAATGAGCTGCAACTCAGACTGGAACAAGTCAAAACTTTACAAGGTACATAATTTCAACTCTTACACAAATGGACAAAAACTTCAAATGTTTGAGTATATTTATGTTGACTTGACCACCACTTTAGAAGAACAAACTGAACTCAAACAAAAACTCAAAAATCTTGAAAACAATTTAAAAATTAAAGATGATAAAATAATGGAATTAGAAAGTTACAAAGTACTTTTAAATGCTCAGACTGAAGCTTACAATGATCTTGCAAAAGAAAATCACAAACTTAGAGAAGAAACTGAGCACTATAAAAGAATTTGTAAATGATGGTGTATATCATCTTTAAAAAAATGAAGATTGTTTGAGCAGACAGGTACCCAAACAAGTTCAAGTTGTGTTGGGTGAAGGGTTCAGTTTGAAGAAATACACGACAGAAGAGGAAGAAGAAGCTGAAAAGGCTGAAAGGGAAAAAATCATTTTTAAACCAGAAATCCTTCCAAATACTTTCACTTATTTGAAAGGAGATAAAATAATGATGTCAAATGCCTTTGTTAAACCTGTAATTTCTCAAGTTTTGAATAAAAATGATCTTTTGCCTTCATCTTCCTCTAAATCTGAATGTGTTACTTTATCTGAGACTGATGTAAATATACAGATTGAAAAGAATTCTACATCCTTGAACAAAGTTTTTTCCAAAGTTATGAGCAAACCTAAGAGTCAGGCTCTGGTCAGTTCCAGAGGCCATAATAAAAGTCCTGAATCAAAAACAATTGATAAATTAGGAAATCAATTACTGGAAGTGACCAACATTGTAAAAACTCTAGTCAGGGATCAATCACCTAATCAAGTAAGGCCCAAATCTCCTCCTAAGAGAATTTGCTATAACTGTGGTGAAAAAGGGCATGAAGCTGTGTTTTGTAAACTACTGACTAAGTCTAGACCTAAGAAATATTATTCTCAAAAGACAGTCTCATCAAAACATTGGTCAGCTTCACGTAAGTCAGACTCATCGAAATCCAGATCAGTCTCATCAAAATCAGATTCTTCTTCGAGAAACACTTCTCCATCAAAGACTACATCTGTACAGTCTCCTCAAATTAAGTCAGTCACATCTAGAGTCAGTCTAAAAAATACTCCTTGTAAATATTGTGGTGTCATAGGTCACTATTCTGTTAATTGCATGAATGAAATAAACAAATGGAACTACACTGGCTCCAAAACTGACTGCAAGACTGAATCTAAACTCAAGACTGCTGAC
>CAJVGC010000582.1:24990565-25102035 GCA_910822075.1 Senecio squalidus
CTACACATTTAAATCATACAAATCATACAATTCTACTACAACTTCATACAATTTTATACATACAATTCTACACTTAATTCATACAACTTCTACACTTAATTCATACAACTTTATACATAATCTAACAAATTACAAATTGAACAAATTAATTAAGTTTATGAAAAAGAAAAAGAAAAAGAAACAAACCTAGATGGTGGTGGAGGAATGGAGGAATTGGTGGTGATGGTGGTGGGTGGTGGCGGTTTGGTGGTGATGGTGGTGGGTGCCGGCGGTTTGGTGGTGGTTGGTGGCGGGGGGTGGATGTTTGGTGGTGGTAATGGAATGTTGGAGTGATAATAATGGTGGAGGAAACACAAATTCAACAAAACAAGCGGGTGGTGGCGGTTTGGCAGCGGAATCAAGCTAAGAAATCGTGTTTGTGTTTTGGTGTAAATGAAAGATATAAGAATCTGCAATTATTGACAAGGCTTTTTGGTCGTCGCTGTAGCCCTATGGTGACGACATATCGTCGCTGTAGGCTAACCCGGGAAAACCCCAAAAGTTTGGCGGGCTGGGCCAAATAGGCTGACTTTTGTTGACTGGGCTTCGGCGACGACAAATCGTCGCCAAAGGCCTTCCCATATTTTTTTTTTTTTTTTTTTTAATTTATTATGTAATTATATTACTAACGAAAACGTTTAAATAATATTAGTAATGAAAATGAAGTTAAATTATATTAGGTATAAGTTAAATATTTAAATTATATTAGGTATAAGTTATTATAAACTGTAGAAATACGATATCGACTTGTTTTACCGTTGTCGATGATCAATGGTGTAGTCGATTGAATACCTCTACGTGTGATAGTATACATTGACATTGTTACAAGTTATGTAATGATCGATTAAATCATTGATAATTGGATGTCATGTATGGTGTACGTAGTCGATGAATGTTGTTCGGGTTAATTAGCTCTAATTATCGATGAATGGTGTTCTAATAGTCGATGAATGGTCGATAGATGAATGGTCTATACAACTTTGCCTTACTCATGTTACCTTTAATAGTCGATAAAATGGTGAGGTTAAGATTGTTTAAGGGTTACGATGGTTTAGGTTTCTAGGGTTACGATGGTTTAGGTTTCTAGGGTTACGATGGTTTAGGGATATGAGTTTAGGATTTAAGGTCTAGCATTACGTGGTTATGATGTTGTAATAGTCGATGAATGATCGATAGATGAATTGTCTATACAACTTTGGCTTATTAACTCATGTTACCTTTAATAGTCGATAGTCGTCGATGAATGTACGTTGTTCGGGTTTACCGTTACGATTGTTTAGGGATATGATCGAGTTTAGGATTTAAGGTCTAGCATTAGGTGCTTATAGTTTAAAGTTATAGTTATACCACAACATGTCGTATTACAACTTTTCGTTATAACAGTAAACGATTATTAATCGTATTAATTATTAATTACGATATTAGATTTTTAAAAATATGTATATACATTTATTTTAAGTATATTAACATTAATAATATAATTACTTTTAATTTCTTATTATCAACTAATTTTATTTTAAACAAAAATTATTATTTAAAATTAACATTATATATTATTTAATTTGATATATTATACTTTCATTTTTTAAATATTATTTAATTAAAAAAAATTATATATATTAACATTATATAATTTTAATATATTTACATTATATATTATTTAAATTAATTAATATATTTAATAAACATTTAATTATTAATTAATTAATTAATTAATTTAGTTAGGCCTTTAGCGACGACAAATCGTCGCCGAAGGCTTAACTAAATTAATTAATTATTTAATAAATAATTAAATGTTTATTAAATATATTAATTAATTTAGTTAGGCCTACGGCGACGATTTGTCGTCGCTAAAGGCCTAACTAAATTAATTAATATATTGAAATATTTTATAAATTATTTAAATAACCATTTAATTATTTATTAATTAAATAAATATGTCAGAGAAGGCTATGGCGAAGACAAGTCGTCGCCGTAGGTTTTGGCGGGATTTGGCGGGAATTATTAATGATTTTAGTTATTTATTTAATATATTGTCGTCGCTAAAGGAAAATATCGTCGCCAAAGGGTCGTCGCCAAAGGCTAAAGTCTGACAAAGTCAAAAAGTTGAAATTTTTTGTCGTTTAGTGGGGCTATAGCGACAATTTTATGTCGTCGCCGTAGGTATCGTCGCCAAAGGCCTAGATTCTTGTAGTGAAAGTATTTTCAAGACATAACCGGGGAGCCAGTGGAACAACCATGGAAGGACTACAATGCTAAATACGTGAAAAGGACATCAATACATAAGACAACTTGGAATCTTTAATATATAATAAAAAAATTAATCGAATTGGGCATGAGACCAGGTTAAAACATGCATAATCTTAAATTAAACCCATAAGATAAACCAATAAGATAGTTGCACCAAGATCATCACTATTGTTGCACCAACATCACTATCACTGATATCAACCTTATGTAGTTTTAAAGGCATTTGAGATTTGCTATTTATTCTGATCATTGAAAGAATTATTAGAGAGAAATGACCGAAAATGATATTTTAGGACAATTTGGGATAAGGAGATGAAAGTGTCTCAAGTTATTTTCTTTATTCTACCTTGGATAATCAGTTTTGTAGCACAACTTATATGAACCGTATTTTGAAAATCGACTATTTGACCCCTAAATAATCAAAGGAGCCAAAGTGGAATATTTCATTCCGGACATTAATTTGAGTTGATGCAGATTAATTTTATAATCAGATTAGCTACAAAATGCAAACCCACAGGCCGTTCATGTTTCGTATATAGATAATAACTTCGATGGATCGTATTATTATGTTGCTGAAAACGAATGTTATAATTATGTTGATGCAGATTAATCTAAGATATTGTGCGGTATCTCGATGTAGGTTTGTGCAAGATAATGAGGTACTTGAAAAACATGCAAAGATTTGAGATATTATATTCTTTGTCACAGGGAGCTTCTTTTGGAAGGTGAAGAAGAGTCCACAGCTCGAAGGCCCAATTTACAGTATGTTTCATATATTACTTTATTTCTTTATGCATATTTCTTATGTTTATATGGTCTTAAATTATATTCAAATGTATATTACAGCGTAGATGGAATGTTTTGAAAAATAACTGTAATTGGTAATGTGTTAGGACAAAAGTGGGAATGACATTGGTGCTGCTGCAGAGAGCATTACAGAGAGCCTTCGTCGTACAAGGCAGATGATGGTTCAGGTTATTCTCATATACTTTCTTTTACCGCTTTTTAAAGTCTTATTATTATTTTAATAAAATTTTAAAAGTATTTCAAGCATTATTTGCACGATTCCTCATCTTCTAATTTATTTATAGGAGATTGAACGGGGTGGAAGCACACTTATGACTTTTGGTTCGTCTTATCTCAATTTCTTTTTCTTTTTTTGTCTGGTTTTTATAATAAAGACATATATATGATTTTCTTATAGCGTTATTATTGGGGTGGTTGAATGTGCGTTTTGAAAGCTTGAACAAATTTCGTTGTAGAACATAGTGTTTGGACGTGATTAACATGTTTAGATTTGTAATAATCATGTTTTCGAGTTTTTGGCGAATTTTTGACATTTAAGATTTTTATTAGAAATGGCAAAAAGAATATTTTATAAAAATAAAAATAAAGTAGAGACGGTTTGTGAAATCAAAATTGATAAGAGACTTTTATTTTCATTTCACAAACCGTCTCTTATCAAAAACTTTTTTTGTGTTAAAAAGAGTTGTATTTCCATTAGAAAAGTTGTATGATTTTTAGTTTTTTACATATTATAATTATTTTATATTTAAGGTTTTTCGCGAATTACGCCGTAAATGTTTTCTTTAACTCAACATTTGTTAACCTAATCATTTGTTTACATGACTAATAGTTTTCTATTAATCTTTTTATATAGGTTTTATGTTATTTGTTAACATTATATTTTTTCGATATAATTATTCGCTTATTACGTGAGTCAATAAGCTAGTATTTTAATAACCTAGACTATATGCAATCTTTAATATGTAATAATACATTTTTTTGACCGATTATATCAAAGTTTAACAAACAATATTTAACACATGTAAAAATTAAAGTACCTTTTAATTTATGTAATATTTGCATATCAAGTCATGTTGTATGACCCTCGGTAGAAAACTTTGCATATCAAGTCATGTTGTATGACCCTCGGTAGAAAACTTCTGCAGTGGTGAATTTATTGGTGTCATTCCAATCCATAATTTGGACAATTCATCTGTGTCATTCCAATCCTTAATCTGTCTACACCAATATAATCCATTTATAACATCAATAATAATAATAATAATGATAATAATAATAATAATAATAATAATAATAATAATAATAATAATAATAATAATAATATTATTATGATGAGATCATTATGATTAAGCATATTTTAGTCAACAAAAATTAAAGTAAACTAACGAAGTGTTTACTCAATTGATTTGTTGTTTCGTATTTTATTTTCTGTTTTTTTTTTTCTTGTGATCTACGGTAAATTCCAGAGATATTTAAAGATTTTGTTGAATTAAAGACTCGTCATTATTTTCGCTTCACCATTTAGTTCATCACATGACACATCAGGTGTTATAGTATGGTTAAAGTTAAAAGTGACATAATAAAAGACGATAAAATGAGTTTCAACTATGAAAACAAATATGAATACTGACCATAATTTTAGCGAGAAAAATGTAGACAAACTGCCATCACGAAGATATTAACCTATGGAGTTGCAAACTTTTTTTGTGTTAAAAAGAGTTGTATTTCCATTAGAAAAGTTGTATGATTTTACTTTTATCACGGGTAATACATGTTGTTAACTTTTGTTTAAAAAACCTATTTTGTTTATTACAGAGGAATCAACATGTGTGTTAAATAAAGCGGAAAGTGAATACAAGGGTCATAAATCATTACTGTATTAATTTATTTTGACCCGTTATCCAACCCATCCGACCATCCTATTTTTCTACCTCTATTGTGTATTACCCGTGATAAAAGTAAAATCATACAACTTTTCTAATGGAAATACAACTCTTTTTAACACAAAAAAGTTTGCAACTCCATAGGTTAATATGTTCGTGATGGCAGTTTGTCTACATTTTTCTCGCTAAAATTATGGTGAGTATTCATATTTGTTTTCATAGTTGAAACTCATTTTATCGTCTTTTATTATGTCACTTTTAACTTTAACCATACTATAACACCTGATGTGTCATGTTATGAACTAAATGGTGAAGCGAAAATAATGACGAGTCTTTAATTCAATAAAATCTTTAAAATCTCTGGAATTTACCGTAGATCACAAGAAAAAAAAAACAGAAAATAAAATACGAAACAACAAATCAATTGAGTAAACACTTCGTTAGTTTACTTTAATTTTTGTTGACTAAAATATGCTTAATCATAATGATCTCATCATATTATTATTATTATTATTATTATTATTATTATTATTATTATTATTATTATTATTATTATTATTATTATTATTATTATTATTATTATTATTATCATTATTATTATTATTATTGATGTTATAAATGGATTATATTGGTGTAGACAGATTAAGGATTGGAATGACACAGATGAATTGTCCAAATTATGGATTGGAATGACACCAATAAATTCACCACTGCAGAAGTTTTCTACCGATACAACATGACTTGATATGCAAATATTACATAAATTAAAAGGTACTTTAATTTTTACATGTGTTAAATATTGTTTGTTAAACTTTGATATAATTGGTCAAAAAAATGTATTATTACATATTAAAGATTGCATATAGTCTAGTTTATTAAAATACTAGCTTATTGACCCACGTAATACGCGAATAATTATATCGAAAAAATATAATGTTAACAAATAACATAAAACCTATATAAAAAGATTAATAGAAAACTATTAGTCATGTAAACAAATGATTAGGTTAACAAATGTTGAGTTAAAGAAAACATTTACGGCGTAATTCGCGAAAAACCTTAAATATAAAATAATTATAATATGTAAAAAACTAAAAATCATGAGTAAATAGAAAGAAAAAAAAGAATATAATATTTTTTTATATGATATGTTTTCTGTTTATACGCAAAACACTCGTAAAATAATAAAATAATTTTATTTTCTTTTTATACCAATAATTTGTATTTGTATGGAAAGAATTATTGAAATTATTAAAATTAAAAGGGTTAATATGAAATTATTAACGATGACGTCATCAAAATGATCTAATGGTCTAAATTAAAATTACAAACTTATCTAATGATTACCATTTTGCCAAGTAATATTTTAGGCCTATATTTTATTATATATTAAGATAAGATAGAAATATGGTAATATGGTAATATATATGTATTTTTTCTAATTACTTTTCAAAATATATTCTATACAATATCTTTTAAAATAATGTAAATATCATCATTATTAACCGATTTTTTTCCTTTTAATTAAATGTATATAGCATATTAAATATTGTATTATAATAGGTAGTACACTTTCCTAAAATATTTTAATTTAATATAATTTAAATTGATTTGCATTATTAACAAATGGTAATATATATATATATATATATATATATATGCTAATTTGTTTTCATATATTTTTACACCGTCTTTTTAGAAAATATAAAGATTATCATATTAATTAGACGGTTTTATTTAGGTTTATTTCGAACCTACTTCACTATAAATACAATACACCGGTTCTCTTTCAACGTACCAAAAAAACATTCTCTTCTCTCTGTGTTTTCTTTTCTTATAGTTATTAAAAACAAAATAATGTCTACTTCAAATGTTGTTGAGGTTTTGATTAACACTCTTTTCCAAAATTGATGGTATCAAGGAAGGGTTTACAATTAAGGTCAAAGTGATCGTTCTCTGGAAGCAGTGTTTTCGTAATAATCCTAAAGAGGTTTCGAGCCTAGACATGATACTTATGGATGAAGATGTATGTTTATATTTGATCGTTATTAAATTAATTTTTCAAGGTATTTCTGATTGTATTACTTAACAACTAATCTTTATTACATGCAGGGAAATAAAATACAGGCAAGTGTGAAGAAAACGTTGCTATCGGACTTTGAACCTTTGCTTGAAGAAGGATGTGTCATTGTCATCAGTAACTTTGGGTTTCCTCCGATAGTGGAGAGTATATGTTGGTTAGTCATACATGTAAACTAAATTTTTCTAAGTCAACAAACATCAAGGTTGCAAGTGATTTCAAAGTGGCTGATGGAGTTGATGAATATGGATATCCATCATTTTTTGATTTGCTTCAAAAAAATATTGATACTCGTGTTGCCTTCGGTAAATCCTTTTTCTTTTGTTTAAATTTGTCTTTTAAAAAATTTATAAGCATAATCCATTCTAATTTATTCACACTTTCTATGTCAAATGTTGTTGGCGAAGTTGTGTCCAACAATCCTATGAGGGTTACTTATGATTATGGTAGGGAGAATCGGTCAATGACTTTGATGGTCAAAGATACCAGATATAGTTCTCGATTTGTTATAAAACTTATTTACAAACTTAAACATATGTAAATTGTTTTTGTATTTTCGTTTTTAGTGGAAACAAAATAGCTTGTGCGTTGTAGGGTGAGTATGGTCTTAACTTTCATACATACATATCCCAAAAAGAAAATAATGATGCACCTGTTATCATGCTCCTTCGTAATGCAAGGTTGAAATATTGGCCAAGTAAGTCTTATTTTTCTCTATTAATCACATATGATTCATTTTGAAATAATATTAATTCGTGTTATAATTTGGTATATATTATTATTACATGTTATTTATTGTACTCGATTTATTTATCTACTTCTTCGTCGCAGATTTCAAACAGTTTGTTTGGTTCAAAACTGTTAATCAATGACGACATCAGAGTGATAACACAAGTTAAAGAAAGGTAATAATCTTTGTATATTGTATTTTACTGAAACCGTTCATTACAAAACTATTTGAATATTGTATTTTATCATCCATAATTTTGTAACTGTGATAGTTTGGATAACATTACAAGTAATGGTGATTCGTCCACAAGGCTAACATAGTTATCAAATGGTACTGTGGTTGAAAAACCAGAAGACTAGAAGACTACTATCTGAAATTTGAGATTAGGAACATCGACGAAATATCAGATTTCAATCAGGTTAGTTTATTTATCTTTTTACTTTTTTTTAAAAAAAAATCAACTTTTATTTAATTTATATACATTTTTCTTTATATATTAAATAGGAGACTGGGTTAACGATAATAGCCAATATAATCGCAATCCAAGTTGATGAAGGTTGATATTACTTCGCTTGCCGAAAGTGTGGCAAGAAAGTAGATTGGAATGAACATGGTAAAGGTGAACCCTTTGATTGCGCAGAATGTGGGGTTGTGTCCGATGTGTATGGCAAGTAAGTTTCAAGAGTTTAAGGAAATGTGTCAAATCAAAACCTCGGTTTTTTTTATTACATAAAAAACAGAGTCAGGGTGGTGATTCGTGTGCAAGATTCTACTGGATCTACATAGTTTGTCTTGTTTGAGCGCCATGTTACGAATTTGATCCACCGGTGGTTGTGCTTTTTTGATGTAAAGATAAAAAAAAAGGTATATATTACTTCCTTACCAAATATTTGTTTTTAGATATACTATTAATGACTTCATGTATATTGTAAATAGGATGGGGGCGTATGAATTTCCCGTCTGAGTTTAAGAATTTGCTGAACACGAAATTCGTTTTCAAGATTCAAGTTACGGATTTCAGTATTCATAATAACTACATGGCGTACACGGTTCATTGATTGAGCGATGATCAAAAAGTTATTGAGGAAGGTTTCAAACGTTCTCCTAGATATGAGGAAAAGAATCTGAATGATGAAGCTACTCCAACCAATAATGGAAAAAAGTTAATCGAACTACTATATGTTTTGTTAGTTATACAGTTTTATATAATGAAAGATTTGTTACTAATTTCTCTAACCTTCTTTTTTATAGGGAGAGGAAATTGTCGAAATTACTAGTGATAACGTCGATGTTGTTGATCTCGAGTCCAACACACCTCCAACAAACTACAGCGTAGGATAGAGATGGTTGACAACAACGGATCGTCCGGTTTCTCTTCATCCAAAAATAATGTTAGTCGTAGCTTGAAAATTCCAAAGATGGAGAAGTTGGAGTAACTTCCAATGATGAAGAAGTTGGAGTAACTTTTAAAACTTCTATCGTGCTCATTTTTTCTATAAGTTTGAATAATTAAGTTGCAACGCAATCTTATAGTTTCTTTTTTTACCCCGTTGTTAAGACTCGTTGCCTTTTCACTTTTTTCTTTGGTGGGTATTCATCACATAACATGTTTGTTTGCGTGTTATTTAATAAAGACATTCGTCATTTGTTTTGCTTTATCTTATTCTTAACTCTTTTGATAGATAAATAAGTTGGAATTTTATGGTTTACCACCGTTGATACTTTATTACATTTTATGATATAAAAACTCTTGTGTTCAACACAATATTTATAACAAACTGGCCAATTCTTTAATTTAATTAGTGAACAATATTCTCATAAACTATCTCATCATGTTTGATCAAGTAATCGTTCTAAGACCCAAAGTTCTCTATAAAAGAATGATTAACATGAATCTTAATATGAGGCTTGGCCCCTCAAGCTTGGTTTGAGGATGTCAACTATTTACACGCTACAAAGTGTAGGCAAGGATATTCTTGAGTAACATTCAAATAAAAGATTTTCATCATTTTTATTGTTATTGGTTATTATTAACAAATATATATATATATATATATATATATATATATATATATATATATATATATATATATATATATATATATTTAGCTACGGTAATATACATACAATACATTCATCATATTTTGTTAAAATATACCAAAGATTTAATTGCATTTGCGTCTTATGAAAGATATTTTTTATATATATTTTGCATATAATCAGTAAAAAAAATATACTAAATATTGCATTATAATACATACTCCACTTTATTAAAATACCATGATTTCATATTGATTTGAATTGATTTGCATTATTAATAATTATGGTATATATTCTTTAATTTTGACTCTTAAACAAAAATTTAAATATTCTGTAACCTTACATATGTCTTTATGTATATATTCATCTTCATTTTTATATGAACATTACTAAAACAAAAATTTATCAGTACTTTTGTATTCGTATTCATATTTTGAAAGAAACAGAGTCTTCATCTACTTTCAGAAAGAGAAAACAACATGATGGATTGTCAAACAAAACATCTTTGGATCCTAATTACATGTTATCTACTCAAAACATCAACGGTAATGGATAAAAAAAAATGTTTTGTAACTCATATACATATTTGTCATACCTTCAAACTGTTTATTTTTATTATTCTCTTTCTTTTTAAGATACGTTTTTCTAATATGGATCAGGTACTACAACTCTTTCTGCAAATTTAGATTCAACATCAACAAACTAAAATGAAAAACAAAAACCCGGAAAACCACTTTGTGTTGAAAAAAAACGAAAAATGTATATTCCTACTACTTCGAATCATCACAATCACCAATCAAACAATAATGAAAGTAGATTTTTCGGCATATCAAAAGGTAATGCATTGCTAAATTCAGTTTTACATTTACTTCATGTAATCAAAGATCATTTTTATTCTTTTTGTATTTGTTTTCACAGTATTTAGATAATGGTGACACAACCTATGTGTGCTCGGTGTGTAAAGCTAAGGTTTGGCATGGAGAAGCAAGGCGAGGAAATAAAGATTTAAAAAAACATGTTATTCCATTTGTTGTTACAACGGAAAAGTTCAATTACCAAATCTCTTTCAACCACCTCAGTTGTTAGTAGACTTATATCAAGCGACGTCCGAAAAAAGTAAAAACTTTAGACAAAACATACGTCGCTACAATATGATGTTTGCATTTACTTCAATGGGCGGTAAACTTGATCATGCTCTTAATAATGGCGGCGGTCCTTATGTTTATCGAATGCATGGGCAAAATTATGATGAAGGCGAACAACCAAAGTTTTCCCAATTATACATATATGATACTGATCATGAGGTTGATAACAGGGTTAACTCAAGCGAGTATGTTTATACAAAACTTCTAATCTATATACATTACATATATAATAATTATAATAAATAATTTATTAACATTAATATCTTTCCTTTGTTGTAGGTCCGTTCGAATCCTTGCTCTCTTGAGTTCTTTACGATTTACGAGTTGAAGGGGTTGCTGGATTTTGTAAATCCGTTAGTTAAGCAATTCAGGATGGCACGTGATAGATTCAGCTGTAATCCCAAAGAGCGTATTAGACTTAAAATTGTGGGTAGAAGAGATAAAGATGGAAGACAGTACAATCTTCCTTCAACAAATGAGGTAGATGCCCTTATTATAGGTGACATTGACGAATCAAATGATGCGAGAGACATTCTTTTGGAAACTGGGACTCGACAACTCCAACGTATTAGCGAGTTGTATCCCCAAAATCTTGCCCTTCAATATCCTTTATTATTTCCTTATGCTGATGATGGATACAAAGTTGATATACTACAACGAGGTGTTGATAACCCGAATAGCAAAGGACGAATAAAGTTAAACATGCGAGAGTTTTTTTTTTCTTATCGTATATAACAGAGAATTAATGATGTATCTTTGATATTATGTTCTAGAAAACTCTTTCACCAAGTTTTGGTTGTTTCCTATACAATGGTTAATTCCGTTGAAAATGACATTTACGAAGCTTCTTCAATGGGACAAAGGTTTACATTACCGTCTTCTTTTACCGGTGGGGCACGATACATGCAAAAACACTATTTAGATGCAATGACTATTTGTGAGTCGTTTGGTTTTCCAGATCTGTTTTTAACCCTTACATGTAATCCAAAATGACCTGAAATTATTAGATTCGTCGAAGCTCATGATCTTAAACATGAAGACAGACCGGATATTTTGAGTGGGATATTCAAATTAAAGCTAGATTTATTAATCACAAAAATAAAGGACGAAAGCCTTTTGGGTGAAGTTATTGGAAGTATGTTACTTTTAATTATTAATGTTCGTCTATTATACATTTATATATATAATTTTATAAATTAACGATCCTTTTTCCATGACTTACACAGTTGTATATACGAACGAGTTTCAAAAAAGGGGGCTTCCACATTGTCATCTATGTCTATTTATGGAAAAAAAATTCAAAATTTCAAAATCCCGAAGATATAAATCGTGTTATATGCGCTGTGACAAAGAGCTTGAGCGAGACTTATTTGAGATTGTTTGTGATAACATGAGACCATGTGGAAATCACAACCCGTTGATGCAATGTATGAGAAAAGGTAAATGTTCTAAACATTTTCCAAAAGACTTTACTGATTATACATATATTGATAAAAACGGTTATTTGGTATATCGAAGACGTGACAATGGAAGAATTGTTGATAAAAGTGGTGTTTCTTTAGAGAGCATGTATATAATTTCTTTTTACATTTACGTATTGTTTTATACGATCATGTTTGAAAAAAGTTATTATTCTTAAGAAAATACAAAATATACAATTAGAAGAAAATTATACACAAGACGACTTTTGACCCATTTAAAATAAAACATAACCCATATCAACTCTTTTATACTAAAATGGTCGAAATTATCTTCTTTGTTTCAACTTTATTACTATTATTATTCTTAATGTCTTTTTGAAACACCATCAGACCCTAAAAAAAAAAAAAAAAAAAAAAAAAAAATTGTTGCAACAAAATAGTTAAAGGCAACCTTCTATTCATACACCCGGAATCTCTATAGACTTGGATCAAATACCATTAAAAATCAATAAAAAGTCACTTCTAAATATTAAAAAATCAATAGAATAATAAAGAGAAAAAATTATCGTAGTGGAATTGTTTAGAGATGTTTGAAAACTTCAACTTTAAACCTATTATTCTTTTTTATGTCCTTTCGAAACAGTTTTAACAAAACTTTTTAATATACACAGATGTTGTATAGAAATTTGAATCTTTATTTTATGCTTTTATATTTCAAAACCAAAAATCATAATTAGGTAAACCATTTATCATTTTAGTAGGTATTAATTGTCTACCCTTTAAATACTAATGTACCAATTTAATTAAAAATAAAATCTATGTCTCTATGAGTTATATATACCATTGTAACATATTTTTCAATTTTTAGATATGTCGTTCCATATAGCAAGACTCTTTCTAAACAATTTCAAACACACTTGAATTTAGAGTGGTGTAATCAGCTCGGTGCAATAAAATACCTTTTTAAGTACATCACGAAAGGGTCGGACAGGATAAGTGTTGATTTTGTTCATTCTGAGAAAAAGAAACAAGGGAACAAAAATAAAAAAGAACGGGACAAGATAGCTGAGTATTACGATTGCCGGTATATTTCTGCGTGTGAGGCCGTTTGGAGGCTTTTTGGGTTTGAAATTCAATATAGGTACCCTTCTGTTGAGAGGTTATCGTTTCACCTCGAGGACGAGCAACCTGTTGTATATGACGGAAATGAAGAAGTAAATAATGTTGTGTCTCTCGGTTTTTGGAATGGATGGAACGTAATAAGCATGATGAAGACGCGAGGCAGATAACATATGTTGAATTTCCACGTTATTATGTTTGGAATAGAAAAGACAGAATATAGACACGACGAAAAACACGTGGTCAAACACTTGGTAGAATAAATCACGTGTCTCCCAAATCCGGTGAGAGTTACTACCTACTGCTTAACAAAGTTAAGGGCCCTACATGTTATGATGATATTAAGACGATTAATGGTGTAGTGTATTCGTCTTACAAAGATACTTGCTATTCTCTTGGGCTTTTAGACGATGATAGAGAGTACATTTCGTCAATTAAGGAAACACATATGTGGGCAACCGCATCTTTTTGCATGACTCTTTTTGTAACCTTAATCACTTATGATAGCCTCTCTAGACCTGATAACGTATTTAAAGAGACATATGAATGTCTTTCAGATAATGTGGTTAACATTCGTGAACGAGAAACCGAATCAATAGGTACGTATTATTTCAATTTATTTAGTGTAAATAGTTTATTTACCACTTATTTGTAGGATGTTATTTAAAGATGTAAACTTCTAAAAATTTTTTACTCTTATAAGATGTAAAAATGACTTATATAAAACTCCAAAAACAGCAAAAAGCCATTTCTGGCCGGTGAAAATTCAGCAAAATGCACCAACTGCCTATTTTGAGATCCAAATTTGAACCACTTAGGAATATCCGTTTTCAGAAAAGCCTATATAAAAAAAAAGACATTCGACTATAATTTCATTCACTATTTTAGTGTTTTCCTAAAACAATATATACAAAAAGTTACAGCCCCTCAAAGATCATCAAAAGTGGTTTTCCCTTCACATGATTTAAAAACCTGTATATTCCTTTCAGAATGACCAAACCTGATATACAACCAAAATCCGCAACTATGTTTGGAAGCCTTAGTAGTTTTGTTTGTCGTCATATGTAGTGTAGTGTAGTGTTAATGGTGTTTCTCCTACTTGAGGCATGTCTTGTGAATTTATTTTGATGGGTGTCTCACTACATAACGTTATATTGAATATAAGCTTAAACATACGAGCGGGTTCTTTATGATGTCACGTATGGTCTCTCAAACTGATTTTACAGCATAAGTAATATTACTATAAATTTGATGTGCTTATATTATTGGTTCTCATATACATAATTACAACCATATGTATATTGAATGATATATGTTCAACCGTTACTATGTAAAAAACAAATATCAAAAACCAGCCGATTTGTAAAATAGGTTAATTGCATATTGTCTTATATGAACATAAATAAACTTGTTGATATATTATTATCATTTATTTGGCAGGTTTAAGGCTCAAAGCTGATACAATATTGCACCTCACCTTGTTATACATAGAGAAATTATTTTTGAGTTGTGGAATGAGTTTAAACCAGATACCCAACATGCCATGTCCGGATCAAAGATACCTTGAAGAGTCATGTAATATGTTAATTCAAGACGAACTTGCTTATGATCCGCGTATTCTCGCAATGGAACACGATTCGTTATATTCAAAATTAACATCGGAGCAAAAACATGTTTATGAGACAATTATGAATGCGGTTAACAGCGAACAAGGAGGATTTTTTTTTTCTTTACGACTACGAAGGTACTGGAAAAACGTTTGTTTGGAAGACACTTGTTGCTGCTATTAGATCCAAAGGTGAAATTGTTATAAATGTTGCTTCAAGTGGAATTGCAGCACTATTACTTGACGAAGGCAGGACTGCACATTCTAGATTCGGTATTCCTATAAACTTGAACGAGGACTCCTTTTGTTCAATAACACCAGAAGTGATCTTGCTGCACTTTTGAATAAAGCAAAACTTATCATTTGGGATGAAGCTCCCATAATGCATTGTCATTGTTTTGAAACGTTTGATAGGACATTAAGAGATATTATAAATTCACGAAACAGGAATAAACCATTTGGAGGAAAAACTGTTGTATTTGGTGGAGATTTTAGACAAATTCTGCTGGTAATACCCAAAGGAGATCGTTCTAATATTGTAAATGCATCATTACATTCATCAAGATTATGGCGTGAATGTACCGTTTTACGTTTATCCGTAAACATGCGTTTAAAGGTTGGTTGTCATGAAGAAGACTTGGAAGATACTAAAGCATTTGCTGAATGGATTCTTAATATCGGCAGGGCCGGATTTGGACATGTGCAAGGTGAGCTGTTGCACAGGGTCCATTTCCATTAGGGGCCTACAAAATTGATCTGATACATGGTTAATTCATTAGCCCACCAATAGCCCAATTAATTAACATTATTATTATGACATCTTTCTTTAGTTTTACAATATGAAATTTATATTAATCGATTAATTGTTATCAGATAAATGATATTTAAAAATATAAATTAGAAGAGAAGTAATGAAAACGCAAACTGAGTGTTGTTTGTTTTGTTCATATATCTGTAAATCGTTAATTTATTAATTGTTATCTACTTATCTAATAGATTTTACAAATATTCGTTTTTAAGGGTACCTTTTACTTAACGCACCGGGCCTACAAAATCAACGGCACGGCCCTGAATATCGGTGAGGGTAAATTTGGTGGTCGTACTGATGGCGAGGTTGATGTTGAATTCTCGGAAGATGTCATTATTCACTCTTCAGGTGATCATATTCAGTTCATTGTATCTGCTGTCTATCCGTCATTTGAAAACCATCTTCATGATCCGACATATTTTCAAGACAAAGCTATTTTGGTCCTTACTTATGAAGAAGTTGATGCAATAAATGAATACATGTTAGAACTCTTGAACGATGAAGGGAAAACTTATTTGAGTTCAAATTCGTTATGCGAAACTGAGTCATCTGGAGATTTTGAGGAATGTGTATACTCTCTAGATGTGTAAATGGCTTTAAAGTTTCTGGAATTCCTAACCATAAGCTAACATTGAAGAAAGGTGCTCCTGTTATCCTTCTTCGTAACATTGACAAACCAAGGGGCTATGCAACGGTACAAGGTTGCAGGTAGTTAGACTTGGACCGCATGTCATTGAAGCCAAAATCATATCAGGTAGGTTCTTTAATGAGATTACTTATATATGAAATTAATTCCTTATGATAAAAGGATTCCATTCCAATTTCAAAGAAGACAATTCCATGTGGGTGTATGTTTTTCTATGACAATTAACAAAAGTTAAGGACAATCGTTAGCCAATGTTGAGTTATACTTGCGTAGACCTGTTTTCACGCACGGTCAGTTGTATGTGGCGGTTTCTCGTGTCACGAGTAAAAAAGGTTTAAAGGTACTCATATGTGACGAAGAAGGTCGTTCGAGTAACAAGACAAAAAATATTGTCTACAAGGAGGCCTTTCAAAGAATATAATATTTATAAATATCATTCTTACCTCAAACTTATTTAATACGTTTGGTTGGTTTGGTTGCTGGTTATTTAATTTTGTTCGATACGCTATGACTTTTCGTTACTTTTTTGTTTCGTATACGTTATATATTTACGTGGAATGTGTATCTTGATTGTCATTTTACCATGAAATTACTTAATTTAATATATGTTATTTTGACTATGAAAAACAACTTTTTTTAAAAACTTTACTCAAACATTTAATTGGCATGATTAAGACCTAATAGTTATGTTGTACAACTACTTTTTCCTTAAATGGTAAGTTGTATTCATATTTTTTGTAATAACCATATACAATACATTCACCATAAAAATATCAAATAGCATGGTACATAAACTTAGGTGTTGTTCTTTTTTGAAAAAAAAGTCTTAATAGGCTCTGAACTCTGACCCGGTCAGAGGTTTTAAAAATTTTGTTGTTCTTTTTTTTTTCCAACCAGAGACAAAAAACCTCTTTTTACCTCTGATACAACCCTACATAAAAAACCTCTTTTTACCTCTGATTACCTCTTTCTCTTCACCAGTAAGTTTTCCATCCTTAAATTCAAGTAATTTTTGATTTTTTTCAATGGTTTGTCACTTGATTTCGTTATATAAATTGATATTGATGATTGTTTGTTAGATTTAGGTGATATAATTTTTTTTTAATATGTATTTGTTTTCGATTGCATATAAACTCCTACTATTACATCGACTTTTATGTGAACTTTTCTTTTGTTAATTATTTTTATATCTTGAAATTGATGTTAGACAATTAGTTTATTAATTTGTTCAAATAAGTAATATGAATATGTATGGATTGAGCGTGCTTTTGGTGTTTTGAAAGCACGTTTTCACATCTTGAAGAGAATGACTCCGTATTCTTTGGTGAAACAAAGAGATATTACTATTGCATGCTTTGCTATTCATAATTTTATACGAAAAGAAGGATTAAGTGATGATTTTTTCTCCGAATATGATCGAGGTGAAGTACATGCTAACGAGAATGTACAAGATGGGGACGAGTACGATGAGGACGAGGTTCAACCACATGGAAATACAACAGATCAACAATATATGATCAATTGTCGAGATCAACTTGCGGCACAATTAATGCAAAATGTTGAAAATGTTGTTTGAATATTATCTTTATTTGAAAAATGTTGGCACTATGTTGGAACATTTTTATGAATGTTTTTATTTAAGACGGTTTACAAATGCAACAGTTTAGTGCTAATATAGTAAAACAGATGTTACGAAGGAAAAAAGAACATAGTATATTGATTCAGATTCAGAGTTTTAGACCACCTCTGATTATTCAGAGCTGATATTCAGATTCAGAGGAAAAACCTTTGGTTCAAGAGAACAGCACCTTACTAAAGACATATTAAGGCTTATTGGACATCAATAAATATCATATCCAAAATCTAAAAACTATTATACAAATATAACAAAGTGGTTTATAGACTAATAAACATCAAAAATTAAAACCTTACTCATTGTTAACTATTTTGATATGCAAATAGAATGTCACTGGATTTATTCAAAATTTACCCAATCACCCATAATTACAACTTGCGTCTTTTGATACTTCTTTCTTTCTTTTATCACCGTAAATATATAGTTTACGATTCAATTTTAGTATATATTTATTCGCGCTATCACGGGTCAATAATATAGTATATTAAATAAGAGAAAGTAAATTAGCAATATAATTTTGTTAAGTTAATAAGGTTTTGCAATTTATATGTGAAACTATTTATGCATAATATATTCATTGAATCGGGTTTAAAGTTCGCTACCAAATCTATTTTAATGAAATATTAGTTTCTTTCTCGCGTATACGTGGAGAAATTTATTAAGAATAAAACAAGTATGATATATAGAACCGAAAGATATCATTGCATATCGTTTTCAATGTAGGACAATATTAGTTGTGATACCAAATATTCTTCGTTTCGTTTATATATACGTGTTTTTAGCTACCCCTTTAAATTCGTATATATAGAGAACTATATCGAAAACGATATCATTAGCAAATATAGGATAATATGAATTGTGATGCAAAATATTTATCGTCTCGTTTATATGTATATGCACGTATTGTCAAATTGTCGTTTCGTATATATGAAGGTAAACTTATTTTATTTAAATATATATTAACGTGTGTTATTAAATATTATGTTGATTCGTTTATACTCGTGTGACTGACTTTAACTTTACGTTTATATTCTTATCGATATTAGATAACAAAGAATGAAAAAGATATAAAATAATATAGATTATAACTTATAAACAAAGTTAGTTGGTGTTTTCTAAATAAAGATATTAAAAAAAAACGTAGAAGATGCAATTGAAATTCGATTAATTATTACTAAACTAATTAATAAATCTCTGAAATAATATATTTAGATTGTCCCATAGTTTCAATCTACAGAGTTTTTATTATACTATATTTCTTTTAATGCTATTTTAAAAAATCTAGTTTTATATCAAAACTTATAAAAACCCGAGTTTAAGGGGATAAAAATTTTGGATTAAATAGTTTAGAGGTTAATATAAATATATTTTATATTTAAAATAATTGTGTCAAACTAAAATTATTTTAATA
Organism: Senecio squalidus; assembly: GCA_910822075.1. Classification (NCBI taxonomy): domain Eukaryota; kingdom Viridiplantae; phylum Streptophyta; class Magnoliopsida; order Asterales; family Asteraceae; genus Senecio; species Senecio squalidus. Next base: position 25,010,187 of record CAJVGC010000582.1, read on the forward strand.
TATATTGAAATTGAAAGATTAGAATCGTGTTTAAAGTTAAAAGGTTAAAATTGAAATGACTAAATGATTTCATATAACATCATTATTTTAAAATTAATATAAAAACTCATCTAATGACTCATAGTTTACCATATAGTTTTTGATACACCTTTTTAATATATCATGAATGATTCAACGTTCAGTATAATATTCGGAGTCAGCAAATTAAGTTTTACTATTTAACATATTAGTCCTTAGAGCCCTGTTTACATATGGGTAGTTTCATAATATTTATTTATAAACATATATTATATATTATTTAATAAAGTGTCACAACAAAAAATATAACCGAAGAGAAAAGAAATAGGAAGGGTTAAATGGAATACTATGTAATTGAGAAAAGACAAAATGATAGGGTCATGTAGGTAATTTATACTCGTGTAGACATACGGACAATTTAAATTAATTTAATTTATTTAAAATTTTGTTTAATCACATACTAAATATTTTTTGTTATAAATTTATTAGACTTTATAAAGTTACATGTAATATTTTTAATTTGATTCAAAAGTTGCTATATTAAGCAATAATTATATATTTTTTAAAAATACGTAAAATAAAATGTTTAAGAAGAAGAAATAGTAAAAAAAAAATTCATATTCTTTTTCACTATTGTTATAATATGATAAAAATCTAATTGACGTTGAGGGATATGATAATTCTGGTTGAAACTAAAAAAAATATGGAAGCCATGTATGTAAAAATTAAGAAATTTTGAATAATATGAAACAACTAAATTATGTTTTAAAAATTTTAATGTTAAAAATGTATTTAGGTATTTTTTGAAAAAATGAAAGGGAAACGATTGTTATTATTTAGTTTTTCGAATAAAAAGGTTATTATTAATTTTAAAACTATATGTTAGTTAGATGGTAGATATATTATAATTTCTAGAACTGATAACAAATTAACTTTTGATATTTATTTGAAAAAAGATTATTATTATCGTGTATTGATTAATAAGGGGGTTATTTGAATTATAAGAAGATATTTTAGTTAAATGGTGAAATTTTTGTTTAGAAAATGTAAAGGACTAAATTGAATAAAATGTTAAAAATAAAGGAGTAAAATTTTAAATTAAGTTTTGTGTAGACATACAGACAATTTAAATTAATTTAATAATAAATTTTGTTTTTTTGTTTTTCACATACTAGATATTTTTTGTTATAAATTGATTAGACTATAAAGTTACATGTAATATTTTTAATTTAATTCAAAAGTTGTTATAGTAAGCGATTATTATGTATTTTTTAAAAATAAGTAAAATAAAATGTTTAAAAAGAAGAAATAGTTATAAATTTTCATAATTTTGTCACTATTGTTAAGATATGATCAAAAATCTAAATGACGTTGATAGATATGATACTTTTGATTGAAACTAAAAATTATGGGAGCCATGTATGTTAAAAATAAGAAATTTTGAATAATATGAAACAATTAAATTGTGTTTTAAAAATTATAAAGTTAAAAAACGTATTTAGGTATCTATGGAAAAAATGAAAGAGAAACGATTGTTATTATTTAGTTTTTGGAAATGAATAGGTTATAATTCATTTTATAAATATATTTTAGTTAGATGGTAAATATATTGTAATTTCTAGAATTGATAACAAAGTAAGTTTTGATATTTACTTGAAAAATGATTATTAATATTGTTATCGATTAATAAGGGGGTTATTAGAATCATATATAGATATTTTAGTTAAATGGTGGAACTTTTGTTTAGAAAATATGAAGGACTAAATTGAATAAAATATTAAAAATAAAGGTTTAAATTGATTTTATAAATTATTTGAAATTAAGGCTCTCCATTGGTCAATAAAAGCTAATTTCTAAAAATTTCTTTTTTTATATACTAGTCTTTAGACCCGTGTATACAAACAGACAGTTTCAGAATATTTATTTATAAACCTATATTATATATTATATTTTTTGGTAATTTATTAAATAATGTGTCATGTAATGAACAAAAAATATTACCGAAGAGATAAGAAAAGGGAAAAGTTATATGAAATATTATGTAATTAAGAAAAAACAAAATAATAGTATCATGTAGGTAATTTATACTCGTATAGACATACGGAAAATTCAAATTCAAAAGTTGCTATAGAAACAATTATTATGTATTTTTAAGAAATATGTAAAAGAAAATATTTAAGAAATTTTTTTTCACTATTGTTAAGATATGATCAAAAATTTAATTGATTTTGAGGAATAGGATCATTTTGGTTAAAACTAAAAAATATGGGAGACATGTATGTAAAAAATTAAGAAATTTTCAATAATAGGAAACAATTAACTTATGTTTTAAAAATTACAAAGTTAAAAATGTATTTAGGTATTTTTGGAAAAAATAAAAGAGAAACGATTGTTATTATTTAGTTTTTGAAAATGAAAAGGTTATTATTAATTTTAAAAATATATTTTAGTTAGAAGGTAAATATATGTAATTTCTAGAATTGATAACAAAGTAAATTTTGATATTTATTTGAAAAAGGATTATTATTATTATTATTATTATTATTATTATTATTATTATTATTATTATTATTATTATTATTATTATTATTATTATTATTGATTATTAAGGAAGTTATTAGAATTATATGGAGATATTTTAGTTAAATGGTGGAATTTTTGTTTAGAAAATATAAAGGATTAAATTGAATAAAATATTAAAAATAAAGGATTAATTATAAATTTTTTGAAATTAAGCTTCCTATTAGTCAATAAAAGCTAATTTATCAAATTACTTTTCTTATATACTAGATTTTAGACTCGTGTTTACACACGGTCGGTTTCAAATATTTATTTATAAACCTATATTAAATTTTAGATTTTTTTGATGATTTGTTAATTAATGTGTCATGTAGTGAAGAAAAACTATGAACGAAGTGAAGAGGAAAAAAAAATTTAATATTATATAATTGAGAAAAAAAACAAAATAGCAGTATCATGCATAAAATTTAAACTCGTACATACATATTAATAATTTGTATTAATTAAATGTATAAATTACTTCACATTATATATATGTATATATATATATATATATATATATATATATATATATATATATATATATATATATATATATATATATATATATATATATATATATATATATATATATATATATATATATATATATATTGTCAGGATCGTTTAGGTTGTATAAACCCAAAGCACGTCAAAGAAAGATCTTAATCTATCAAGGAAGTTCAGCAGCGGATGAACACCTTGATATTACAAGTTTGCGAACAAACAAATATTGTATAATGATAAACAATTAAGAACAATAATGTATGTCGAATATTAAGCCTCAATTATATTGAAAATATATGAATCAATACAACGTGTTTTCTATCATCTACAAGGATCTATATATAGACCTTGAGACTAACCTATCTACATAATAGGAAACATCTAAAAAGGAAATACAATTTTTATTCTAATTGTTAAACTTGCGAATCAAGATAAATCTTGATGCAGTAGAAACAGCAGCGGCAGTAGTAATGAGTATAGGCAGTAGTAATGAGTATCTTCCGTACTAACAAGTATCTTCCGCAGTAACAGTCTTCATGCCGTATTAATATCTTTCGTACGTAGCAATGAAGCAGTACTTATCCGCAGTAGTAACAAACAGTATTAACGAGATTAAAACTAATTTAACCAAGTTTCAATCCCAACAATCTCCCCCTAATCTTGAACTTTTATTACTAATCAAAGTACAAGTTTTTCTACAAAAGTTAACTACTTTATTACAAGATACTATTACTCTTCTCTTTGTTTTGCCTCCTTCTCTTCTGCTTGTTTCGCCAACTCTTCATTTAGTTGACCCGTTATTCTCCACACGAGCTCATGTGCCATTTTGGAAGCGATTAAACCATGTAATCTCACTTTGATTAGCTCCTTAAGTGTTCTTAACCCCAGATCATACCTTCTTTCAACTAGATAGAATTGCATAGCTCCATGCCTTCTAAATATTATATAGATTCCACTTCTTTCATATAAGTACCATTTGATCACTGGATTATCAATTCCTCCTTTCTTGAATGCTGGATTTACCATTTCTGCTTCAGGATTGAACATTCCATTCAGCCAGTCCATTGCCATATCTGTTCCTGAGCAAGTACCTCTGAACCTCGAGTACTTCCTCACTCCAATGTCATACACTCGCTGAATGTCTTCTCTAGAAAAATCCCTTATCATTCTATAGAAAGCAGGTACAACACTCTTATTCTTGTCTAATCTTGTCACCATGAAAGAAGTCTTGTTTGGTCCACCAACATACTCCCAATCTATAATTTCAGGCAACTCAACAGCCAAAGGTTCAATGCGAAGTCCTTCCTCATGTACTATAAGAGCAGAGCAGTCTTCTTCAGAGATTTCAATATCACCTTCATTCTCTTAAATTGGAACATTGACTGGCTCTGTTTTGACAGGTACTGGCACACTTGGACTTCTTTCAGTAGTAGTTGAAGCAGTAGGAATGTCACTTTGTCTTTGCCTTTTCATTGGTACTCTAGTAGAATGTGACTTCTTTCTCTTCAACTGCTCTGGTTGGCTTGGCTTGACTGGAGCAAATGGATTATGAATTTCATTCCCTTGGGCATCAAACATTGCTCTACCAGTCTCTTGAGCTCTTTTCATAGACCTTTCCAACTCAAATTGTTCTTGATTTTGTTGTTTTGTCAGTTGGATCTTCTTCAAATTGTCCTTCTTCTCCTTTTCTACCAGGGCAAGCAGATTTGCCATCTTCATTGAACCTAGTGATTTTCCACTGTAGCCCTTTGCTTTTAAATAGGCCATGAATTTCTGCTTGTCTCCTGCGAGCTTTTCTTGTGTGGTATGTTTCTTAACAATCTTCCTTTTCTTCTCAACTTCTTCTTCTCTTCTTATCTGAGCTAACTCCTTTTCTTGCTCAGCTAGCAAGAATAAGTGTTCTTCTTTCAACCTCTTTATTTTCTCCAACTGTGCTTCTTGAAGTTTGATATGAATTTCTTTAATAGTGTCAGGGTCATTACCCACATCCAATTCTTCATAAGCTAGTTGAAAGGCAGCTAGCTGAGCCATTTTATCTTCTCTCTCCTTCATCTTCTTCTCTTTATCTTTCTTACTTTCCTCCACAACTATCTTCTTTCCCTTTCCCTTTTCAGCTGGTTCAACTTGTTGTCTTGGCCTGGGAATGTAAGTTGAATGAAGAGGAATGATTGGTCTCATACCCGAAGGTACAGATGGATCTATGATAAAGTCAACTCCCTCAATCATCTTTGTGCTATCAGCTGAAGTAGGAATTTCAACTCCCTTTTCTTTTGGTCTAGAAGCTTGCTCTTTCTTTCTCTGCTCAAGTATCTTACTTCTTTCCAACTTTAGAAGCTCCGCAGCAGCTGCTTGATCATCAAAAGTTTGAGAGACTGATGCAGTAGTAACAGTGGTTGCTTCTGTGAAGATTGCAGTTGGAGCTTCTCCTATAGGAATTGACAACGATGGAGCTTCAGTAGGAATAAAGCTTGCAGTAGAAATGACAGTAGAAACTGTTGGAGCAATAGAAACAAGGTCTTCCGTAGAAATGACAGTAGAAACTGTTGGAGCAGTAGAAACAAGGTCTTCCGTAGAAATAAACTCTTCAGTAGAAATGATGATTGAGTCAATTGAAGCAGTAGTAATCACTTCTTCATCATCTTGAATATTTTCTGCTTCCATTTCCTGCTCCCCCTCAAGCATATGCTCCTCCTTATCTTTAACCTCAATATCAACATCCATCTTTTCCCCCCTCTACCTCGGTATCAGCCTCTTCTTCTTTATCTGAAGTGGCAGTGATCACTGTATCATAACTCCTTCTTTCCTCCTCCCCCTTGACTACAGCATCAGTCTCTTCTTCTGTTGACAAAATATCTTCTATTTCTTTCTCCCCCTTTTTGTCATCAGGTGGGGTGTCATCTGAAGAAGAATAAGAGCTGGAGGGTCTTGGAGATGTTCCAGTACTTATGCTGGTTGGCTTTGGCTTCAATAAGAATTATTGCAACTGTCTTTGTTGCTCAACCAGCTGATGGACCAAAGTTGTTAAGGTTGCAAGTTCCTCCCCTTGTTTGTCAACCTTAACAAAGAACGCGACACACATTTCCATCAATTCTAAAGGAGTATAGTTAAATCTATCCTCACTCATTTCTTGTTGGGTACCAACAGGTGGTGGATCATAGGATGTAAAGGGACCCCTCTGCCTAGCAGAAGCTTGTCCCTCCCCCGAGGTCTCTTGGCGCCTGGGAACACATTCTAAATATGCCACAAAAGCAGCATCAATAGGTCGTGTTGCCTTGGGTTGGGTCTTAAGGATGTTCAAACTGTCCTATGCCTCACTATAAGAAGTAAGAGCAACAGTAGTAGGAGCTCTTCCCAAATGGTCATCCCCCTCCTTAGAGACCACCTCAGGGAGCTTGGGAGATAGCTCAGTGTGTTCCCATATAATATCCTCACCTGAAGATTGTTCAGGTAAGGGAGTGGAGATTATTGGAGTAGGGGTTGGTTTAGGCTTAAGAGACTGTGGAACTCTCTTAGCCTTTCTTGAGAAAGTAGCAATCAGTGGAGTTGTGTGAAGAGGTGTAGAATCATAAGTGGGTGCAGGTGCAGTCACAAAAGTGGTGAGTATGGGATTTTAACTGGAGGAACACTTACAGTAGAAAATGCAGTAGTTGCCTCAGTATGAATAGTTGCAGTACTTGCAGTAGAAACTGCAGAGGTACTAGCAGTAGAAACATGAACAGATGGGGGTTGAGACAGAGGTAAAGTTACTTGTCTCTCATCTATGGTAGTTGTTTCCACCACCATTGTTGAGAATAATGGTGTAACATTGTTTGAAAAACCTTTGTTTTGTCTTCTCATGTTTGCAAACACCTTTTTCCCATGAGAGTGGGCAGAAAAAACATTTTGGGATCTTGAAAGATCCATTATTTCACAGTTAAAAATGTGTTGTAAGAATCTTGGAACATCAAAAAATTTTGAGTAGGATGATCCAAGTTCCATAACATGCCATCAAAGATTAATTTTGAAAAATTATAGGTCTGGTTTGTAGCAAGACAAACCATGGCTGTAGCCAAGGAATAGCTTGCTTCATTCCAGCCTGTTCTCTTTTGAGATAGGCATTGTTGTAAAGTGTGCATAAAGTATTTCCATTGAGGGGAAATCTTAGCTTTTAAAAAAGTTGTAGTATTTAAATCCCCCTCATAGCCCATTCTCTGGAAATTTTCAAAAACAGTTTCAGAAGGTAAGGAGCTTATACCTTCTCCATCATTAAGTTGAAGATGGGTTCTGATTGTTGCTTCTGAAATTGTGACCTCATTACCATCCACTGTGGCATTGATAACTGGTACTTCTCCCTCTGAAGATACCACATCAGTCTCCCAAAATGCTCGAATGTGATCTTCATGGATTTCTTGACTTAATGTCAGAGCAAATCTAATATGGGACTGCTTCAAGAAATCAATAATCGGATAGAAATCTATGTTTTCTTTTATCTTTTTAAAACAGGCAACCATATTGTGACTTTCATAGAATTTTAGGTCTGCCATTGTTTGTTTGATTGAAAGAATTTGGAAGAAAACTTGATTTTGAGTTGCAACGGTAACTTTTTAGAAATTAGGGTTCTTGAGGTGAAAAATTTAAGTAATAGAAAGATTAAACTTAAACCCTATTTATATGATTAAGATTGTAACAACTTGGCGAGTTGGATTAGACGCGCGCCGGAGATTAAAAGGACGGTTCAATCGTGTAATGCCACGTGTTTAAAAATACTGAACGTGCGCCGGAGTTTAAATTTTGAGGTCCAATCACAAAACGCAACGTGTTAAAAGTTAGTTGCAACTTGAGGTTTGACTTGTCAACGCAGTATTAACAGAGTAATCTTATTAATTAAGAAAACTCTGCAGTACTAATCGTTGCAGTATTAACAAATAATGTCGTAGTAATTAGGTTAATTATAGTAGTAATGACACCGACGGGCCGTATTAACTGGTCTGGCAGTAGTAATGGACATTACTTCCAGTATTAACCAGAGGTCCCGTAGTAATGAAATTACCAGCAGTATTAACCATTCAAGCAGTATTAACAAAACTATGGGCAGTAGTAGTTTAACCTTCCCGTAGTAATGGAAAAACTTGTCGTACTAATAATACTTTGGCCAAAAAAAATTTCTACTGTTACTTTTGCAGTAGTAACATAGTACAATACTAAAAAGTAAGGCACTTAATTTATGTGAAGGTTACTACTGCTTTACTCGAAGGAACATAACTTGAGATATTTAAAAGACTAATTAATATTGGTTAATCCATGTTGATCATGCCAACACTGGTAATCAAGAATGTGAATCTTCCCACATCAAAAGCTTTTGGGAGAAGATCAGCAAGCTGATTATCAGTGTGGACCTTTTCAACATGGATCAACTTCTTTTCATTACAGTCTCTTATAAAGTGATATCGTATCTCAATGTGCTTGGTCTTGGAGTGCTTCACCGGATTGTTGATGATGCTAATTGTGCTCTTGTTGTCTATGAATATTGGAGTGTTCATGAATGCATATCCATAATCCATCATTTGATTTTGTATCCATAAGACTTGAGCACAGCAACTTGATGCAACTATGTATTCAGCTTCTGTTGAGGAAGTGGAAACCGTTGTCTGCTTCTTGCATTGCCAAGACACCAACCTTGAGCCTAGGAATTGACATCCTCCGGTAGTAGATTTCCTGTCTAAGCTTTCACCACCATAATCACTGTCAGTATAAGCAATTAAATCAAAAGGTGAGTCTTTAGGATACCATAAACCTAAGGTAGGTTTGCCCTTCAAGTATCGAAATATTCTCTTGAATGCAATGAGATGAGACATCTTAGGTCGAGTTTGATATCTTGCACACACACAGACTCCAAACATGATGTCAGGTCTTGAAGCTGTGAGGTACATTAGTGAGCCTATCATCGACCTGTAGTTGTGAATATCTACATCCTCCCCCTCAAGATCTGCAGTCGGCTGTTTGTGAGTCTCCAGAGGGGTGCTTGCCACCTTTGCTTCCAAGAAACCAAATTTGGTTAGAATATCTTTCATATATTTGGATTGGCTGATGAAGAGTCCATCAGGCTTCTGTTTGACTTGTAGACCTAGAAAGAAGGTCAATTTTCCCATTGAGCTCATTTGAAACTTAACATGCATCAGCTTTTCAAAGTCTCTACATAAGTCTTCATTGGTGGCGCCAAAGATGATGTCATCCACATAAATTTGAACTAGAAGAATGTCTGAGTTCACCTTTTTGATAAAAAGAGTTTTATCTATTGTCCCTCTTTGGAAGTTGTTTTTAAGAAGGTAATCTGAAAGTGTTTCATACCAAGCTCTTGGTGCCTGATGAAGCCCATAGAGAGCTTTGTCTAGTTTGTACACCATGTGAGGAAATTGAGGGTCCTCAAAGCCTGGTGGTTGTCTCACATAAACTTCTTCTTCAATCACTCCATAAAGAAAAGCACTCTTTACGTCCATTTGAAACACCTTGAAGCCCATGAAGGATGCAAAGGAAAGAAACACTATGATTGCTTCCATTCTTGCTACAGGGGAAAAGACATCTTCATAATCTATTCCTTCCTCTTGAGTGTAGCCTTGAGCCACCAGTCTGGACTTGGTCTTGATGACTATGCCTCTTTCATCTTTCTTGTTTATGAAGATCCACCTTGTTCCAATGACTTTCTTTCCTGGAGGTAGTTTAACCAATATCCAAACATCTTGGATTTTGAACTATAGTAGTTCTGCTTGCATAGATTCAATCCAGTTTGGATCAAGAAGAGCTTCTTGTACTTTATTGGGTTCCATTTGTGAGAGAAAACATGCAAATAAACAAGTGTTTATATCCTTCAGTGGGTCCTTTGGAGGCTTGGTTTGACTCCTTGTCTCCATAGATATGGCAAATTTTCTAATTATTTGTGATGGTGGATGATTTTTATGTATCCGGGAAGTTGGTATCTTCTCCACTCTTAAGTTGGCATCCAGATTTGTATCATTAAGGTCTGGCATTTCATATTCATGGTAAGGAACAGAATGTGGAGAAGTGCTCTTGGGAGTAGTCATTTCAGCATCACTATATTCAATGTCGTCATTCACTAGTTGTTCAACCCCATCTTCGTTCTCCTCTACCAAGTGTGGAACTCTATTTTGTCTCATGAACTCTTCTTTGTCAGCTGGTGTAGCTAGGAGTTCTTCATCTTGTAAGGGTTGGTCTTCAGTGGATTCATGTTCGTGTGTCTCCTTCTCCTCTTCAACTGCCTTGTCAATAGTGTCATAAAGATTGAGAGGATCATCAGTTGAAATGGGGAGATAGATATACTCCATAACATCTAATCTATTTGTACCAACAACTGGAGAGTTGGCAGTAGAAACAGAGTCAGTATTAACCGACTCAGTATTAAAGGATGAGCTGAAGCAGTAGGAACAGGATCAGTAGGAATAGATGCGGATTGATGAAAATCAAAGTTGAAGTGCAACGATTTGGTTAAGGCATCTATGTCAAAGAGCCAGTTTGGTCCTTGACCCTCTTTGTTGGGGGTGTTTTCATTGAAAGATACCTTGGCACTCTCTTCAATAATGCTTGTCCTATGGTTGTAAACGTGATAGGCTTTGCTCTGTGATGAGTATCCAACAAAATATCCAACATCTGCTTTGCTCTCAAACTTACCAAGGTGATCCTTTGAATTAAGTATGGTACAAGGACATCCAAAAGCTCTTCAGAAACTGATGAGTGGTTGTCGCTTATGTAGAAGCTCATACGGAGTCTTGTTTTGGGACTTCACCAATAGGACTCTATTCTGCACATAGCAAGCAGTATTAACTGCCTCTGCCCAAAATAAAATGGGTAAGTTGGAGTCGGCCAACATACTTCTAGCAGCTTCAATGACGGTCCTATTTCTTCTTTCAGCTACTCCATTTTGTTGTGGAGTTCTTGCAGCACTGAATTGTCTTTATATCCCCTTCTTCTCACAAAATTCATTCATCACTTGGTTCTTGAACTCTGTCCCATTATCTCATCTGATCTTCTTCACCTTCAGATTGATTTGGTGTTCCACTTTGGTGATGAAAGAGATGAGGAGCTGACTTGTCTCATCTTTCGTTGCAAGGAAATACACCCATGTATACCTTGTGTAGTCATCAGTGATAACAAGGCAATATGATTTCTTAGCTATACTCTTTACATTTGTGGGTCCAAATAAATCCATATGGAGCAGATGTAAAGGAGTATTAATGGTGTTGATTTCCTTGGTCTTGTGAGAAGACTTGTGTTGCTTTCCCTTCAAGCAAGCCACACAATTGTCATCTAGGGAGAATTGTTTGTTAGGCAGACCTCTGACTAGATTGGATTTCACCAGGGCATTGATATTCTTGAGGTTCATGTGACACATCCGTCTGTGCCAAAGGGTGGATTCATCCAAAGTTGCTTTGGATACAAAGCAGGCTTCATCTCCAGTTGGTTGAACCTTGGACATATCAAAGCAATATACCTTGTCTTTTCTTGGTGTTCTGAGTAGAACCGTGCTCTCATCTATGACATATCCAGGCTCCATTATCAAGCATTCAGTAGCAGTGAAGATTGTAGTGTTCTTTTGATCACAAACTTGTGATACACTCAGCAGATTGTATTGTAGTTGTTGCGCATAGAAGACATCCTTGAAGCTGATTCTTCCATTGCTAACAGTTCCTTTCCCAGTGATTTTCCCTCCTTTTGGATTTCTCCAAAGGCAACATAACCCCCATTGAATTTCTCAAAATTCTGGAGGCAAGAGATGTTGCATGTCATGTGCCTGGAACAACCACTATCTACATGCCAACTGCTCTCATCATCTTTTGTTGGTTGAACCTGCACATAGACAAAGGGAATTAGTTTCTAGTGGGGACCCAAGCCAAAGTTGACTTGGGTTTGCCCATTTCATCAAAGTAACTCACCTTCCTTTGGACTAGGTTTGAGAAATCAGGTGGACTAGGTGGTTGAGTTACTTTGACATTTGGTTTCCATACTTGTTTAATTGATGTAACTTTTGAAGCATGAGCAGTATTAACAGGTTTGATTTAGCAGTAGGAACATATATTGGTTTAACAATCTTTTGTTGTGCAGTATTAACACTTGCAGTAGTAACAGAGTTACTTTTTGCAGTATTAACACGTGCAGTATTAACACCATTATTTTTAACAGTATTAACACGGGCAGTATTAACACCATTATGTTTAACAGTATTAACAAAATTTTGTTTAGCAGTATTAATCATGTTTCTACTGTTGTTAAAAGATTTTTTGTTAACACTTCTGTTACTTGAGGCAGTATTAACAGAGTTATTCCTTGAAGTATTAACTCCATTACTACTGTTCAAGACAGATTTTCTTTCAAGTACATATTTGGTTTTTGTGGTGGTTTTTCCATGATGTTCAACATTGCCAGTATACCCCAACCCCCTGTGTTGCTTTTGAAGCATTTTCTTTTGATTTTCAGGGTTATAAAAGCAGATTTTTGCATAGTGATTAGCTTTACCGCAAATAAAACACACTTTGACTTGTTTCTTAGGAATTTTTCCCTTTTGAATTTTCAATTGGTTCCTATTTCGTTGATTTCCTCGTGTATCTATATGAACCCAAGTCTTTTCCTTTTCCTTATGACCATCTGTGTTTTTACAGCAGTTACATTCACACTTATTTGTTTTCTTTATCTTTTGATTGGACTCCAATGACACTGGACTTTGTGAATTTTGTTGATTTACTTCTTCTATTGTGGTCAAGTGATCTTCAACCTCTAGTTCACTTTCTTCATGTACGTCCTCAATCAGAACTTCATCATAGTTGATTGGATCAACTTTGAATGATTCTGTTGGAGGTGTCTGTGTGATTGGGATTCTAGGTTTATCTAAAGATGGTGGGATATAGTTTTGATTAAATGGTGGGGCTACTTCTTTATAACCTAATCCAGCTTTTACTTTTCCATGGATTTGTTGTTGAATAAGGTTATTGACAGATTTTGAAGCATGTTCTAGTTTTCCTACATTTAACTCAACTTTATCTTTTTCCTCAAGTAATCATTTGATTTCTTCCCTAGCATCCTGAAGCTTAACTAATAGATCATCTCTCTGCCATTCAACCAAATTAATCTTTTCCTGATAACTTAACTCGTTAGTTTTATAAGACTTAATTTGATTTTCTAGATTCTCTATCCCCCTAGCAGCTGATCTTCTTTGTTCTTCTAATGTTTTAATTGAGTCACATAACAATTGATTATGATTTCTATAACAATTGATTATGATTTCTATATTTTAATTGAGTCACATAATAAATATATTTGGAAATAAAAAAGTTATTATTAGTTATAAAGATATATTTTGGTTAAATATTGTACTATGTAGAATTGTTGTTATCTGTAAGTTTTCATACTTATTTCAAAAAGGGTTATTATTATCTTTTCTATCATTAAAGGGGTTATTAGAATTATATGCAGATATTTTAGTTAAATGGTGGAAATTATTGTGTTAGAAGAGGAATAATTTAGTTAAATTGGTTAAAATAAGGGATTAAATTGACTTTTTAACAAATTATCCTATTGGTCAATAATTTCAAAAAGAAGGACGATAACAATTTATTTGGTGTACAATTAAAATGTTGACTTTATACAATTGATGGTGTATAAAAAACTTACAAGGAAAACGTTTCTACTTTAATTAATAACATAACACTAAAATAAAAGCTAAATAACGTAATAAAAAAAGTAAAATAATGTAATCAAAAAATAAAAAATTAAACTCAAAATCAACAAATAATCGAAATAAAGACATACATGCTTTATTTAATAACGTAACCTAATAAAAAAAAGTAAAAACAAATATTTGAAAGGAAAAAACGTAACCCAAAAGAAAAGTTAAATACGTAACCGAAAAGAAGAGTAAAACCCAAAATCAACAAATAAGCCAAATGAAGACGTGTCTACTTTATTTAACAGTGTAACCTAAAAAGAAAAGGTACAACCAAATATTACCAATCAATCAAAATATAGATTTAGTTAACTTATTTAATAGCGTAATCTTAAAAGAAAAAATAAAACCTAAAATACGGAAGAAAAAAAAATTAGCACGAAACCGAAAAAAGAGGGGGAAAAAAGCTAAGCAAGCATGAGAGCAGCCAACATGGATGATCATGTCCCATCTTTACTCTTTTTGTTAGCATATGGAATAAATATTTTTCAAACTCTAGCTTTTTAATGTTATTTAGTTTTATAATACTTTTGTAATTCTGTCGTTCATAACCCGATAAAAACAAGAAATAAACTTAGAAACCAATGGTTTATGGTTTAAGGGTATAAAGGTACCGGAGAAAGTTCAAATAAAACAATCCTAAAAGAGTATGAGCTGGAGCTTTATGAATACATCGCCTTCAATGGTCATCATGTGACATTTGATGATTGCCATTAGGACCTAACGTATGTATCATATAGAAGTAACGTCTCAATATTTTAATGTCATAACAATGATGGTAATGTCTTAGTGTTTTGAATTTCATAACCGTTTGAGTTTTATGTAACACGAGTTGGGAGCCGGCTAGACTAGGAATCGGGTGCCAAGAGCAGGTCATAATCGGGAGTCGGGAGTCGGTAATAAGCGGGAGTTGGTTGTGACCGGGAGTCGGCTGGGTCCGAGAGCCAAGAGGCGGAGAAGCGGGAGCTTGTCAGGCCCTTTAGCCTTTGTGTTGGGCTTTGATGGGGGCTTGATAATCTTTTGTGATTTTAAAGTTTAGAAGACTATAAATAGTTAACTTATTCTCTACTAACATTATCATATATACTAGAGTTAATTATATAAATTGTTTCTATCGTTTATTCAAAATTATGGATTTCGTCCCTAAGTTTAAAAGTTGTATAAATCGTCCAAGTTTAGAAATTAATTACGCGTTTCGTCCCTAATTTCTAATTTGCACTCGTAATTGGGGCAAACCTTAGGGACCGAATCCGAAGTTTAGGACAAACCTTAGGGACGAAATCCGTAATTGGAGCACATCTTAGGGACAAAAAATGTAATTATCTTCTAGAGTGGATGATTTATGCAACTTTTTAAACTTAGAGACAAAATTCGTAATTTAAAATAAACCTTAGGGACAATTTATGTAATTAACTCTATATACTATAATTAAAGTTGGTTTTATTTTGAATTTTGTTTTATAAAAAACTATTTTATAATATATTATTGTTACAAATATTTATTATAAACCATTAATTTGATAAAATATAAAACTATTAATTTGAAGGCCAGGAGTTCTACTCATATAGGCCTATTTTATTACTTATTAAGTTATCTACCCATATTATAACATTGTTATATTTAAAAAATTTGTGACATTTCTATTAAAGCTTTCGTGTTATTTCTATATTTATTACTCAATAAACATATATCCTTTAATAATTATGAAAATTTAAACTATGAAAAAAAGAAATTTCTTTTTTATTACTCGATAAATATAGATGCGCTGATAATTATTAACTGTCTGAACGAGAAAATAGAATTACTAACTTTGGTTATTATTTGTTAGGTTTTTGTTAATACAACCATTAACAATATTTAGGATTAAAAGTTTAATGTTATGTTTTACAAAGTATAATTTTTTGTTACAATATTTATTGTTTCATTTACAAGCGAGATATTTTTTGTTTTCAAGTAAATTGCAAACTTGTAAAAAGTCTGTACAACATAAATAAGAAAACCCTAGTTATATATATTATATACTTTAAAATTAAGATTAGTAATAGGTTAAATTAGCTTATTTAAGCCTGTAAGTTTAGTACCGGAAACTTGGATTTTAAACGAGCTTCAAGTTACATTCAACCTCATCTCAAACCAAGCTTTGATCGAGTCAGACTCGAGTAACTTATTTGCATCTTTTTTAGTAGGGGGTGTAAACGAGGCGAGCCGAATCCGAGCTCGACCAAACTCGAGCTCAGCTCGTTTAACTTTTATAGAGCTCAAACTCGGATCGTAAAACATACTCCGTACTCGATCTCGTCTCGGATTCGAATCGTTTAAGTAAAACATATATAATTTTATTATTTTGTTTATATATAGTCATCTTTTTCGTAAATTATATTATATTATATATTATTATATTTTATATAAATAAAACTTCATTTAGATACGCGAACTCAATGTATGATTCTGGTTCGAACCCATTTAATAAACAAGATTTATGTTATTTTCAAGCTCAGCTCAAGCTCATTTAAGCTCGACTCAAATAACAAAATTTTATGAATCAATATCTGACGAATAACCGACTCATTTACGAATAACTTTACACACCTACTTTTGGGTTAAAGTTGTTAAAGCATAACTTACTTTACCCAAATGTTCATTTCATGTAATAAACTTTTTTTTTGTATATTTGGGTACCTAAACTCTTTGAAAATTTTAAAATGATTAACATACTTATTGAAACATTATTTTTCAGCACCAGTTTTACCGGCTACCTGTTTGTAGCCGGTTAATCAAGTAAAACCACTAAACCCGACCCGTTTACCTATATTTACCTATTTACTTTTTGGATTAAAGTCGCCAGAACATAACCAACTTTACCAAAATGTTCATTTTATGTAATAAACTCTTTTTTTTGTACATTTCGGTACCTGCCATAGTTCTTGCAACTTAGCGCAGAAGACAACCGAAATCTCGCAAAAAATGAATTACAAACACAATACAATATGTAATCTAAAGGTTCTTAGAGCACCCGGTATGATAATCACGATTCTGGTGATTCTGGAATTACTTTTGCTAACGTGGCATTGAGAATCATGATTCTGAGATTTTGGGTGGTATGATAATGAGGATTGTGGGTGATTGTGGGACCCACTGTTTTTTTTTAACATTTAAATAAGATAAATATAAGATTTTATTATAATAAAAACTGTTAAATTTTTAGTTTTAATAATTTGTATTGTTCAATCACATACATTTTTCAATCGTAACGTGTCTTCGACGCCCGAGTAAAAATGCAAAAAAGGTGGCATGGTCCACGTCCGAGTTGCCTAATAGTATTTGTCAAAGTAAACAAACACTAGCTGCAAGAACAAGTTCAACCTAATATAGATAGAGACCCTGATCCGATGATGGTAGAAAAAAACAAATTGTCTTACGTTTAGTTTCTAACGATTCAACTGAAACAACCGCCTTTAACGGAATCCGAAGCCGATTCAAAGTGATTTCCGCCCCACCAACTGTTTTTCAGTTGGAGGGGCGAAAATCACGTTGAATCGGCTTGGGATTCGGTTAAAGGCAGTTGTTTCAGTTGAACCGTCAGAAACTAAACGTAAGAGAAGTTGTTGTTTTTCTACCATCATCGGATCAGGGTCTCTATCTATATTAGGTTGAACTTGTTCTTGCAGCTAGTGTTTGTTTACTTTGACAATTACTATTAGGCAACTCGGACGTGGACCATGCCACCTTTTTTGCATTTTTACTCGGGCGTCGAAGACATTTTTACGATTGGAAAATGTATGTGATATGAGATTGTAGATAGAATGAGATTGAGAAATGGTGTGATTTTTTGGTTAAAATGGGGATATATTTATAGGTGAAATTGTGGGTAAAAAAAAATATTAATGTGTAACGGCATTTTTATAGCCGTTGGTTAATATGAGATTCTTTTAAAAAAAATTGTCCGTTAGAAAAAAAAAAAACACACACACACACACACAACGGCTCGTTACCATGAGAATCAAACCGAGAACGAGCCCCACAACGAGTGGGGGCGGTGTAATAACGACAACTTGTGGCTCGTTCTGAATCCTACAACGAGCGAGAATTTGTCCCACACCGGGTGCTCTTATATTATCAAATATAACACCAAATCACTAGAAGTATACTTTAGAACGAATTTGTTTAAAAGATAAAAATCGAGAACCACCTAGAACTCTTACATTACCTTTCAATTAACCTACGGTCACTCTAAATACTTAAATTCCTTGCAAATCATCATACGAAGCTAACAGAATTCTTTAATTGATCTTCAAATCAATGCAACTATGATAAACCCAAATTCGGATCTAAAAACTCAAATCGAAACTCATTTCCATCAAACTCTATCAATTCAAATTTCATTTATCACAATTGAACTTTTCGATACACCCGATATCTAACGATTAAGTTAACATGATGAAGAAAATTAACATTATAACACCGAATCATACAAAACCTTGATTTGTTGACTTTTGTTTCTATATTCATAAATCTTATAAAACGTTAAAAACGAATTGATATATTAAAATAGATTAAGTAGTAATCTTATATTAGATGCGGTTAAGCAATTTTTTTAATCAAAATGAACTTCCCTGATCAGAATCAAAAGAATTCATGTTAGTTGACTTCTATGTTCATGGTTGAAGTCAATATTTTATGTAAAAATAATAAAATTGTTTAATTAATTTGATGGTTGAATTTCTAAAAATTTTAACCGGTTTCAAAAAATATAGTTAGTTAATTAACGGATTTAAAGAGTTTACATATCTAAATAAATAAATAAAAAAGTTTAATAATAAAATAAATATTTGGGTCGTAGCTTGTTATCCAATAACGCGTGAGAAAACAACCAAAATTCCAGCGAGAAAAACCAGGAGAAAGAGTCGAATGAATGGGATCCTCGTTATCGAATCCAATCGGATCATCAGGACTCGGTGACATACCCGAGAACTGTGTAGCCTGTGTCTTCTTATATCTTACACCACCCGAGATTTGCAATCTAGCTCGATTGAATCGGGCATTTCGCGATGCAGCTTCTTCGGACACCGTCTGGGAATCGAAACTTCCTCAAAACTATCAAGATTTGCTTCAGTTAATGCCTTGTGAAAGATACCAAAATCTTTGTAAAAAAGATTTGTATGCTCTTCTTTCTCACCCACTTCCTTTTGATGATGGGAATAAGGTAGGAGTTTGTTGTCGTGTTTTAAAAGTGACGTTTAGTTTTACCCAAACACTTAAAACTGCGGTTTCCGGGGTATGTTGTTTTTGTACAGGAAGTATGGTTGGATAAAGTTACTGGAAAAGTTTGTTTGGCTATTTCTACTAAATCAATGTCTATAACTGGAATTGAAGATCGGAGATATTGGAATTGGCTTCATACCCTGGAATCTAGGTTAATTTTCGTTCCTTGTTTTATTTATATTCATGGTTGTGAAGCTCGTTAGGCATTAGTATTCCCCGAGGGGTCACCTACCTTGTAGCGAGTAATCTGCCTGGTATTTTTATTTATGAATTTTGAAATTATGTATGACATGTTTATAGAATCAAAACCGATTTTTGAGCAAGGTTTGGCGGAATTTGGACCTGACTGATTCGGTTTAACTTGCCTCGGTCACTGATCGTGTAGGTAGTATTCACTGATTACTTGGCGAAGTTGTCTAGGTTTTACAACATTGTGTCTAAGGTCTCGAATTGGATAGTTTGTCATTGCCTTTATCCTTGACGGAGAAGCAAGGACAAATAAGCTCAAAGAAATTAGGAGAAATTAGAAAAAGTTTTGTCACGGAATTCTTTTTGACGTATTATCTTAGAAATAAATCTAGAATAACATACATTCATATTAACAAGGTGGTCTAAACTTTGGTAGATAGGAGTATGCTCTATAGCGTCATGGAAGTATTAGGATTCTTAGCGACGAGTTTATGGTTTTCTTGCTTGGACAAGTAGGAAACAAGTTTCCAATTTGGGAATGCACTTATGGTGAATAGGAAGGAAATGTTCGCCACATTTCTTGATAAAGAATATTATAGATTTCTAACTTTAGTTGGGAATTATGTAATGTATACGTCTATCACTTGTGACATTTCATTGATTATAATTTGAAGTAGATAAACAGCTATCAGACCTTCCGTAAAGAGTAAGAGAAATAGGGGGGGGGGGGGGGGGGGGGGGGGGGGGGACTCCTTACTTTACTAATACAGTAGTTAGTGCAGTAATAACTAATGTTTCGTTAACTTAAGGAGAACCTATTGATATTGCTAGTGTTTGCAGATTCAATATCTTGGCCTATTTACAACAAATATGGTGGTTTGAAGTTGATGGTTCAGTAAAATTCCCTCTACCGCCCGATATCTACACCTTATCATTTAGGATACACGTGGGAAGAATTTCGAAAAGATTGGGACTTCGTGTTTGCTATTATAAACACACACATGGTTGGGATATAAAACCAGTAACTTTTGAGTTGTCAACATCAGACGGTCAAGTAGGATCCAGTGAATATTATTTAGATGATTGTGCTGAAGGTGAAACAAACGGATGTCACAAACGGGGTTACTGGATAGAATACAGAGTGGGTGAGTTCATTGTAAACGAGTCTGATCCGGCCACCGAAGTGAGATTTTCTATGAAGCAAATAGACTGCACGCACTCAAAAGGTGGAATATGTGTAGATGCTGTATCTATAATCCCAAGCAATCTTAAAATGGGTAGAAGGAAAAGAGTGCTGAAGTAATGTTTGATATATTTTGTGTCCTCCATGTTTATTAACAATTGTTACAGATGTGTTTATGATCCAGTTTTGCTTCGGTACATATTTGGCAATAATGTGTTTACTGGAGAATTCTGCTTTTACTTGTTGTAAATTATCGTTTCTCTTATATATTTTTTGTATTTTTTTTTTTAAAGCAACACGGTCGGGTTTTGCGTTTTCTATATTTTTGATCACCTATTGGATGAAATGTTTTATTCCAAATAATATTCTGGGGCATTATGTCACTGAGCAACTAACGAGATTATGAATAATATACCGAGTTCTTTTTCAGTGTATTGGAAATATATTTTTTATATGGTGTAATTTGTTAAATTGATTTTTCGTTATATATATATATATATATATATATATATATATATATATATATATATATATGGAAGTTTATTCTAAAGTTAAAGTCGTTAATTTTTAAACAGTAAAATGTAACAAACTTTGATATAATAATAAAATAAATAAATAGAAATGAGGTTACATGTGTAAAATGTGATGAATATATCTGCTCTGAAACTTTGCCCACGTGGCATTCCAGTTGGATTTGTTTGAATCAGAGAAAGAAAGTACGTGTATTGATGGATTAAGGATTATGATTTGCATACTTTTTTCATCCGATTCTTCCCTTTGGCTTTAGGTGCATTGCATTGCATCTCTATAATCGTTTATTATCACGAGGCACCTTATATGAATGACACGTAACTACGGATACATATTTTGAAACTTAGAAATGTACAATATAGATTTTTGAGTTGTTTTGTGTATGTGTGCAGGAGGGGGTTAGCGTATGGTGGTTTACATGGGGAGATACAACAATGTTGTTGGACACTTTTTTCCTTTATACACTTTTCAAATCGGGTACTATATCTACTTCATTCTTTGATTTCGTGGCTTTTAGTAGGGGTGTTTTGGTGACACACATTTTGTTTGCAGTAATACTATAAGTTTCTTAGGGGCGTTGTCGTTGATATATCATGCTTTCATTCGACAACCTTAGGTTTTAACTGATTTTGATTTAGGTGGAGAATAATTACAGATGTAGGACGTGCCTAATTATATTGTGCATTCAACTATCATAATAAATGTTGTAGCATGTTACCAGATGTGATGTTGGGCACTGTCATCGTGCTACTAATGTAATATCTTATTTTAATGCTCGATTTGTAATATTGAGTTTTCTCTTACGAGGGACGAATGCTAGGATATTACATGTATATATAAAGTGGAATGATGCCTTGTTGATATAAAAGATCACTCGACACTAGTTGCAAGTATCTGGGGTGGAGAAGCAATTTAACAACTGTTTTAGCGTCTAATGTCAATAGCCTGTCATGTCACCCATAGAAATGGGTAGTATCATGTATCATGTTTGCTACACGAAGTAATATCGTTGACTTATTGGTTGCAGGGATTTGCAGTCTTATCTTTCCGATCTTAGCATTTTCTTGGCGCCTGAGAGCAAGACATTTTATGTATTGGTGGATAACAGACCATGGCTGGAAGACTTGGTCTCAGGGCCCGCACACCTTTGGCAGTTAATGGTTACCAAGGTTGAACAGAATTCCAAAGCATCCCGACATTTTCCAGCGATAGTGTTTTAAGTTTCGATTACCATAAAGATTTAAGAGTTCTTCTTGATTATGTTTTCAGTCCAGGTTGTCTCCTTTTGCAATAACCAGAGGACAGAAGGGCAGTACGGAGGATCCAGAGTTCAGTGAGTTTGACGGTGGTCGTTCTAAAGATTCAAGCCAGACCCAAAAGTTGAAAAGATGGTTGTCAATGACAACACTTTCAAGAAAACGAGTATTGCTACCTGTAAAGAAACTCAGGACTTCCTTGCTTGCAAATAGCAAATTGCATAGAACCCTTTACGGATTTATAGTTTTTGAAGTCGTGTGGAAAGATGTCCGCGGTATTAATTATTTGAATGAGCTTCAGGTATTTCATGTCTTATTTTAGCATACTATGAGTGGCAAAGTGGGCAGAGCAGGCGGGTAATGTAACGGGTCAAAATGGGTATTTAGTATTTTGTTTAGTAGAGTTAAAACGGGTTAGGTCAAGTTGGACAAACCCACAAAGACTAATTATTCTTTACTTAATTTTATAAAGATATTAAATTTGATTACAAAATGCGGTTTACGAGACTTTATGCATTTAAATTCATTTAACTTGACTTACAACCCATTTGACCTGTTAGAGATAAAACATAACTCGAAGCCACCCATTTGTATGCAAATGGGTTGAAACTGTCACGGTTAGTGTATATCCTTTGTAGCGGCGTAATAATTAAGTGTGTTTATCCTGTGAGCAGACTGCTACGTCTCTTGCTATAGAGGCCAAATGCATGAGAAGGTGGGAATTTGATAGTATAGCTCAAGCTGAATCAAGCATAATTTCATGGTTTCCAGGGACTCCATATGAACGTCTTCTTTTAGAACAACATCTTAATTCTATGATAGGTATAAGTTTTATTACATTTTCATTGAATTTCGAGGAATCAATTTGTTTACCAGCAAGAAAAGTGTATATTATTATTGCATCAATTAATTAAAAAACTTATATTTTTATATGATATCATTTCAGGAGAAGCATTTCATGAAGCTGGCGTGGAAACTCCAAGCAGCTGCAGTTCTTCAAGCGACGAAGATAAAATTTTAAACAATGGGTCGATATCAGAAGATAAATCTCCATGTAGTCGTGGTAGTCTAAATGATCAACTGGAAACTTTAGAAAACGAAGACCAGGACCAAACAAGTATACTAAATACATCTCCTGTTGACCACTTTACGAGAAATGAACTGATAAATTCTCCAGATGTTGATCTTGATGATGATGTTGGTACTGAAATATCTTACAGTGGAACTGCAAGCTGTCACGTACCCTCTCCGTGTGCAAGTGAATGTGTGGAAGCAATTGAAGCAACGCAATACAGAGATGTATTGCTTTTATTCCGCTTCAATGATCGTGACCTCCCGTTTGAATTAAAAAAAATAATTATGTCTGAACTACGGCTACTTACCTTATTAGAAGCTGGACTTCCATCGTGGGTAATTTTCTTTCAATCATATCCAGTATTTTGTCATATGTATCGACCATGGATGTGCCCTCTAGCAAGATCTCTATACGTTGCAATGTCGTTTGTTACTGTCGTTATTGGTTTCTATGATTTATACAAAAACGTCCCTGTTCTTAAGGCAACTGCTTCCCGATTGTTTGGACCGTTGTTTGACTGGATAGAAACGTGGGAAATGGTATCGAGAATTAAGTACTTGGGTACTATGTTGTTTTTGCATAATGCAGAGAAGGCTATTATGTGGTTCTTGATGGTGACTCGCACTTTTAGATCACTTTTTTCGGTTCTCACCCAGCCATTAGTTGTTCCGTTTATGGCCCTTGTGGATGTCTTGTTTCCCATTTGGAACGTGCTTATCCAGATGGTAGATCATCTGTACTCGTTCATTAGCATTCTTGTGGGAACTTCTTGGAATATGTTGGATAATTTCATGGACACTCTTCTGCTCCCTGTGTGGTACATCTCATCAATTATTTGCAGTTTCGGTAATTTAATTTTCTAATTAGATCTTTATTAACCAGTTAAACTATGGTCTAGAGGTGACAATTTCGACACGTTTACTTATGCATGGGTTGGTTGTGGTTGTGGTTTATCTTAAATGGGTGATGGGTCAAATAAAGAATATTAGCTAAAAGGTAAACGCATAAAACGGGTTAAAAGTTGCCCAAACTGTATTTTTAATGGATATGACCTCCAAAATTGTTCTATTTTAAGATTTAGATTTTTATTGTAATAATATTGTTTTATAATGAGTGTTT
Organism: Senecio squalidus; assembly: GCA_910822075.1. Lineage (NCBI taxonomy): Eukaryota > Viridiplantae > Streptophyta > Magnoliopsida > Asterales > Asteraceae > Senecio > Senecio squalidus. The sequence continues at coordinate 25,034,594 of CAJVGC010000582.1, forward strand.
ACGGATCAACCGGTCTGACCCCAGCATGTTTGACTAGTACCAAAAATGACCCGTTTCAGTCCAAACCTGTTTTGAACCGTTAGCCAGCCGTACCTGCCCATATTGCCACCTCAATATTTACGCGTGATGCTAATATTTCGATTTTGCCAACTTGAGCTGGTTGCAGCGTCAGCTATCATGAGCCCTGTATTCTTGTGCCTATGGAAAGCACTTTGTGGTCCAATTCAGCTCGTTCTTGGATTATCCAAGTTTTTGGGATACATATACACGTACATGTCTGATATAGTTTTAAGTATATGGCTGTTTGTGAGCAGCGTATTAAAGGTAGCTTCGAACGCCGAGGTGGCAACTGCGCACACTTACGAGGTTTCCATGTGGCGCGCCCTTTGGAATGACCTTTTCTCTAAGGTGATTAAAGCCGTAAATTGTTGCGTTTTTATATATTTCTTATTATCAAGCTTACTTATACAGCTGATGAACTCATAGAAGTATAACTCTTGTTTTAGGTTTTTCGTGCTATCAAGAGCATTTTATATGGCGTTGTTGCTTTCTTTGCAGCTTGCAATAGACACCGATTAAGGTCAGATTTATTACTCACGGTGTAAAAAATATGGAAATTTATCCTTACAAAAAAACCCATACATAATTTGGTTGTAATTGTTTTTCCCGAGTGTTATTCCCTTATATTCCATCTCTATTTGCAGCATATACAATCACATACTGAAGATCATTCGAAAACTTCATCAGCCAGCCCAAAGAACAGAACACTTAAATTCCGACAATAGAACACAGATTTCTGGAACTACGACTTCGCCAGTAAGTTTCTGTTTCTAGTGATATTATCCACTGTTTCTAGTGATATTTCTCCACTGTTCTTTTTCACTTAATTTTTATTGAATTGATTCGTTAGACATTTTTTTTCTTGCGGAACTTTCAGTTTATTCACAGAAGCGTTTCTTACTTGTAGTTATATTAACGAACCTGCTCTTTTTTCAATGTTATACAGCCAGAACCCAGGGACCGAAGGCCATTGCTTAGGAAAAATACAAAACAGAGTTGACAAGATTTTTTTCATGTTCATCAAGAAAAGTATGTTCACAGCCTGTTTGTTGTTACAGAGGCACAATGAATCAAACCTTTCGGAAGGTCGATGTTCATAGATACAAAGAAAAAACACAAGTGACTTTTGGTTTTGTTGTATATACTGTTTCATTTTCTATTCAACCCGAAGATGTATATAAGATCTTTACTTGCTGATAGTTAATGGAGTATAGTTTGGCAATGAGCTTGTAGCTTCTAGAAGAAATCTTGACCTTTTGTTCGTTAATGGAGTATAGTATGATCAATAATTTTGGATAAATGGTGGTTTAACAGTGTATTACAGATTGTTATATCGTCGTGACACATTTAGTGTGAATATCGTTTTGAGAAACAGTGTCACACTTAATGAAGATCAAGTTCTCTGATCGGGAATTTATTTAGAAAAATAATTAAAAACTACAGAAAAAATGTTACACAACCAACATAATCGTATTTGAAAACAGAGTAAAAGAAAAGTGCATATTCAAACAATGGTGTTTCCGATGTATGAGAAATAGAAAGAGGATAGATTAAACTTGCAACATAACAAAGCACCATTCACGATAAGAACGCAAGTCAAAACCTTAATGACAAAATCCAAAAATTTCTCAATCATATTACATCCTTCTTTGTTTGAAAAAAAACTGTCCCAACTCTTAAAGAAATACCAAGTACACAATCTAATACTTCCAAAAGGTAACATCAAAAACGGTTGTGAAGACTGCGACCAGGATCCTAATTCATTCTCCTAATGAGGGCATTGATGAAATCTTCACGGTTACCTGCATCTCCTCCTTCAACGTAGTGGTTTCTCTTTTTCTTCATGCCTCCCAATGGTGCCTTCAGCTTGAATGGCCATAGGAAGTTGTTGGCTTCCTTAAAGTGGGGGCCGGCTGTGAGGATCTCGTGAATAAGATCTTCAACACAGATGATACCGTGTTTACCAAGAGCCTGTACAATCAAAAAAATGCATATAAGTTAAAAAAGATTAATCTACATACAGCTTATAAAGACCAATAATCATTAAAATTATTAATTACAAATAAATAACGAGAAAAGCAACCAGACCTGCTCAACAATTGAGTTATCTGTCAATGGAATCCTTTGCTTGTTAAGCTTTCCGTAGCCTCTCTTGTAAATCAACTCCTTCACACTCTTCAAGTTGGGGTATCTGAAGAGAAAAACATGTTCAACAACAATAATATAAAATATGCTTGAATAATGAAAACGAATACGCAAAGATACATACCCGTAGGTCACATATGGCTCCACCCTGTGTAGCATGTTAAGTGTAGCCTTGTTGACTTTAAGAAACACACCATTGAAAATCTGGTTGACAAAAACATTAACAGTAAGCACATGTAGAAATAACTCAAGATATATATAAAGCAATTCAGGTATGATGGTTTGAATAATAAATGGGTAGAGCTAAATAACTGTCCTTCCGATATGAGTTTGGTTTACAGGAATCGATCGTTTAGGTTATAAAGCTGGTCAATCACCATTTATTTGTACGATCATGGTATCATTACTACTTCCTATGTAAACCTACTTTTGCAAACGAATAGAAATTACCTGTCTCAAACGCAAGAGCTGCAAAATCTTCTTTGACTTTGGGTCCATTGCATTGATACTGAATACACAGGAATCGAGACGTAAATAAATAATAGAAAATAACAATGAGAAATAAACAAGGCAATGATCGATACGATACCCTCGAATCCTAATGATGAAAAGCATCTTAGCTTCAGGATTGACATAAAATCCACCTTTTAACCTCGCCTCGCGTTTCAACTGAATCAACTCCTTAAGCTACATAAACAAACACCGCAATGAATTCCAACTCAAATTACAAACCAAAACCCTAAAAACAACGACGATCACACACCTGAGCTGCATACTCATCACTATACTGCTTAGCCCTGTTGAAAATCAACTTCCTGTTAGCAGCATTCTTCTTCTTCAAGGCGTCGACTTGGACCTTCTTAGCAACAGCCCATTCCTCATTCCTCTTCTGTTTCTTCAAAACGGATTCCGGTACCGCGGGTCCTACCTTGGCAACTTCAGCCATTTCTACAACTCTATAATCAAACAAAATCATAAAAACCTAACCTTAGAATAATACTAAATCGTAAATTAAGGTATTAAATCATACTAAGATCAAAATTAACTATTTAATTAATTAAGGTATAAAAATGATGATTATGTATAAAACATTGTTTAAATTACACAGAAATTTTAACAAAAAGAGATCAAATATATGGAAACGTACGTTTAAAAAATGTAGGATCTGAACCGAGTGAAACCAGGAATGGGGAGTATGTCAAGGTGTTCTTAAAGGCGAATACAGAAATTAGGGTTTTTACTTTTTAATGGGAGGCCCAATTTGCTTTTCTGGGCTTAGCCAATGGATTCTTTAAATTTCAATTATAAAGGCTACAATAGTTCTTTTTGCATTTTTTATTTATCGTTATTTTGTTATTTGTTATGTAATCTTAATCTTATCTTATCTTAATATATAATAAAAAAGAGGTTTAAATTTTATATGGACAAATAGTAACCACGAAATGTGTGTTTAACTTTAATTTACACTATTAGATCATTTTGATACTGTTATCATAACTAAATTTCATTTTAACCCTTTTAGTTTAAATAATTTAATCATACTATTTAATATTATTCAAATAAAACTAATTAACTCTACTTCTTTAAATAATCTAACAATTCTAATTTAAATTAATATCTAAAAAAATACGAAACTTACACAATGATAATATATAGAAATCTTATAGCTTAAATATTAAGGCATCAACAATGTATGATAACATGATTCATGGCGTCAATTTTATATCATTTCATCTAAACGCAAGTTACTTGAAGTTTGACATGCAATTTTTTTGTTATGCCTCTAAGTAGTCAAGTAATTAGACCACTCCCAATCGTAACACCAATAACACCATTTTTCGTTGCCACGTCACCATAACACCAACTTAACATAACATAACACAACACCCCCATTCATAACACCAAAAACTGTGACCCACCACCTTTTTTTTTCATTTTCTTTCTTTTTCTCATATTATTTTTAAAACATTATTAATAAAAATAAACTTAGATTAATATTAAAAAAAACAATACATAAAAATAAACTTAACACGATTACATTAAAATTATAAAAACCGAAATTAAAACATACATAAATTAAAACATACATAATAATAGAAATCATTCTCTAAAGCGATAGTCATCAGGAAGCGTAGCAACGTGTTCAACGAGATCGCTTCGAAGACAATGGTGTACATCACGATCTCGTATCTCTTTCGTTACTCGGATTTGTAGTTGGCACCTTTCGTGGGTAGTTCGTTGTTCTCGTGGTATTGGAGTATAGTATTCCTCGCAGTCACTGATATTAAATTGATTGTCTTCGATGATCATATTATGCAATATGATGCAAGTATACATGACTCGCTTTAACTTGTTTACCTCGTAGTATCTTGCGGCATTTTTTAACACCCAAAATCGCCCTTGTAGCACGCCAAATGCCCTTTCAACATCCTTTCTTGCAGCTTCCTGAAATTTTTTGAACTTCTTTCGCTTTTCGTCTGGTGGATGAGAAAATGATTTCACAAATGTTGCCCACTCTGGATAGATTCCGTCTGCGAGATAATAACCTTTTTCATACGGAGTGTTGTTTACCACGAAATGAGAAGGTGGAGCGGTGTCGTGGATGAGTTCCGTAAATAGAGGCGAGGCATTCAAAACATTGATGTCGTTGTTAGAGCCCGCGACACCAAAATAAGCATGCCAAATCCACAAATCATACGAGGCAACCCCTTCAAGCATTACGGTTGGGTGGCCATGATCACCTCGTGTGTATTGGCCCTTCCATGCAATTGGACATTTCTCCCATGCCCAATGCATACAATCAATACTCCCAAGCATCCCAGGTAACCCATGTTTTTCTTCATGCTTTGCATAAATACGTTGAATGTCCTCTTGTGTTGGCTTTCTTAAGTAAACGTTAGTATATAAATCCAAAACACATTTACAAAAATTATCTAAAGCCTCCATTGATGTACTTTCTGCCATGTGTAGATATTCATCAAATGCATTGGAAGTGATTCCGTATGCTAAAACACGCATGGCGGAAGAACATTTTTGTATAGCGGTAAAACTAGGTTTGCCCGTAGCATCAAGTCGGGATGTAAAATAGCTAAAGTGACTAGGAAGTGGAAGTTGAGAATAGTTAAGAATACCGTTGACTATTCGAAGAAATAGCGGCTTACTCATCCGGTATCTTCGTCTGAATTGCTCCGGTGTGAAAACGCAATCTTCGTTGAAATAGTCTGCCATAAGGCGTTCGTTTGCCCCAACTCGATCTCTTCTTATAAATCTTCTTTTAACCCGAGGGTTTGAGGATTCGATGGCTTCGTCAGCTTCCTCTTGATCGTAAAAAGCCTTTCCGGCCATCTTCGCCATCAAGATAATTGTTTCATCGTCGGAAGAGTCGGAATCGGTCAAATTCATTTTGAACATTCTTGACGACATATTTGTGGATTAGAGAGAAAGAATATGAGTTGGTGTGGGTAAAATGGTGTTATTGGTTGGGTATTTATAGGAAAAAAAAAAAAAATTAATTTTTAAAAATATAACCGTTACAACGGTCAATTTTTTTTTTTTTTTTAATTTACTCGAATTTAATGATTAAAAAAAAAAAGAAAAAAAAAAACAATCAACGCGGCGTGCTTCAAGCAACACCACCGCCGGAACGGCGTCCCCCCAGGCGTTAACGGCGTTGTTGGGGGGAAAACGCGGCGTTGCTTCTTCCGCTGGGAGTGGTCTTAGAAAGAAATGGCGACCAACATGTCCAACATTTAGCTTTTGTCCTTTTCTTTTCATCAAGAAATAGCTATCATACATATATGCTTGTTACTTATGACAAATATTCGGAGATAAAGTCGCTTACGAATAAACAAAACATCATAACATTTGCAATTATAATTTTGTCTACATGACTGATACATTTCTATTAATCTTTGTATATAAGTTATGTTATTTGTTTATAATTATATTGTTTTTGATATAGCTGTTCGCGTATTATGCAGATCAGTAAGCAAGCAAAAATGATGCACACTTATATCTTTAATGAACACCAAAATACTTTTTATGCACTTGGATGATATTGAGGTATGTGGTCCCAACCAAAACCGAAAAAGTTAAAATACTCGGACTAGCTTTGCAAAAACCTTAACTGAACATCGCAACTTGGCTTACCCGGACATAAGGAGCCCCGTATCCGGAACATCCTTACCCCGTTGGCAGCTCGGGTACTCCACCCGGTTGGCTTTAGTTTCTCCTGGGACAAACCTTGGTCGCTAACCGGCCACACTTGTGCCCCGTGACCGAACAAACTCACCCCGGACAACCTTGGTCTTCCGTCGCTGTCCGGTCACACTTGAGCCCCGTTCCGGAACATCCCTACCCGGTTGGAAGCTCGGGTACTCGACCTAGTTGGGTTTAGTTGCTCCCCGGACAAACCTTGGTCGATGATCGGACACAACTGTGCCCCGAACAAACTCGCCCCGGACAAGCATTGGTCTTTGGTCGTTGTTCGAACACACTTGTTCCCCGTATCCGGAACATCCCTACCCCGTTGGCAGCTCGGGTACTCTACCCGGTTGGTTTTAGCTACTCCCCGGACAAAACCTTGGTCGATGACCGGACACACTTGTGCCCCGTGACCGAACAAACCGCCTCGGACAAGCCTTGGTATTTGGTCGCTATCCGGGCACACTTGTGCCCCGTGCTCGAGAAACCTCTACCCGGACACACCCTTAGTCGGACGTGTCCGGATAAAACCGTGCACACCTAGCTCGCGATAGCCTTGTGTTCGAGAAATCTCTAACCCGACACACCCCTAGCCGGACCAAGCAAGGCCCCGTGTCCGGACAAAACCTACCCGGTACACTTGCTTGGCTACCCGGTTGACATGCTCGGGTCCCATGACCGGTGCTTCCTTACCTGGTTACCTATGTGACACGAACATAAGCACCAAGTCCATTCTTGTCCTGTTCATACGAATGTGGTAACCTAGACCAATTAATATTAATAACGGACAGTTATCCTCATTGACCTAAATTGATCAAACGTCATAAACGCGTATGCTTACGTCATGCACCCATTTTGGGTCATAAAATGACGACCCATGAACAATAATAATGGCCACGACTCATAAACGAAAACCCTAGTTTCTGGGCCTATAAATACCCCTTTGATCATTGTCAGAGGGCATTTAATTCAATAATTACTCACTACACACACACATACCATAGAGATTTTCTCACTCTCCTACGTCATCAACCATAACCATAGGTCACCTTAGGTTTGTCTAGAGCTTGTTAGGTTTGCACTGTCCTAGCAGAAAATCGTATCGATTAGCCATCACACTTAAACCTTTGAGCTCGTCAATTGTTGCTCAAACATATGAGGATGTCAATGTCAAATGATTGCAAATACCCAAATTGAAACTTTTACCTAAAAAATTAATTCAAAATTGATATTTAATATGATGCATAATTGATACACACGATACAAATTTGATGTACAATATTCTTATTTTTCAAAATTGAAACTTAATAAACTTGTACATAATGTAACAAAATGAACAAAAAGTTAGCATGCGTAGAGTTTCTATATTGTTTGGTTTGCAAACAATCTTAACTATATTATAAAGCATTTCCTTCAAACTCTTAAATTCTTAAAATTTAAGTAATTGAAATTACTAATCTACCGCTATTATATCTTTCACAAAATTTATCATTTAAAACAATTTACAATTAGTGACATTTCCTTAATTACAACAATAACTAAAAAATAATAATAACTATCTTTATCTTTATCTTTATTAATATATAAAACATTTTCACTTTTTATTAAAGTTTTAAATTTTTAAATAAAGCATAATTAGTAATATATCTCATAATGAATATAACATATAAACTAATCTTAATTTCTTTTAATTAATTCGATTACTAATTTCATAAAAAAATATGCACACATATAAAATAAAGGCAATTCAAATTAATTGATATAAAATTGTATTCATGTAACCATTATTTTTTAACTTTAAACTTTATTTGATGGAGTAATTTTTCAAATTTTTGATTTATAATCTAAGTTTTATGAAGTTAGTTGACAGTGTTGTGGTTCGTGTTGCTCGATAATTATAGGAAGATGGTTGTCATCAAAAGTTTATATATTCTTCAATTGGTCACCGATAAGTCTTAATACCAATAAGCTGAATAGTATTACATTTGATACTTCTAAGGTTAATAAACCTTGTTACCATATTGATTATCCTTCATTACAACATTCGAAAGTATGTGTTACAATATTGAATTCATGGAAACAGACCGAATTTGAATGTCTTGAATGAAAATATTTTTTTCGGGTTGAAAACCAGAACGATAAACGATTAGAAAACGTAGTGTCTGAATGGATTTTTAATTGTTGTTGCATCGTTGAAGGAAAATTAGTTTTTGTTTATGGAAAACATGGGTTTATACGGGAATACTATTCAAGAAATATATTTAATTCTCTTTTTGACCGAACGTGAAATTATTAGACGTCACTATTAAAAAAAACAAAATGACCTGAAAAATAGATTTTTGTTATGTTCGCAAATGAGCTTAATCTTCAAATGAGTCGAATTACCCGAATGAGTTGAATGATCCGAACGAAAAATATTATGCGAGAGTGTTTGTTTCACGAAATCTATAAAAAAATTGAGTGAATTTGATTTGAATTACTTTTCCATAACATGTTTGTTTGAAGTTTATGACGAAATTTAAATCCGTTGGAATCTAAATTTTTCTTTACTTACAAATTTGAGATTTCTTAGGTAGTGGAGAAAAATTTAGAAAATCGATCATATGACATAATAATTATTAATACTGAATGGTCGAACCATAAATTGTTACCACGACATTCTTTTTATATTGTCCGAAGGGCCGAACTTTAAACTATTACACTCCACATATATGTAACGAGACAAATGATAAATTACCATAAATCATTACCCAATGTAAATTGTTAATATGATTTTTTTCATTCGCTGCATCGTGCGGGTACCATACTAGTGTACCAAATATACTACTATTTCTGTTTTAAAAAAATTGTTCACCTTTCTATTTATATTTGTCTCAAAATTATTGTTTTATTTCTAAATATGGATGGTTAAAATGTAGTAACTTTCCGTTTTGCCCTTTTTATCTATAACTTTTCAAACTTTGAAAATAACTCGATGTGTTTAAAGCAAGGGCATAATGGGTAATTTAATGAAAAAATCGTTTATTAATTGCATCTATCTTATTTCGACCATTTTTTGTTTTCATACATATATTTTTTTTAATAAAAGAGTAGAATTAAACTTATTGCATCTATCGACCATTTTGTTTTTATACATATATTTTTTTTTAATAAAAGAGTAGAATTAAACTAACACTGTGTTCTCGAGATTTTTTTTCTGAAGAAATGGAAGGAAAGGAAAAGAAGTAGGAAGAAAATAAAAAGAAGAACGTGTTCCCGAGTTTTTAAGTGGAGAGAAGAGAAAAGAACCGGAAAGAAAATTTGTTCCATTTTTCTCTCTTAATTTTCCTTCCAAAATTGAGAAGATTTGGAAAGAAAATATATTTTGTACATTTTTTTAATATTAATCTCCAAATTATTTTTAACCAAATATATATCTTTTATATACATGTTTATCTTTTTTCATCTTTACTCGATACAACCGAGTCGAATCGAATTGCTAAATTCCTCATGATTCGTTTTTTTTTTTTTTTTTTTTTTTTTTTTTATACAAGTGAAATTTTTTAAACAATTTATCATATACTTGTTTTTCGTTAATTAATTCGTGTATTAGGTAACGCTCGTTTGATCTTGATGAGTTTTTTTAATTTATTTATATAGAATTGCTTTAGTTGTTTTTATAAAGTTCATCACTAGTTTTTCGTTAATTAACTTGTGTATTATGTAATGCTCGTTCGACGTTGATGAGTTTTTATAAATTGTTTATATCGAACTTTTATTTTGATTTTTCTTTACTTTCTTTTCTTTCCAAATACTTCCACTCGGGAACGCGTTTTTGGGAAAATATTCTCCTTTCTTCTCTCTTCTTTTCTGTTAAATTATTTTCTTTTCACTTCTTTTCTTCCATCACTAAACTCTGGAACAGGGTGTAAAGGAGATAAAAGAAAATTGTAGAAAAAGAATAATAAAATATGCCACATGCCCTTTTTATATTTAAACTATTTAATATTTAATTGTACATTATTTCATGTAAATTTTTAATTACTCCTATAATTTTTTACTTTAAGAGTTTTCTTATTTTAACTTTATTTAAGACCACGTATATTAAAATTATTAATCATGTTAGACAAATGATGTGTCTTGTCAAATATATTTTTTTTTTCTTCGTTTACACGTATTTGTTTATGTTCAGATTAAAGATTTATATTTGATATCTCTTTAGCAAATCATAAAAAAGTTTTAGTGGTTATAACCAATACATATATATTAAAAAATATAAAACATAGTTACTAATATTAATTATGTTAAGAAATGAACGTTAATTAATAATAAAAATAAAAATATATTACAAAATGGTTTCTTGGTAATGTCTTTGTAACATATGAAACTTTTTGTTTAACCTATAGTTGCATATATTATTTAGTTTATTTTTCTTTTAAATTTAATATATATATATATATATTATTACTTATAATCTAGAGTCGTCGGCTTTATTACGTGTGAGATATTCCAAATAGTGGAATGATATGCATTTGAAACTCCTAACTCTTTGGTTGTCATGTGTTTTAATTACCATAATGTGAGGTATAATGATATTTAAACTGTTCAGTTACCCTAAGTTAATAACACTTAAATCCCCTGACTATTTGGTTGCACTGTGTTTTAATTACCATAATGTGAGATATAATGATATTTAAACTGTTCAGTTACCCTAAGTTAATAACACATTTGAAAGTCCTGACTTTTTGGTTGCCATGTGTTTTAATTACCATAATGTGATGTATAATGATATTTAAACTGTTGAGTTACCCTAAGTTAATAACACATATGTTTTTCCTAAAATCTAGTTATACTCTAGATATGTTAATTTAAAGTTAATTATAAATTTAAAGTGGGTTTTAAGTGATTGATTAAAAAGTGGTAGGGTTTTTGTTTAGGTGTTAGAAGGGCGGATTATTGATTTATTTATCTCGTCCAGTGATCAACATTACAACGAAGGTTGATTGTCCTTTGGATAAAAAAGGCTTGAGAGATCTATTCCCAGATATATCAATATAACCTAATTCCTAACACATACTAGTTAACCTCTAATTTAAATTGCCTCGCCGTCTTACTATGCGTGCCTTTTTTGGGCTTTTCGATTATTGGGCTGTCTACCCGGTTTTTTGTTGGGCTGAATTTTTTGGGCTGTCTGTGGTTTTTTTTTCTTCCAGCTTTGCGTCTGCTTTGTTGGTAGCGGTGGCAGAGTGACGTGTAATCCTTCTTTTAGTTTATTACACGTGTATAATCGACTTCGTCTGCTTTGTAAATTAATTTAGAATAATAATGGACCTTTCAATGAAACGGATCGGAGATATGATTGAAGTGGTTACGATTCCGGTTGGTTATTTTCCGATCACGGCATTTGATAAACCGCCGTAATCTCCGAATTCAATTTCACTACTCCGCTCCGCCTCGTTAATATTAAATGATAATAACTATTAACAAGTAGGGTATTAAAGTTCACACATAGTATTTATATATTACAAAATACAAATCATAAGCGACACTTAAGTATATAAACAATGCTTGTCTTGATATTATCGTGAAGTTTGTACTATTGAAATAATGGTATCTGACTGTTATCTATCAGTTTTCCTGTATATATCTTTATTTTTATTTCATCTTAGTTACTACTTTAGTTTAGTAGCAGGTAGACCAAAACAAAGTCTCATTTTGATAAGCCTAATACTATAGTGTTATGAATATAACTACGTTTCAAATTCGACTATTGTAAAACAACGAGCTTACCACTTACTAGTATTAGGTATTTGTACTTGTACCTACTTAAAGTAGTAACTAGGAGGTCAAGCAATTTCGTCTCTTGTAATTTTTAAAACTCATTAATGTCGTATGGCACACCAATACGTCGGTTGTTTCTTCGTTTCACATGTGGCTCTTGTATTTGGTTTTTTCTATTTGCTTCTTTCGCCCATGTGAAGTATGGGTTTGAGTGAACAATCTCCGACTGGCGTAAGCCACTAACAAAAGCTTTATACACCATGACATCAAATCTATCAATCATATGCGATGTTTCCTTGTTGAATCAAACCACATAACTTTCTAGTAATTCGTCTTGTTGTTGCCTTATATCAAGGATCTCTCTTTTGGTCTTTTCTAATCTTCATTGTTGCAAAAAGTTTGCCATAAACTTATATGTTAGTTGATATAAAACACCAATTTGGTTTTACATGGGTGAATGTCATATGAATCCGATAGTTTAATATAAGCGTTTTTTTCTTTTTTTTTAAACATTTTTAGGGTTGGACATATTTTCGTTTTTTATTGAATGCAACGTACATGACATACATACAATCAAACTTTGAACAACAAAATGCATCATCGAAACAATGTTTCATGTATAGGGTTCAAAGGTTATATTTTAAGGGCCTTCAATAGTGTGAATGATTTGTGTGGGGCAGGACGCGTGAATCACATATACCCCTCGTTACTTTTGGAATAAGCATATGAAGTTAAACCTCTTCGCCCATAAGCTAGTTGGATCGTATTATTGGTTGCCTTTGTCTTATTTCTAAAGAAAAAAATCCCAAAGGTTTGAGTCTCATAGATGACGCACACTGATAGTACGTTGATTTATCGGTCCAATATATTGATACCAATCTTTGATCTTAATACCATAAATAAATATAGATAAAATATCCAATATCTTTATGAAAAGTGGTATAAAGTGTCAAAAGAGTTAAATGATTCTTCGGTCATCGTTGAGGTTTATGAACATGTGTCGGGAATATGGCTTATCAGTTGGCCATTCCTTGTTAGTTATTCGTATAATATATACTGTTTGACGCCACTATATCCTAACAGTGGAATCGAGCGATTTTGGGAGCGAAGAAGAGAGAGTTTGCTGTCTAACTTTCAAGGGGTTATTATGCTCTCAACATAACCTAAAAGGTCTCATTTTGCCAAATCTTAAAGTAATCAAATCAGCATTCAGCAAACACCTCTAGCACCATCATCATCGGCAATCGCCGCCATTGTTGTCCATTTCCAAAGACCCAAATGGTGAACAAAGCATGGCGAATCATACCAAGACCAATAATGGAAACCATCCTCAACAACCACGCTCACCGCCACCGTGTCCACCAGCCCCTCATCCTCCACGGTCCACGTGGCGTCGGCAAAACCACCCTAATCCTCGAAAGTAATAAACCCTAATCCTAATCCTAATCTTTTTCACTTTTCTTTAATAAAAATCTAAACTTTATTCATTTTCATTTACAGGGCATCTTGAAAACTGGAATAAAGGCCCTCATGTAACCGGGTACATCGATTTCGCAGAGTCGATCAAAGAGAATCACCCACACCATGGTCATTCTTTTCCCTGGGGGTCTTGGTCTAATTGTGAAAAACCCGAACTCCCGGTTCTCCGTACCCACCTCGAGAAATGCCTCGAATCCATGGTCGAAAAGGGTGTGCTGTTAGGTACTATTAGTTCTCACCAGGTTTATAAAACTTTGAAAAAATGGCATAGTTTGGATACTTCTTTGAAAAGGATAATTGGAAGTGATGAGGAGAGTGGTAAGGGGACAGTGATGGTTTCGAAGAGGGGGTTGTTGAGAAAGGGTAAGACGGTGGGGTTGTGGGATAAGGCGATATGCACACTAACTGCTCGATTAAATGTCGAAGAGATTGATGAGGGTTTGGGGTTGAGTGAGAATGGTAATAGTGTGAGCGTTGAAGAGGGGTTGTATCATAGGGAAGGGATTGTTGCTTTGAAATTGGCGAAAGAGGTGATTAGGGTTCAGCAAGGGTTTAGGGCTAATGCTGTTAAGCATTTGAACAAGACGGGTGGGTTTTCGAGAACTTTGGCTAATTCAGCTACTGATTGGCCTTTCTTGTTGTTGGAGTTGTTGTCTGGTGCTGCTCAAGAGGATTACTTCCAGGTACGTTAAATTGACGTTTAACGGTTTAAGTTTAGTATTTACAAACTATAGTAGTAAACTGATGTTAATCATTATGCTATGTGACATTGATGCTTAATGACACCATATTGATCAAGTGCTAAAGCCTGAATTATAAATACCAAAGTTGATGGAGATGAATATATACTTTATTACGCTATATTCCATTAAAATTATTAGTTTTGGTCTGCTTAGCGATTAAAGCGATTAGTGGTAATAGATATTACTGCATAAGTCACATGCATTTAGAATTTTTTATCGTACTCTTAAGCCGTTATACTAGATCTCGGCCCCTTGTTTAGTTGGATGCAATCCTGTCATGTGGGTGGCACACTTGAACTGCAATACGAGAGCATTCATTTCTAATGTTGATTCTCATCTATGTAAATACAAAACTTTTCTGCTAGCCATTATAGTTTCTATTAGTTTTATCTTAAGTTGTTATTTTCTTAGTTTTAGGTTTGAACCGAGGATATAGAGTATCGAAACTTAATATGGGTTCAGGTTTATTATTAGGATTGCAAGGTTGCAAAAATCGAATTAGTCTTAGGAGTAATCGACGATTAAACCCTAGGCGGAATTTTTGGGAGGAATCTATCCAAATCGATAAATTATATATGGGATTAATAGGATTATTAGTCGACTGATCCCTAAAAAATCGCTATTCAAATAATTTTTTTTCTTCTTTTTTTCAATTAAAACCTAAAATTAAGGTTATTTTAACAAAACAAGCACAATTTTAGGTAAAAACCCTAAGTTTAGGCTGATTGTAGTTGGGAACTATAAACTATTTTATGTATTTGTCTATTTGAAGTATTCTGTTCATGTCATGTATATATATTTGAAAATTTTCACATAGAAAATGGGAAAACGATTAATTCGATTAATCCCGATTAAACCCTAGTCCCTATTTCACCGACTACGTTCGCCTAGCCTCTTCTACAACATTGTAGGATTGTATAAAAAAGGGTACCACTTTATATGCTGTGTAAGTTTATAATTTTTTCCCATTATTTTCAGTGGGTATGGTGATAATTTTTATCTTTTTTCTCCATTTTTTGTGTGGCTTGTGGAACAGCCAAAGCTGGTTATAAACAATATCGAGGTCTTGAAACATGCTGCTTTAGTGGATGATTCATCAGTATCTGGATCGATGTATCATGACAGTCTCATATGGAGAATAATAGCTCTAGGTGCAAATGAGATGTGTTTGCCGGTGATTCTCATAACATCTGATGGGTAATCTTTTTAATCTTATGATCATTAGCTACGAGTTGTCAATCATTAGCTACATAGGTAATAACCTCAAAATTTATCAGTACAAAATAGAATCTTCAAACCAAAGAATATCCATCTTTATTATAAGAAATCTAAATTAAGTGTGCGTTAATGGTCTCAATAATTTAGTACTTCCCCCTCAGCTTAATGTTCATGATAAATGTTCAAGCGCATAGT
Organism: Senecio squalidus; assembly: GCA_910822075.1. Lineage (NCBI taxonomy): Eukaryota > Viridiplantae > Streptophyta > Magnoliopsida > Asterales > Asteraceae > Senecio > Senecio squalidus. Next base: position 25,050,397 of record CAJVGC010000582.1, read on the forward strand.
ATTGTGTAAATCTATTTGTTTTTTCTTCTTTGGCTAAAATAACATTAATGATAAATCATACACAGTGTTGAACATTTTTAAAGTACACTCATCATTTTACTCTAAAGTTTAAATTCACCAAAATTTTGCAGCTATTATTCATACACAGCTTACATGGATTTTGGATTTCCTGACATTTTCATTTCACGTGAGGTAAGTTAAAAGTTTTGCTAGTTTTATTATAATTTGGTATCTTGTTGTCCTAATTATGAAAACTGAAAGCATATTAAAACTATGAGACTGCCATTTTCCCCTCTCGTTCAGAATAGTACCTCTCAAATTTATAGAGTGACAGTATTTACTGTAAATGGGTACAAATTCAGAAATAAGTCTTTGTGCCCAGCATTCTTAAGATATATGATCCTTTTTCACCTTGCAGACATTTGGATGGACTCCACAACAAGCTAAAGTACATATGGTTCCGGACTATTTTAGCCAGTCAGAGGTGAATTCATATTGTTTCCTTTCAACGTTGTTTATGCTATTATATAAAATTCTTAGGCTTGAGATTAAAAAACTGATCTATTTTGTTTGTTCAATTTTTAGTGGGATTTGATTGTTGAGGTGCTTGGACCAAATGCCCGACATCTTTTTGAAATATATGCGCTTAAACAGAGTAATCATTACCAAGCGTAAGTATAATATGCAATTTGTGAACTAACATCAGTTTCATTTCATTTTTATCTGTCATTATTGCATGAAGCAACATCAGTTGTTACTTGGTATTTGCGCCAAGTTAAATTCAAAGAAACTGATTTTTTGTCATATTTATATGTTGCGGAATTCTTGCTCTGAAGTATGAACATTTTATTGCTTTATCTAGCAGATAGTCATATGCACAATTATATTGTTATGCAGGCTCATGGATGATAAAGAAAGTACATTCGAGGACATCATCGATGCATATTTGGCACATTTACAGGTAATATTGAGACCAAGTTCATGTTTATATGATCTTTTTATAAATTTGCAATTAACTCTAATAGGACCCATACATCCAATTAAATAAATTTTGATAAACTTAAATCGGAAGTTAGAAGGATCGTTTTCTAGGACTTTAAGGTTATTAAATTTGAATAATTTATATGTTTCAGTATGTGATATATAAGTGATTATTAGTAATGCTATTTCTACAAGAAGAAAGTTAATGCACATCTATCAGTTTGATAATTTAAAATTCTGTGCTTCATTATGTTTTGACCCCTCTTTACAGGTAACTGTTGTGAATCCTGCCATGGATAGAGCAATGTCAATTTTGCAAAAGTTTGCTCTTGATGCTCAGAGGGGAAAAATTCCAAAAGATAAATTACGGTTTGGTGCTCCTTGGAGGCACCCGCCAAAAAAGGACGACCCTTCCCTACGTTCAGAGTGGGCTAAGCTTCAATTAATGGATTTCATCCAATGTTTCGTCAATACCGAGTTTGGGGTACATTTCTCTTTCTTGTTTTTTGACCTTTCTTTATTAATCTTTTGGTAGTATCGAAGACTAAAGATATATATATATATATATATATATATATATATATATATATATCGACAAACCAGTATTCTGTCACCTTTATTGTTTAAGTATATTATCATTTACCATATACCTTGGAAAACACTTGTTAAAAGTATCAAGTCTTGCCTAACTTTAATGCTATGCACTTGGACAAGCAAGAGGTGGCAACTAGACCATTATTTTTGAATGGGTCCATTCCGGGTATGCTATATCTGTAACAGGTCATATGGACATAATACTTATTTTTTGTTAAAACGGAAACATGTCAATTCAAATGGGACGAGCAGGCTGAAAGTCGCTCAAAGTGTATTTTTAATGTATACCATCTCTTGAATCATTTTATTCAAGAAAATTAATGGCAGTGTTAATAATATAGGTTTTATAATCATATATAACATTTAAGTTACCTATAAATATTCAGTCACTTTTTTGATCTGTTACCCAAGGGACCAAGTACCCAACCCACCTATGTTGCCATCTCTAAATCCCACTGTGTAATCTATTATTTACCAGGTTATTAGAAACCATATAGAGAAGGTTGCCTGTAAATATGTATCTGCAAGGAATTTGTGTGGCTCATAGTTACTATCGTCTTAAGTTATCTAGAGGAAGTCTTGATATATGAGTGCGCATGTTTTGCTTTTATCATCCGAGATCAGTGTGTAATTTTCTGTTTGCTTTATAAGTATATATTATATACACGTAGCGTGTATGTTTTCATTAGCTTCATATCATCCAGAATTAACTCTATCACTCTATGTTCTAATTTGTTGCATTAAACATGTGCAGATTAATTATTTCTCTGATTGTAGTCTTGAGATCTTTGACGATCCTGCCGTGAATGCTATGATTGAGGTAACTTTTCATTTAATTTATTTTATTTTGTAGGTTGATCATTGATAATTTCTGTCGGTGTGCAGTATGTTGTCTTAGATTGTTAGATGGTTTCATATAAAAGCTAGTGGTTCTAGATAGGGTTGACCATTTTTATCCCATTTACTTATGAATTAGTCAATTCGGGTTATGTTTGATCTCTAACAAGTGCTAAAAAGGAAACGTGTCAAAGGTCTCTGAAAGTGTATTTAATAATGCATTCAACCTCAAAAGCTGTTTATTCAAGAAAATTATATTATTAGTGTAATAGTAGTTTTTGTAATCATGTTTATCACACAAATTATTTATACAAAGTTATAATAAGGTTGGGCAAAAAGTGGTCCGGGTCAACGACAACCCCTACCAAAAATTTTATTTGTTTTTAATTTTTGACTCGTCTCCTAACGTGCCTGACCCACTCATTTAGCCACATCTAGTTCTAAAGATAAACTTATGAAATAAGAATCTTTCAAACAAAATCAAGGTCAATCTTTTGGTCAGTTGCTACTCTATATATTTATTACATTACCGGCTTGTTTTTTTCGTCAGACCTCTTTGAAAGTCCCAACTGTTAATACTGTGATTTTTACTTTTTGAACTTTCTAGGTGGGTTTGCTCTACGTTCAACGTGATCCGTCCTTCTTTCGCCCAATATCCCGGGCTATTCAGAGATGTCTAGTGAGATGGTAAACATGATTTCTTTTAAATGTCTGGAGTCACCTTGCATGCAGCAACTAGAACTTGCCATATGGTAACATTGCGTATATCCTGCAGGCTTGTCCAAGAGAGAATTCAAATGAGCTCAAAAGATTCACTTCTTTTTCGGTGGCACCGAGTTGTAAGGGGACGTAGCTATCGTCATCTCATGTTGCAAGTAGGCCATAAATAGAGTTGAAGGTAAGTTGCCCTGTTTTTTCATACCCTATCTATTTTGACTTTAATTTTATTAATGTCATTATAGGGTTCTTATTCTTTTTAGTTCATAGAGGTTTCAAAATGGACGAGTTGGCCGATGGGATAAAACAGATCACTTTTTGGTATATGTTGAAATGGGTCGGCTTGGGTAGACTTGCAACACTTGTCCATTTTTTTCAGATTTTATGTGAACATATAGTGTGTCAAATATAATAATAAAGTTATTATATTTCGGCTATAGTTTATTTTTGATTTAATATATTTAGGAGTTCTTATATATTAATAAACACTGAGATAAATTGGTAGAAATTGGCACCTCTAGTTTGTCATACTGAAAAAGTTCTAGATTGGAAACTTCACAAATATAAGCATGTTTTCTAGGAGGTTAGAATTAGTCTAGTGTTATGTGATCAATATTTCGTTCTCCATCTTGTGACTCCCATCTTTATTTCGTCTAACATCAAGAAATGAGACCCACAATCACGTCTTCACTTAGAAATAGCAATCATTAAATGGAAGTAAAAAATTCAAAATGCTGTTGCAAGCATAAAATATTCCTGTTTATTTTATGAAAAACTCTTGTTGTGATTAAAACCCTAGAGAAGTTATACTTAAGAGATTACCATGGTCTGATTTCAGTTTATGCGGATCAGTATTCTCTTGGTGGTTGATGCTGCCTCTTTCGAGCCTTAAATTTAACAGTAAGTGGTGGTTTAAAACTATCTTTTTTAAGTGAACTATGCACATATCCTCCGCTTCATTTCAATTTTGGATAAATCTAGAAGATTTGCATAAATAAAGAAATGTGGTACAAAGAAAGTACAAATAAAATACTATATAAAACTAGAACAATACGGCGAGGATTGAAAGGCAACTAAAATCGCACAAGTCATTTGTTTTTTTACTACCTAGTCTCTTGCTCCTTTATCTCAATATTAACACATACCGTGCTCAATGAGAACACTTTTCCTCTGTCTTGCCCTTAGTGCAGCACTTCTTCATTTGACCAACATTTAGCATCGATTGAAGGTTATGTTTGATTTCTCCTCGTATTTTTTTGTCATCAGTATTTCATGATTTTTTGTGGAAGCTTGAACATTGACCTCCAGAGAAGAGCTTAAATGGTGTAAGAAACTTTTCTCCATATCAAAGTTTTCTGATACAGTATGCTAGTTAAATTTTCAACTTTTTTTATAACAGTAGTAGCGCTATTTGCAGCTTTTGTACATCCAAATCTGCTCGGGGATGGAATATAGATATGTAATATATAAAACTGTAAGTCCTTCTGAAACAAGCAATGGGTTTCAGAGTATGGAGATAACAGAACTAAAAGACTGACAACACTTATAATAGCTTCGGATTTAGCAGTTGAGCTCACCTAGACACACGGTGAAACCTAATTTTGTTGAAAAACCTTACAAGCGGTTGACATAATTCTTTTGGGGTTATGCTGTACCTACAGTTTTGATCCAAACAAATAAAGCTCATAGATGACAATGTATTCAAACTCAAAGTCGAGCACACACATGCCTTTTTTATTGAAGCGGAAATATATGTTCTTTCATGTGTGTTTTGTGGGTTATTCTTAATTTTTCATGCATATTTCTTTGGTGTTACTTCAACTATGGTCATTTTACAAATTTCTGCCCATAAAACTGCTCAAAAGTTTACAGATAGCAATCATACAATGCGACAAGCATATCATGTTACTCAGCTGGGCGAATTTGATTATCTTGTAATGCTTGCGAATTTTCAGTTCAGAGGATGATGATTGCTTCTCAATATGTATCACATAGAAAGGTTATTTTCTTGATGTACTTCATACACCACTGGGTTTAAGTTAGTTATATAAGTAATAAGTAGTTAAATAAATAGTTATTTTGATAATTGATAAGCAAAAAGATTATTTTGCATCCAAAATCTTTTTCTTTATCTTTCTAGGCCAAATTATATAAACGTAAATGTATGTATGTTTGATTTTTCATCAGTCTTACATAAAAATAAAAAAGAGAAAATACCACAAATTGTCGGTACATTTCTTACAAATTATCCTTATATAAGTTTTTTTTAGCATCAATCATCCTACTGCTACGTTTTCGGTCATCCTTTAAATTATTTAAAAAGACCAAAATTAACTTAAAATATTGATTTTTTAAAATTATATTGATGAAAATTATTATTTCATTAGTTGCAACACAATTATACCAAAACTCAGGCACCACTTAAGCATTACTTTGTGACTATCACCATATATAAAAAATTAAATCGTCACCTATAAGCAAACACAAACTATAGTTAGTAAAAGAGATTGTAAGGACATAGATACAAAAACAAAAGGAAAAAAATATACAGATGTTTATCAACACGAATTTTGAATAAAAATCTCCTTGGTATATAATCAATCAAAAAGAGTTGGTTTTAAACGAATTTTGAATAAATTATCTACTTTTTTTTAAGGGGTAAATGACTCATTTTGAGAATTTGAGACGGTAAATTGCACCGAGTGGTAGTCGAACTTTAGACTTCTTAATTCTTTTTATAAAAGTTTATATTAGTTACAAATCATTACATCCGACGGTTAAAAATATAACTGAATTCGTACAATTAAGTCAAGTTGATGTGGTTTGGTTTAAGATGAAGATCAATAATCTAACAAAACATGTTTTGCATTTTTGCACCGAAATGAAAGGAGAACTTGCAATTATTCATGTCGTGATTGAGGGTTTAGATAGTTTTCCATGCAAAAAACACCATCTTCCACAAGCACTACTAGTCTACCACGAAAAATACTTAAAAAGTGTATAACAAAAAGTCATGACTAATTGATGGTTCGATTTGATAGTCGGTGATTAAGATCAAGTAAAGAAAATGAAACATGAGATTAGTCTTAGAGGTGAAGCCTCGAACGGAAATCTATCTAACATAACAGATGAAGAAGCCAGTCAAGTGGGGATACTGTGTAAAAATGTATTGAATATAAGATAAATCTAAGAGAGCATACCTTGATCAAATGATGAAGTTCAAGTATTTATGTTGTTGAGGATCGATACTCCTATAACTCAATCAACCTCGATCTGATTGTGGTATAATAAAACCAAATGACAGTGTTATAGACGTAGCGACAAAGTCGTGCTCATTCATATGGGTCTTTGAGAGTTGAGGTGAACATGATGTGACACACAAGCAGGACCGACAAATGAATTTTGTTGATACTGTGTAATAACTTAAAAGAGGTCCTTTGTATATGAAAGTTTAAAACATATTCGAAAAGTGTTCTTAACATTAAGCAAATTGGTTTACATATCTTAGAATAATAAATGCAAGTCCACTAATTCAAATTAACATAAAATTATTAAATAGATAAATATTATGCAACGAGAACGATATTTGTTTTAACCAAATGAAAGATTCTCTATATTCACCAAGTTAAGCGGACTATTTTTAGTGTGAGTTAAACAAAAATCAAACTTAGTTCGTTTTTATTTATTTGAATCATATATCCTGCGTGTTGCGATAGGTCAAAAAAATTTGATCGCTAATACAAATACAAATAAAGTAATAATTAAGAACACGTAGAAACTTTATTTAAAAACATAACACCAAATGATAGAAAAGAAAGAAAAAAATGTAACATATAACCTGTGTGTTTGGAGCTTTTAAAGAGCTTCAAGCATTTAAATTCAAAAATAAAAGTTCTCGAATATAAAAGAATCGTTTGATAATCAGTGACTTTAAACTTTTAATCTAAAATAAAAATTCTAAATAAAAAGCTTTTCTTAAAAAACTTCATGCTTTCAAAAAAAAATCGAAATAAAAGCAATAAACTTTTAACCCAATTTATATCAAACGCGCCCAACAAATTACCAAGTTGGTAGCTATACCAATTGTAGTTGCCTCTTTATTAATTTTTTGTTTTATACATCTAACTGAATAAGGTTACTATATTAATTTGTTTTCTTTGCATAATACATATTTCATTTAAATTTTAGTTAAAGTTTAATATATAAAGATAAACTATGTATTTTACATACGCAACGACAAAGCTATAACCTAAAATTAGCAATAAAATAGAAAAAATACGTATCCACCTTGTTTTATAGTGTTAACCTAAAAAGAAAAAAGTTATAACCAGAAATAACAAATGTAGCTACGTAATTTAATAGCGTTATCTAAATAAAAAGCATAGAAATTAAAATTTGAATTTTTTATTTTTAGATTAAAACAGACTAGTTGGCTGCTGAGAGCCGCTAAGATGGTTGTTACAATGTTCATTTTCACACAATTGGATAAAGCAAGTCCTCCTAAATGTTAAGTTTAAAATATTATTTTAATAAATAACATAAACCAAGTACGAATTATAAATATGAAAAATATATTCACAGAAGAAGAAAAAGAGTATTGTGTATTCACAAAATTTCACTAATAATTGTTTTTAACATACGATCAAAAATATCGTTGAGGTTGATGAATATGGGATTTCGGTTGAAATTTAGGAGTATCAGAGTGATGTAAAAGTTGAGATTATTAGACTAAATTTTCGAAAACTGTTATGTGAAAAGGTTAAATTGATTTAATAAATTATTTATTATAATCAGTTACAAAATACTTGGCTAAATTTAAATTATGTAGGAGTAATTGGTTGAAAATAAATAGATAATTTTTGAAATTTTGTTAAAATTAAATGAGTAATTGTTTTAATAAATTATTTAGTATATTCGATTTAAAAAAACTAAGCTCAATTTATTAGATAGAAAGAGTTATAATTGATTTAATAAAATATTTAAATAATGTCTTGTAATATTCAATTTATAAAAAAAATCTACTAAAATTTCTTTTATATAAAAAGGTTAAAAAATTCTCTTCTATTTTATATACTTATACATAAAATTAAATTTAATAAAATTAAAAATTAAAACTATTTGTTGCTTGATTATAACAAAACAAAAATTAACAAACTATTAGCTTACATCCGAACGGAATAAAATGAAAATAAAATAATTATATAAATTATACTCCCTTAGTCCCATTATGACATGTTTTAGTTTTTGAAGTCTCTACTTTTCAACTTTGATATTTAATATTTTCGTTTGTGTTATATATTACTTGATGCATAATATTTTCATTGGTGTAATCCTCATCTTTACTATATTATAAAGCATTTCCTCCATACTCTTAATCCCTTAAATTTTAAGTAATTGAAATTACTTATCTACCATTTTTACCACTAACAACATATAATAACCATTTAAAACATCTTATCACAATTAATGTTAGTTACTAAAATTGTAACCATATAAATTAAAAAAAAAAAGAAAAAAAGAATAGTTTAAGCATGTAGACTTATATGTCTTTAATTACCACAATAACAATAACTAGAGTACTCCAATATCTATTAGCCATTTTGGTATAATAAAACTACTTTTGTGTTTTGTTAAAAACAATATTGATATATTGATTAAGGAATTTATGATTGAAATCCAAAACTCCTATGTGGGTCCATGTCATAATTAACGAGATTTATTTTTAAACAAAGTGGGACAAATGTTTGGGTCAAATTCATAAACAAGTTGGATTACAAACTCTACAAAAACTAATAAAGCTTGATAGAGTATGGGAAGTCGAAAGAGGTTTAACTTGAAAATGATACCTAGGTTTTTTTTTTGTTTTTTGTTTCTTTTTAACTTTTTATAATAATAAAATTTAAATACAATGTTGATTAATAAGTTTGAAGATTTTTGTTTGATTGTGAAAAGATCATTTCTTGTTATGAGTGTTTCTCTATTATTTTTTATATTTTTTTTTCTTGCAGCCAATAGATGTTTTCCGAAAATTGCAAGGTTGTAGTAACTCATGTTTCTACAAATTGAGAAAAACTTATAGTTTGTGAGTAGCTCGACAAAAGGTTATATATATTTCAATATCAAGTTCATGATTTTCCTTTTTAATCTATCAGTCTAACTGTAAAGGTCCGCCTATTCACTTTGTTTTGTAAATGGCAATTAGGATGTTCACTCGCCGCCTGTCACACCCCGCTAAAGCGGAAACACGGAATGTGAAGAGCAAAGAATCATTTCACGGGTTATACTAAAATCAACGGTTCAAGTCATTAAGATTAAAGTTGGAAAAGTACAAAGATTCAAAGATACAACCAAGATTCAAAGTTTAAGACCATAATACATAATAAAATGTTTTAATTAAAAATTCCCAAAATAAAGGTCTTCTTCCCGAGGTACATTTCACATAAAAGGCTTGACCCGCCTGAGCAATGCACTTCATAACTTACGCTTAGTTCCTGAAACATGAGATAAAGTGTCAACTACGAAAACGTAGTGAGTGAGTTACAGTTTATAAGTTGACCAAAGGTTTCAAATAAAGTTCGACAAGTATATACGTAAGTACAAAGTTTTCCAAAAGAAGTAAGCGGATAAGCAATCGCATAAAGGTAGTTTATATACTGTCGTAATGGTTCAAGTCAAGAGTTTAGAGTTCGTAAAAGTTCGAGACAAGTTCAAAGTTCATAAAAGTTCAAGTTCAGTTCAAAGTCATAAGAGTTCAAGATAAGTTCAAAGTTCAAGTCGCGTAGCAAGCGGTAAAAGTGCGTAGTCATTACCTCAGCGGTGGATTAATTGTAACACCGTGCCCGAATCCGACCCGATATTTGACTTGTAACTTTAATTCGGACTTTGTAATTGTATACATTTGACGATTTATAAAAGTTCGATTTGAGTTATGTATATTTGGGTTATCTTAATTCTATTTAAACCTTGTAACATTATTAATGTGTTATCTTGCATGTGTACATTAATGTACACTAAAATGTGTTTAATACACATGGACTTATATAAATACAAGTAATTCTAGTAATGTGTTAAGACAAGTAGTTTAAATACATGCATTCAAGGAACTATGTATGTATGTATGTATGTTTGCATTCATGGCAAATACTTTAAACTTCCAAACATTTTCCTTGTTCTTAGCCTTCAAGTTTGGTGGTAGACTAATAGTTACACATTTCTTATTTATGGCTTTAAACACCTCTTTAACCATTTCTTTTTGTAACCTACAATAATTAATTTGGAGTTGATTATTAGGGGAGTTACATTTTGACCTTTCTTTATCACATTTCAAACTCTATAAATTGGTGTCTTCTTGTCAAAAATCGAACCAACACAAAGCTCCATAATCGAAACTTCAAGCCTCCCATAATCGATTGTAAAGGTTCCCAATTCTATTGTTTTTCATCATAATAATCCATAATCATGTTTATCTTTTATGTTACTCAAGCTTACCATCATCATCTTATTAATCTTGTCTATTCAAACTCTAATCTAGAAAACTCTAATTTCATAATATATTCTTATTCATATTTATTCTTATTTCTAGATTTGTAAAGGCAAGTTTGGTGTTCCTTTCAACGTATTCCGTATTCATAATCTAGTATCCGTATCTACCTCCGTATTTAATCATGCGAGTAAACTCGATGCCCTTTTTATTATATAAATCTTTGGGTTGTATCATGACATTCATATTCATACTCATATTCATACTTTTATGTTTAATTCATACTTATGTTCACATTTATATTTTATGTCTATATTCATACTTATATTAATATGATGATTCATATTCATATTTACGTTTATATTCATACTTATATTTATGTGTATATTCAGACTTATATTCATATTGAGATTCATACTTATATTCATATTAAAACTTATATTCATGTTTATATACTCACTTATAATCATGTTTATATGTATACTTTTTGTATTATATTCATTCGTAAAGTCATTTATGTTTATATGTACTTATATTCATATTTGATACTATATTTTCGTATTATGGCAAACATTGGAATGAATCAAGTGACACATTCATTATGGGATGCACACACGATAAATCAAACATTCAAACAATCAATCATTCATTATATGTATATACTAAACGGGAAACGTGATAGATCTATTGGCCGTTATTAGACATTCCGACGTGTTACTGTGAATGTCGAGGCCCTCGACCGGACCCTATGTGACTTTGATCATATATGATATACATCAGACTTGATACAAACGCGTGTTATGCCATTATACACATATTATACTTGCTTACAATATACAATCTTTATACATTCTTTTATTATACATTCTTTTATACTACATTTTACATATTCATTTATATTACTTTTATACTCTTTATTACGTAATCTTTTTAATACTTTATACTTGTGTCTTAAACTTGTTTATTCACCAATACTTTTGTATTGACGTTTACTTTTTACATGATACAGAAAATGGATAGGTTTGCTTGAAGAAAACATAAGAGCTTGGACCTAGTTAATGACATTAATGAATAACTTAAGTCTTTTGTCGTTTTTCGGTTACTTTTCTGTAAAACATTTATTCATCTTTAATGCATTCATTTAAACCATTAAATGTGTCTATTATAACCTAATAGAGGAACACGAGTTAAGAACAATTGTAATGCCTGTGGTGTATTCCGCTTTAGCCGGGGTGTTACAGTTGGTATCAGAGCTCGTGTTTATAGGGAATTAGGTGGTTAGAAAACGACCTAGTCTATAAGCTACCCCACACACGTCCTCGTGTGTTCATGCATCATAAAAATTGTTTTTAACTAATTTTTGTGTTCCTCTTACTAAATTCTTTTGAGAGATTCTTCATTCGTCGTTTTAAAAAAAATTATAAATACTATATATATATATATATATTTCTAAACCTTATTGAAGATTTAGTACTTGTTTGCGTAGTAACTGTAAGGTTTGGATGTGACTAATCGAGAGAGCGTCACCGATACTGGTTCGTAAACTCTCGACGAACACTCCTCTCCTAGGCCAAAGCGCGACACTTAAACCAAATCTTTAATAATGAAATGTTTTACCCTTCTCGTCTTGAATTAAAATTCTAAAAGTTCATGTTATAAGGCTGTAAGGTTTGGAAGATCGGTAGTTCAATTTCTGTCTAGAGCGGTATCTCGTTACAATTACGTATACCAAACTGGGAAATTTGAACGAGAGTCATCCTCTCCTAGGTCACGATATGATTCTTTGGAGTTGGTATTCTTGATATGTCGAGAATTTCTACGGATTTAACCGTAACCCTCAAAAATCAATTTTATTCGTATTTATACGTATTTATATATTCATTATTTTATGATTTCTTTAAACATTATACGTGAGTGATACGGATACGTTAATCATACGTGAATCAATAATCATTCGTTGATCATTCGTTAATCATTCGTTAATCATTCGTTAATCATCCGTTAATTATTCATTACTCATTCGTTCATTACCTATTAATCATTCGTTGGTCATTGTTAAGCGTACGCCCAGTCAATTATCGTTACTCGTTAAAGTCTAATCTTTATTCATTCTTACGTAACAACAAAGTTGTTAATGGTACGTTTCTCATCAATGGTATTTATGCTTCCATTTTATTTGATTCGGGTGCCGATCGTAGCTTTATCTCTACCCAATTTGAACCTTTGCTTGCTTTGAAAAGAAATAAGTTGCATGATCCCCTTAGTGTCGAAGTAGCCAATGTCAAGGTTCTTAAACTAAGTTTTATTTTGAATGATTGTACCTTAAGTCTAGGGAATCGTGATTTCGCTATAGATTTAGTGCCTATGAATTTGGGTAGTTTCGACGTTATCGTAGGGATGGATTGGTTATCCCGACATCATGCCGAGATCATTTGCTTTGATAAATCTATTCGTATTCCGTGTGCTGATGGTAGTATTCTTACGGTTTGTGGTGAAACAAAATCAAAGGGACTTAAACTCATGTCCTGTACGCAAGCTTATAGCTACTTGCGTAAGCATAAGAAGGATCTTCCATGTTATCATGCGTTTCTAGCTCACATCATTGATACAAGGAAAGAAACGCTCAAACTTGAAGATATTCCCATCATTCAGGATTTCGCCGAAGTCTTTCCCGAAGAAGTATCTGGATTACCTCCTGTACGACAAGTGGAATTCCGCATTGATCTCATTCCTAATGCAACTCCTATTGCCAAAGCTCCTTATCGTCTCGCTCCTTCGGAAATGCAAGAGCTTTCAAGCCAATTGCAAGAACTAACCGACAAGGGTTTTATTCGCCCTAGTTCTTCTCCTTGGGGTGCTCCTATTTTATTTGTAAAGAAGAAAGATGGTTCGTTTCGGATGTGCATCGATTACCGTGAACTTAACAAACTTACCATCAAGAATCGTTATCCTTTACCTCGAATCGACGACTTGTTTGATCAATTGCAAGGTGCTACTTGTTTCTCTAGGATAGACCTTCGTTCGGGCTATCATCAACTTAGAGTAGCCGAAGAAGACATTCCTAAAACTGCCTTCCGAACTCGCTATGGTCATTTCGAGTTTATGGTTATGCCATTTGGACTCACAAACGCACCTGCTGTTTTCATGGATCTAATGAATCGCGTTTGTAAACCATACCTCGACAAATTCGTCATAGTCTTTATCGATGATATTCTCATTTATTCAAAATCCAAAGCCGAGCATGAAACTCATTTGCGACTTGCTCTAGAACTCCTCAAGAAAGAAAAGCTTTATGCTAAATTCTCGAAGTGCGAATTTTGGCTCAAGGAAGTTAAATTTTTGGGTCATGTAGTTGATGCGAAGGGAATACACGTTGATCCCACTAAAATCGAGGTCGTTCGTAACTGGCCTATTCCAACTAATCCTTCTGAGATTCGATCTTTTCTTGGGTTGGCAGGCTATTATCGTCGTTTCATCAAAAACTTCTCAAAGATCGCTATTCCTTTGACGAAGCTTACTCATAAAACTGAGAAGTTTGTTTGGGGAGATGATCAAGAATCAGCATTTCACATTCTTAAAGACAAACTTTGTAAAGCTCCTGTTCTTAGTCTTCCTGATGGAACCGAAGATTTCGTGGTATATTGTGATGCAACTACTCGAATAAGTTGCATCCTGCAACTACTCGAATAAGTTGTCGATCCTCGGGGATGGTTATCGGTTCTTGACGGTTGGCTCGATGCGTTCGTGACGGTCAGTGTACAAACGGGAGAGTCCGTCTTTCTTGCTAGGGGAATCGGGGCTCTCCAGGGGAACGGACCTGAGCGGATGGAATCGGGGCCTAGGGGTTCCTACAGCGGTTTTGGCCGCCTTAGCATCTCAGGTGGTGCCAGACGGTAGGGTGTCTTGGAAACTGGTGCTGCGTCAGGAACGAGGTCTATTCGGAATTTCCACTTGTCGAATTGGCGGTAGCCAGGCAATTTCTCAGGAAAGACTCTGGATGGTCCTTGACTACGGGAATGTCTTGGACTCGGCTTTCCTGAGGTTTACGTTCGATGTCGTGAGCGAAGGATGCGTCGTAGTCCTTCTCGAGGTACTTGCGCATCATCAAGGGATACACGTTGCGAGGCGGTCATTCAGGTTTGTCCTCCTGAACAACGGAAGTTTCACTTTATGGATAGGAATACGGGTGAGTTTGTCGGAACGGACGGTCTTGGCTCAAAGATGGGGCGACCAGTCCATCCCAACGATAGCGTCAGGGCTTGATGGTTCGATAGGGATTAGGTCGATGGGAGAAGGGTTTAGGTCAATGGAGTATCGGATACCCTAAGGTTGTATTCGTAGCTTCGACTATTGGACATTGGCATATTCGATGGAAAGCTACCCGCAAAGCTTTAGGTCCTATGCCGATGAGGGGTCAAATCTCTAAGGAGGCAAAGTTTCTTTCAGCTCTTGAATCAAATAGTATGGAAGAAAATGGTCATTTGACAGAGGACGTACCAGTAACTGCATTGGGGTCCTGATGGGTCTCCCCGGCTGTGATTGCGAGAGCACTGAGAGTTTCTGTGGTATGCTCTAAGAGGCAATCCCCACGGAGGTGCTGGTCGCTTCCACACTCGAGGCACCGCAGTTTCCTGGCTCGGTCGCTTGCTTTTTCTGGACAGCACCAGGGGTAATGCCCTTCTTCGTTGCAAAATCTGCATACCTGGCATCTTCGAGCATGATGGAAGTGGCACCTGTTGCACTGGGGGTGCGGTACAGAGTAGGCTCGGGTTACGGTTGTGGAGTCCTGGTTGTTGCTGGTCCATGAGGGTAGGTGGTGAATCTTCCTTCTCTTACTCTCTCTTCGCTGGAAGAGGGCTGGAGGGGGAGGTAGGCGGTTGGTTCCAAAATCCTCGTCCTCGTCCTGCCTAGTTGGTACAAGAGGGAGAAGGGGTTCGTTGATTCCGAAGATCCCTTGGTTGATTCCAGCGACGATCTGGGCGATCACGCTTGGGAGTACCGCTTGGAATTGCACAACGATCTGTTCGGCTATGCGATCAACGCGACTTCTCTTGGGAGGCATGGTTCTACAAGGGAAAGAAGAAACTAGTTTAGAACGCACAAATTGGAATTTACTACAGGAATTCAACTCAAGAGTTAACGATTATCGGGTACACAAAAGTAATGTGAGTGGACAATTAGCACAAGTATGATAACGATAGTAGTAAAAGAGTGTACAAGAAAGGTAACAGTATACGCACGATGATGATTCAAGAATTAGCATTAATGTTTGACAATAGTAAAAAGATTCACGCGATAAGACAAGTGTAAATAATAGAAGATAGAAATTCCCATTAATAATAAAAGGTTTTAGTACATGGAACAAAATACTGAAAGAAATACAAGTACAATACATAGGAAATAATAGATAATAGCTTAAGTCGTGTACAATGGAAAAAATTACAACTAAGCCGGTACAGTACAAATACAAAGGGAAGTATGCCTAATAACGCTCTTCGAAGAACATCTTGGCGGCAATGGCTACTATAAATGCCCCCATGATCAGGCATGCTCTAGTGAGGCATTGCACTGTCCGAGCGGTGGCCTGAGCCGTTGCGATGATTCGCCGTGACTGTTGTGCCAACTCATTTGCAGCATCGGAGACTTCAAAGAGAAGAAGACCCTGCTCCTGGGCTTCCTCCGCGAGTCCCCGGACCTGACGGTGCAGGTTGAGAAACGCATCTGGTGGAAGTGGCTAGTGAGTAGGTGGCATCATGGGTCGGGAGGGTCCGACCTCTTGGGCACGTCGCCTTTCTTCGATGAACTGACGATCCCACGCGTAGCGCTTCGCGACCGGAGTACGAAAAGCGGGGTCGTAGGGATCCAAGAAAGACTGGGGAGGTGCGGGTCGGAACGGGCCCGATTGCTGATGCGTAGGTGCTCTAGCGTTGGGTCCTCGGGGATGCGGTGGTGCTGCAACGGGTACCAGCCTAGGAGGTGGGAGTACTGTCCTTGGGCTGGACCCATTACTGCTGCTGATGGTCCTAGACGTGTCTTCCGTCGGGTCAGTCGTCTGATGGCGCTGACTCTCGGAAGCCGTGTGGCCCTCATAGGGTTCGTGCGAGGGGGAGGCGGCTCGTGGGAGCGATCGTGACTGGGATCGGGAGTGCGATGACTGAGACATGGCGTATCTGCGAATAGAGAGTTACATAAGTACGGGGGAAACTAAACTAAAAAAAAAATAGGAAAAACGTAAGTAAAATGCATGCACGGGTCAGTTATGTGAGTGTCGGGAATTGACAAGACCGGGAATTTTTCGACTCAAAACCGTTAACGATAGCCATTGACTTTCCGTTCTTGCATAATTCATTTTGAACTATGCATGGTTGATCAAGTCACGCATAGTTGAAAAAGATAACCATGCAATCGCGGAAAGTAATGTTCTAAAGTTTGAACCCGAAAATGATTTTTCTGAAAAGCCTTGGTTATAGTTTTGGTTTCGAAAACTTTTGAAAAATTTTAAAACCGTTTTCACTATAACCCGTGCTCTGATACCAAGTCTGTCACACCCCGCTAAAGCGGAAACACGGAATGTGAAGAGCAAAGAATCATTTCACGGGTTATACTAAAATCAACGGTTCAAGTCATTAAGATTAAAGTTGGAAAAGTACAAAGATTCAAAGATACAACCAAGATTCAAAGTTTAAGACCATAATACATAATAAAATGTTTTAATTAAAAATTCCCAAAATAAAGGTCTTCTTCCCGAGGTACATTTCACATAAAAGGCTTGACCCGCCTGAGCAATGCACTTCATAACTTACGCTTAGTTCCTGAAACATGAGATAAAGTGTCAACTACGAAAACGTAGTGAGTGAGTTACAGTTTATAAGTTGACCAAAGGTTTCAAATAAAGTTCGACAAGTATATACGTAAGTACAAAGTTTTCCAAAAGAAGTAAGCGGATAAGCAATCGCATAAAGGTAGTTTATATACTGTCGTAATGGTTCAAGTCAAGAGTTTAGAGTTCGTAAAAGTTCGAGACAAGTTCAAAGTTCATAAAAGTTCAAGTTCAGTTCAAAGTCATAAGAGTTCAAGATAAGTTCAAAGTTCAAGTCGCGTAGCAAGCGGTAAAAGTGCGTAGTCATTACCTCAGCGGTGGATTAATCCACATGTGTAAGACAGTAAGTAAGCATATGCGAAAATAATAAAGACCTATGATCCTCGAGTTGTACCAACCACTAAGCTTAATATAACGTAAGATTTTGCACACTAATCCGATTTCTGGTCAAGTTCGCGCCCCTAGTTCCAGTCTAAAGTTCGAGTTCGCGAGAACTTAGTAATATGTACCCAGGTTGCTACCCTTAAGTAAGGAGTGACCGCTCCTAAGTATCGATACCCATATTTACTAACGGCTATTGTTAATAGTGTGTAGAGTTCAGTTCCAAAAAAAAGTTGCGGGGCATTTTGTCCGTCCTGTTTCTAAAAATTTGTTATTTGTACTTACGGCGTTTATATCCTCACCTAGGGTTTTGCTCCAATATACAATCAAGCTATCATTGTCTAATCAAATATCCAAAGAGGCAAACCTATTTAGTCTAAAGTAAGCCAATCCGAATAAATGATATTGTCTACGCATATTAGTTGCAAAGTTCCAAAATAGTCCAATAGTTCTCAAAGTTCCAAAAGTTCGAAGAGTTGCGAGTTCGTAAAGTTTCCAAAAATAGATAAATAGCTCAAAAGTTCAATAAGGTTTCCAAAAATAGATAAATAGCTCAATAGTTCATAAAGTTTCCAAAAATAGATCACAAAACGTTGTACATAAATTCAAGCTCGTAAAACAGTTTCACATAAAAGATATTGTTCACAAATATTTTGATCTCATGTTTCCCCCAAATAGAGTACTTAAAATGTAAGAGTAAGGAGGGTTGTAACTCACGGATTGCGAAGACAAAGAACTCGGGAATCGGTCGGAGCGGAAGCCGGAAATCACGGGTCGCCTAATAATACCAAGATAGTCCAATTATTATTATCTTATTACATTATTGTGCTTAAGATAATATAATTAAGTTTTTAATTAAACTTTAAGTGTCAATGTTAAGTTTTGTCCAAAATAGTTCCAAAGCGGTGAAAGTTACGTTTTTGTCCAAAAGTCCAATTTTAACGTTCATTATTATTATGTTACAAGCAACTTTGGTCGCTGAATTGGTTTGGACTTTTCTAATGAAATTTGGGCAGCGCTTCCGCGATTTCATTTCCAAAAATCCAATCTCCAATTCCGCTCACAAATGCCTACAACACAATATCATATATATATACGAGTTCATTTAAATCCAAAATAGTCCATCAAAAGTCACCAATATATACTTATTTTCCAACTCAGTCCCAAAATAGAATTTCCGAAAAGTCAGCAAGTCAAACAAGTCCAAAACGTCAAAATAAAGCAAATCGGGAAAAATCAGTCAGGCCTGTGCGCCGTTGTGACCTTTAGGACGGCGCACAGAACCAAATTTCACCCCGCTGCGTCGTCCTGGTCACAGGGACGGCGCACGGGTCGTGTTTTCGGGATTTTTTCGATCAAAACGACTATTTTGGCCACGGATTTCAACATGCAATTGGTCTAGACTTAATAAAACTTCATTTCCAGTGTTTCTAAAGTGTTTTTATTCATAAAAACAAAGATCTAAACAATATTTCGGTAAAAAAATTCGTTTTTGTACACAAAAGTCATAGATTTGTATAAAAACTTATTTTGAACCGTTAGATCTTACATGCAAGAGTTTATTTGTATAAAAGTAGTAAAAAGACAGAAATCTGCCGGAGGAAAAGCTCGGATGATGATTTTGGCCGGATTTTAGCTTCAAAAATCTTTACAAGAATGGTCCTTTTTCGAAATCTTTTGGTTTCCCTTGCTCCTCTTGATGATTCAAACGTTTTGTATGGATTAAGATGGTGTTTTAGGTGCTGGGATTACTGGAACAAGGTGGGTTCTTGAGAGGTTTTTAGAGAGAAAATGGTGTATGTGTGTGTTTTTGTTTAATAAAAGTGATAATAAAAATGAAATAATAAAAATGATGTTAATGGGAAGTTGGGACTGCAACATAGCAGTAATGAGTGCATAAAAATCGAGTTTGGTTGGTTGAATTTTGTAGGAAATCGAGGCATGCAAGAAATTCAAATTTATTACAATTTTCGTCCTTCAGGAAGGCGCACATGGCCTCTGTGCGTCGTCCTGGACGATTTTTGTAATAAATTTTGTGTTTTGGCTGATTTTGTATAATTGTTTTGTTGGATCTTTTCGTTAACTAAAAGTTCTTAATTATGTTACATTATGAACTTAGGAAAGTTCATTAGGTGTTTTCTTGGTATTGGACTTATATGAATTGATTCCGGTTGTGATTCCGACACGAGCGCGTTTCCGGTAAAAGTTCAATTTGAAGACACAATAGACAAAACGAGAGACATAGAACGTAAAGAGCGCCTGAAATTTGACGGTTGTCACACCACCTATAGGTAGGAATTAGAACAATTCAAGTTGAAAACAAGTTTTGTTCTTTTCAAAAGACCCAAACAAGTTTTATGGATTGACCCAAAAATTGTGCTATTCAAAATAAACTCTAAAAGCAATAACACCAATGCACAAAGCCACAACATCGCTCCAAGAAACAATGCTTAAAACAAAGTTTGCCCCAACAACAGTACTCCGAGTAACAATGTTTACAACATGAACAATGTTCCCTTGATTATTACACATAAGTACGTAACCTATCTTTTAAGGAACATCTCTATGTCAAGAGAGATAACATATGGAAATACAAATGTATTAGTGAAGTTGCAAAAGATTATAAGCGGGACAAAGTATACACCTCAAATATTGTTTATCTAAAAGTTTTACGTGATGAATAAAATAAATGTCTTTCAAAAGTAATGTTATTCTTTTGAATAAATTTTGTATTTTCACTTTTCAGTTATGATTATAATTTTAATTCTTTTTCATGTTTTTTTATTTTTATCATTCTATATATTTAGTTTCCGTATTCATATTCCTTACCGTAATTTTGTAAAATATACATTTCTATCATCCGCTGCAACGCGCGGGTAATATACTAGTCTACTAATATATAACACAAATAAAATTATTTAAGGTTAAAGATGTGAAAGAATGATTTATAAAAGTCAATCATGACAATTTTAATGAGATGAAAAGAGTAGTAAATAACGAAAAATAGCAAACAATTATATTGCGTACTTATAACAAACTCAAAGAATACATTTACATTAATTTGTAAAATTTTTTATCTTGATATCAATAGAAAAAGAAACGTGTTATTATTAATTTGTTGGAAATGAAAAGTTATTCTAATCAGAATAATGTTTTAGTAGTTATCGAAAGAAAATATTTTATTCCTAATTTGTTTTAATAAATAAATGGTTATTATATCAATTTTATAGATAAGTTTTAGTTAAATGGTGAAAATTATTAATTTAGGGAAAATAAAGAACTAAATTGATTAAATTATAAATTTTGATGGAGAAATTTATTAAGAGAAAATTACTGACTTATTTTATTAAAATTTTAAAATAAAGTACTAAATTGACTTTATAAACTATTTAAAATAAATGCTTCCTATTGGTCGATAAAACATGATTTTCAAAATTGTTTTTCTTATATATTAGACTTTAGACCCGTGTGTACACACGAACAATTTAAAAATCTTTATTTATTAACTTATAGTATTAGATTTTTTTTTAATAATTTATTAAATAATGTGTCACGTAATAAACAAAAAGTATAACCAAACTGAACTGAAAAAGAAAAATTTAAATATAATATTATGTAATTGACAAAAATGCGAAATAGTAGTATCATATATGTAATTTATATTTTTGTAGACATACGTAGAATTTAAATTATTTTAATTTATAAATTATCTTTTTATTTTAATTCACATATATATATATATATATATATATATATATATATATATATATATATATATATATATATATATATATATATATATATATATATATTTGTTATAAATTTCTTAGACATTATAAAGTTACATGTAATGTTTTAATTTTGATTCAACAATTGTTATCGTAAAAAATTATTGTGTATTTTAAAAAAATACCTAAAATAAAAGGTTTAAGAAAGAGGAATAGTTTATAATTTTCATAATTTTTTTCCCACTATTATTAAGATATAATAAAAAAATAATGATTAAGTTTAATAAATTATTAAATTTCTTTGTTAGTATACAATATCCTATATCCGTGTGCACATACGACCAATTTAAATTATTATTTTTTATAAGTTAAATATTTATATTTGATATTCACATTTTATATTACATTCAAAAAGTTACATGTAAATTATACATGTTCACTATTTGTATAAAACTAAATTGCACAATTGAATAATTTGGATTGACGGCATGATTTGTTTATTTAATTTTTTGGATCATATTGGATCATAATCGAACATTATTTTGGATTATAAATTTGTTTTTTTTTTAGTTCGTAAAGTAGAACAAAATATAAATTAATAAGTTAAAAAAATGTTTCATTGATCTTATTGTTTGTTTAGTTTTTGCATGGTTAGATCATAACCGAGTATTATTTTGGATTTTAGATTGGTTTTTAGTTTCATATAGTAGAACTGAATATAAATTAATAAGTTAAAATATATATTTGTTGATCTAATAATAAGAAACAAAAAATATCTAACTATTATTTAATAATAAAAAATAGCAAAGTTACGTTATATTTTGTAGAATAAATATAGCAAACATTAAATTGCGTTTTGAAATTTTGAATAATATGAAACCATTAAATTTTATTTTAAAAAGGGTTAATGCACCAGAGGATCACTATACTCTTTCAAAAATCAGATTGAATCACTCGACTAATAAAATATATATAACTTTCCTTCTACTTTTTAAAACCGTTTATTTGCATCATTTGGGCCAACGACAACTTATTTTTCTAGGTTAAAAAAGGTTAGTGCACCCGAGAATCACTGTACTCTTTTAAAAAATCCGATTGAATCACTCGACTAATAAAATATGTATAGTTCTGAAGCTTTATCTTCTGCTTCATTCTCACTGTACCTATGCTTAATAGCATCATAAAACGATTTATTCTCGAGCTCTCCCATCCTCTTCACACCCTGTTACATACTTTTAATCATAATCAGGTAACAATCATGTATCCAACTACCTTAACTAATTTAACATCTCAGAAACCCTAACTTAACCACAATCTACACCAAATCAACCAAAACTAAAATCAGCTAAATAAACTAACAATTACCTCTGAATTAGAGCAACTGGAATCAACACCAACCACAATCTACACCAAATCAACCAAAACTAATATCATCTAAATAAACTAACATTTACCTCTGAATTAGAGCAACTGGAATCAACACCATTAGCCATAAGCGAAACTGACCGGCGATGATTAATCGAAAACCTCCAATCAGAATTAGAGATCCGATCATAATCATCCACGTCAACATCGTCCTCATCATCTTCGTGGACATCTAACAAGATTTTATTTAGGTTTTCTTTCAAATTAGCGAGAGTCATGCTCCACATCATCAATTGTTATACACCGATTGGAATAGATATATAGATATAGATATATACAGATTGAATGAAGAATTTTGAGTCCAAAATTTTAATTAATGGGGAAATTGTGATTCAATAAAAACACAAATCATTATATTTAATAAATAAAAATTTAAATTTTATAAAAATTTAGTTTTTAACCTTGAGCAATAAGTTGTCGTGGGCCTAAATGATGCAAATAAACGGTTTTAAAAAGTAGAAGGAAAATTATATATATTTTATTAGTCGAGTGATTCAATCGGATTTTTTGAAATAGTACAGTGATCTTGGGGTGCATTAACGCTAATATAAATTGAATGTGACCTGTTACTAGCCGGTTGCAGGTTGCCCAGGTGACCAATTTAGATTTTTTTTTGAATCATGAGTGACCATTTTTAAACTTTTTTGAAAGTAGAGTGATAACGAGATTTGTTTTTAGTTCAATGATCCAATAGGATTATGTGGAAGAGTATAATGACCCTGGAGTGCATTAACCCTTTTAAAAATTTAGAAAGTCAAAGGTTTGAAAAAAAAATTAAATGAGAAATGGTTTTTTTATAATTAAATTTTTGAAAATGAAAAGGTTATTATTAATTTTGGAAATATATTTTAGATAAATGGTGAATATATATTGAAATTTATGAAACTGATAACAAAGTAAATTTTGATACCTATTTAAAGGGGTTATTATAATCTTTTTTGATCAATAAGAGAGTTATTAGAATTATACAAAAATATTTTAGTTGAATTGTGGAATTTTTATTTAGAAAATATGAAGGATTAAATTAAATAAATTATTGAAAATAAAGAATTAATTTGACTTAATTAACTACTTTAAAATAAATGTTTCTATAGGTCAATAGAAGTCTTTTTTTCAAATTTCTTTTCTTATATATGTCCGTGTGTATACACAGACAGTTTTAGATTCTTTATTTATAGGGAAAATGCACTGTATAGTCATCGTACTGTCCAAAAAAGTTCATCTGGGTCATTACACAAATATTGTGTTTAAATACATCACTTTAGTACAAGAAACCTTTTAATTGAAACATTGTTTCTTATTTTCCCGTTTTTTCACCGATAAGAGTCAAGGGGAAGTTAAACACAATATTTGTACAATGACCCAGATAAAATTTTTTGGATAGTACGATGACTATTCAATGCATTTTTCTTAAAAAAAATGAGAGTCAAGGAGAAGGATTAGGTTAAAAAAATGACGTGGCAACACTAACAGGTTAACAAAAGGTAGCAGGTAAGCGAAGTTATCGAATTGAACGGTTTTTTGAAATAAAGGTTATAATTTAAATTTTTTATTCTACTAAAGTAATGTATTTAAATACAATATTTGTACAATAACCCATACGAATTTTTTATATAGTACGATGACTATGCAATGCATTTTCCCTTATTTATAAACTTATGTTATAAAATTTTTGATAATTTTAATCAAAAATACGTTACGTAACAAACAAAAAGTAATTGTGATATCACATTAAGATTAGCTATTTTCTCTTTATTTATTTTCCATTTTATCATTTAATTGGACATTTTATCATAAACTTAATATAGTAATGATAAATTCTTAAACCTTTTAATTATTTTGATTCCTACTTTATGCTTATCTTTTTTAGTGGGATATATATATATATATATCTTAAATCAGTTAAGATGTTATTTTTCTTCAATTTTCTTAAGTAGTAAATAGGTAAACACAGAGAAATAGAGAGATGATCGTTAAAAGATGGAAAATGTCGAAAAGATAGAAAATGCCGTGATAGAGAATGAGAGACAAAAATAATGGAAATGAGTTGTTTAAAAATTAAGAGGTTAATTTTAATTTTGAAATATTATTGTGTTAGAAGGGGGATATTTAGTTTACTTGATTTAGGGGTGAGCAAAAACCGGACCGAAAACCCAAAATCCGAAAAAATCGATAAAAATCGAACTGTAAAACCGATCCGAATACAAAAACCGATGGTTTGGGTTTCGATTTTTGAGAAACCGAAAAAGACGGTTCGGTTTGGGTCGGAGGGTAAAACCAAACCGAAAAAAATCTAACCGAACCATTATATGTATGTCAATTTTAATATGTTCACTTTTAGTAGATATTTTAAGTTTTATTCTTTTTATTTTTTTCGTTTGTCTAAAATTCTAAATCATCATAATTAATTACTCCCTAAACACACAAACTCTCGATGGTAATAGTGAAGACTAAAAATTTTCTTTTCTAAATTCCCAATCTCATACTTATCAATATGTAATCTTTTGGTGTAATGTAGGCCACATTACTCAGCAACATATAGTTATTTCTTCAATTTTGATTTTTTTTTTTTGTTGCCATGTAGGCTATAGTTTACTAAGCCACATATAGTATTTTTTTTCTTCTTCTTAATTTTGTGTTTAAAGTTTTCCGACTCATATCTTCTAGTAATATGCACAACTTCATGTTATAAGTTGTGAACTGCTCCGCCAATTATTGCGTAACATAGGCTTCCATTTGAGATTTATTTCACAAGTTTTCCTTGACAAATCTATGAATTTGCCCATGTCCAAAAACCGAAATAAAAAACCAAACCGAACTGAAAAAAACCGAAGCCGAGAGGAACCGAACCAATGTAGAAACCGAACCAAACGGTTTGGAACTTTCAGGAACCAAAATTTCGGTTTGGTTCGGGTTGAGGTCGGAACCGACCCAAACCGACCCATGCTCACCCCTAACTTGATTAAAAGAAAGGGTTATTGTTGTTTAATTTTGTTTAAAAGAATAGTTAAATTGATTATTTTTATAAATAAGGGGATAATATTAAGTTTGGAATATTATGGTGTTAGAAGATGGATATTTTAGTTAAATTTATTAAAAGAAAGGATTAATTAATTAAATTGATTAAAAATAAAGAATTAAATTAATTGTTTAAAAAAATAATCTTATTGGTTAATAATTTTAAAGAAACTTTTTCATATATATATTTTAAGATATATTAAGATAACTATTTAATTATATTCTATTCAATTTTATCTTTTACAATAAAATATATTCAACACATCACTTAATATAAATAATACTTTTCTTATTTATGTAATTTAAACCTATAACATTTGTCTAAGTAAACCAACTCACGTAGTGCTAAAATAGAAACTTTTTAGTTATTCAATTCAAGCCTAATTGAGTTAATAGACAAAGAAGTTAGTGTATATGACGAGAATGTACAATTTTGTTACCGTATTTTCTTCTCCCGTTTGTTAAAATTTCGACCTTAACAACCCCGAGGGAACACGCGGAATACAAGAAACTTCGATTATGGTGGTAATTATCGAACAAGAAAAAAGAAAAGAAGCCGATAGATGAGAATGTTTAGGCGTCTCTTATTGAGGAAAAGAAATCTAGATACAAAGTTTAAGTCTTACCTTTCACCTTTATTTATAGATGAGGGGGTAAATCCTAGTTGGAGTTATATTAGAAAACAAACTCGTAATACCCATCTAATCTAGCCTTGCCTTGAAAGGCAAACAAACCTTATTTGAAGACAACTACAATTAAAAGAAAACATAAACCTAACCTAATACAAATTACTAATACTTCTAGAATACCATATCCTAATTATATAATAATTAGATAACAATTTCCACCTTATTCTAAGTATTAGATAACGCTGATACTAAGCATATCCACGCAATGCTTGAACTTCGGTCCTGGAACCACCTTCTTCACGATATCTTCTCCCATCTTGATTAGGAAAACCTTAGGCCATATATTTCTTCTTCTAATCCTCTTGTAAGCATCACATAATCCCCCACTGTAGTAGCTGTTAGAGCAAGGATTGACAGGCTCAGTAACTTGGGTGTTTGGGGTTCAACCTCTTGACCTCCTGCTAAGCAGTGCAAACCTATCAAGCTCTTGGCGAGCTTAAGGTGGTCAAGTGGTTGGTTGAAGAAGGTGATCGGAATGTGGTTACTGGGGTGAGTAAGTATTCCGGTAAGTATGTAAGTGGTGAAGATATCTGTGTGAGAGATGTATGGAGTGTTGGGCCTCTCCTTGAACTGTATAGGGTAGGGTATTTATACCCAACAATCCCAGACATGAGAAACGGTTGGCCATTAATGCCCATTACGATGGTTTAATGGTATTCATGAGGTTTCAACGTCTATGACATTATGGAGGTCATAATGAATAGATAAAGCATAACGGTCTACCACAAAGGCCTGGAATCCAATGATGATAGGACCCATGTGGTAAGGCCTTAGGTGACAGGACCTCACGTGGCAAGACCTCAGGTGACAGGACCACAGGTGGTAGGATGTCACGAGGCACAAGTGCAGGATATCAGGATGACGAGGAACCAGTGCATGATGCCAGGACACAAATGGACACAAGTGCTGGATCAGTGCCGAGGGTCGGCCAACTGAGAGCCGGGAGCCGGCAGATGCTCGGGAGCCGGACGGCCAAGCGCCAGGAGCTGGGAGCTGGCCATCCGAGAGCCGGGATCCGGCCAGTTAGGAGCTGGGAGCCGGTCAGCTGGGAGCCTGGAGCTGGGAGCCGGCCAACCGAGATCCGGGAGCCTGCCAGCCGAGAGCCGGGAGCCGGCAGTTGGGGGTCGGGAGCCGGCCAGTTGGATCCTGGAGCAGGGAGCCGGGGCCTGAGTGCCGGGTACCAGGGCCTAAGTGCCGGACGATGGGGCAAGGACTGAGAGCCTGCATAATGTGGAAGGGACTAAGAGCCTTTCCTTGATGTAGAAGGGACTTAGCCTTTATCCTGTGTTGTGTTAGCTTTTTAGGGCTTATAGGCTATATGTATCGAGCCTATTCCCTACTAACACTATCATGCCCCCCAGTTAGGTTTTAAAAAACAAAGTTTTGAAGCCTAACTTCATGCATTTAATGGCTTTGCTTTGGGTTTGACCTTGCCTTTTCCACGCTTGGCATGTCTTTGCCTAGTTATTGTCTATGATATTTTTTAGTATCTGCACAAGTAGGTCTTTCATGAAGTGGATGAAGGAGGATGGTGCCAGATTGCTAAGTGCATACATATGGACTTCAAACTGATGGGGATTTGAACCTTCAGAGTGTGTCCATCACAAGTATTATTTCCATTGTACTACGACATTTGGATAAGTAATGTGTCTATGACACTTTTGACTATCTATTGTGCCCATGACACATTTAGATTTGTATTGTGTGCATCACACTTGGATGGTCAAAGGTAGATTGACTAAGAAGAATGCCCATCTCACTCGATGTAAGGAAGACAAAATGTGGTTGGCATGTATGGATTCTGCCATTCCTTCTAAAAGGGATTTATTAGATGTCTTCGCGATTGTGCTTAATCACGTACTTAATCACCCTAACGTGATATATGTGCCTTGGGATGCCAATAGGCATTTCTTCTGCATGAGAGACATCTTGCAGACTCTTTACCCTGATGTTGGGATTGCAGTGCTGCCTTATTCCGATCCATTGGGTCACGGGGATATGTTGTGTGACAATGGTATGTTGAAGACTCGAGCTTTTCCAATCAGGAGCTGACTCGTGGAAGGTTTTGATATGTCTGCGCCAGACATCCTTACTCTCATTTCACGAAAGCCTTAGTATTTTCTCTTTGTGTTTGTAACACAATTTCATTTGTATGACTTAGCCCTTTTCTATCATATGATATGTTTGGACTATCATTTGTAGTTTTTTCTATTCGTGTATGTTGCTATAAATTTTGTATGTGTTGGTTTTACATTATATAACCTTGAAATGAAAAAATAATGTATTATTGGATGATCAGACCAATAACATTTATGTGGCTTCATAGCTTTGTCAGATGTCTATGTTACATATAGATGTCCAAGACATTTTTGAATTTTATGTTGGTGTCTATGACACCTTTTGAATATTACAATATCATTGTGCTTATGACTCTTTCTTGTGTGCCCGTTGCATGTGTTATGCCCATGGCTTATTACATACAGTGACTATGACAACTGGATGGCAGTGACAAGTTCTTATATGCCTATGACATTTTTCAGATGCATGTAGCATCTTTTAAAGTTTATATTTTGCTCGTGGCACTGTGCCTATGACACTTTTTGTTGGTTAACCTTTATTTATTTGTTACTCGCGAGGATTGTCGCTTCCCAATGAGAAGTGCTTGCCTTTCCCCAAGTAGGTGAAAAGACGAAAATGATGATGTGCATGTTTGGCCTAGACAAAAATGTCCATCTTAGCCTAGGCACTTGGTCTGAACGTTGTTCAGAGTTATGTATATGATGATGTGCATGTGTGGCTTGGATTTAAATATCCATCTTGCCCCAATGCACTTGGTCTGAACGTTGTTCAGAATTATGTAATTGTGTATGCACGTGTGTGCAATGTCCTAACCTTGTAATAAAAGGTATTGCTTCATTTGGTATTATTGGGATACATGATCAGACCAATATTATTTTATTCAGCCTCATGGCCTTCCAAGACTTTGCGGGATACATAGATCACACCCCATGATATTCTTGAACATGACATTTCCATGATTTTGATAAAAAGTATTAATTGAAATAAAATATGAGAGTAATCACCTTTAAGGGGATTACTATACTTACCAGATGCAAGGTATAAGTATAGGTTCCAGAATGTCGGACACCAAACGTGTCGGGACACAACTGATAGCTTACGCGCAAGTGCTACCAAGGTGTCGGACGCCGGGTGCCGGTGTACGAGTACCGGATGCCGGACCACGGACGCCGGACGTCGAGCCATGAGCGCCGGACACCTCTTGGCGTAGGGGCCTGAATCCCGGACGCGGGGCCAAATCCCAGGTGTCGGGGCCTTAATCCCGGACCCGGGGCCAAACTACCAGGCGCCAGGGCCTTAATCCCGGACGCGGGGCCAAATCCCAGGTGCCAGGGCCTTAATCCCGGACCCAGGGCCAAACAACCAGGCGCCGGGGCCTTAATCCCGGACGCGGGGCCAAATCCCAGGTGCCGGGACCTTAATCCCGGACGCCGGGGCCAAATCCCGGGGCTTGTGTCTCGGTGCCGGGGATCGTGTCCTGGGCGCGGGGCCTGTGTCTCGGTGCCGGGGCTCGTGGCGGGCGGTGTGCGGTCGGGAGGAAGGCGAGTAGGCTGGTAGACCCGAGTAGGCTTGTAGTGTGGTATGCCGGTAGGCTGGTAAGAAAGAGGCAAAATCTCTTCACATTTGGGAGTGGGTAAGATTCTTCCTTCCTAGGATTAGGTTCGGTCCTTTTCTATCATAAGGAGTTATATCATTCCCTCTTGGGAGATGGTAAGATCCTTCCATGGTGAGAGAAGGAATATATTTCTTTGTAAGATATTTCCCTCTTGGGATGGGGTAAAATCCTTATTTGGGAGGAGGTGAATAAGGTGAAACCTTTCGCTGTTGGTAGGGGGTGAAATTTTTCCCTCTTGGGAGGAGGTGAAACCATTCCCTGCTGGAAGGGTATGATCCTTCCCTCTTGGAGGAGATGGAATCCTTCTCTGGGAGGAGCTGGAATCCTTCCCTGGAGGAGGTGAAACAATTTTCTCTTAGGGGAGGTAAAATCCTTCCCTCTTTAAGATATAAAATCCTTCTCTGCTAAGAGGGGTGAGATCTTTCCATCTTGGGAATATGAAATCTTTCCTTCTTGAGGATATAGAATTCTTCCCTCTTGGAGGAGATGGAATCCTTCCGTAGGAAGAGGTGAAACCATTCCTTGTTGGAAAGGGTGAGATGCTTCTCCCTTAGGGATATGGAATCATTCCCTCTTGGAGAAGATGGAATCCTTCCGTAGGAAGAGGTGAAACCATTCCTTGTTGAAAGGGGTTAGATACTTCTCTCTTAGGGATATGGAACCCTTCCATCATTTTTTTTTTTTTTTTTTTTTTTTTCCGATTTTTTTTTTTTTTTTTTTTTTTTTTTGATTTTTGAAAGGGATTGAGGGCCTTCCTCTAGATTTGGAAGGAGCTGAAATCCTTTCCTCTTGGGAGAGATGTTATTGGTGAAACCCTTCCCCCTCTTAGGAGGGATGAGAGGTGATGAAACCGTTACCCTTAGCAGTGGTGGAACCCTCTCTCTTGGGAGGGATGGGAAGTGTGGAACCCTTTTCCTCTTGGGATGGATGGGAGGACTGAAACCCTTTCTTCTCTTGGGAGGGATGAGAGGTGATGAATCCCTTCTCCCTTGAGAGGGTGGAACCCTTTCCCTCTTGGGAGGGATTGGAGGGTGAAATCCTTTTCCTCTCTTGGGAGGTAACATTGTTTTCCTCTTGGAGGTAAAACCCTTTCCTCCTTGAGAGGTGATTTTTTACTTTTATTTATTTATTTTTTTATTTTTTTTTATTTTGTTGCCAAAACTGGTCGGCTGTCCAAAACTGAATATCAAGGCCTGACAACGAATATCAAGTGTGTCGGCCGAAAATATCAAGTCCGAACGAAAAATATCAAGCCCGGACAAAAATATAAAGTTTTTGTCAAACTGGCCGGCTGTCCAATGCTGGCCGAATATCAAGGTCCGAAAATTAATATCAAGTGTGCCGGACGAAAATATCAAGTCCGGACGAAAAATATCAAGTCGGACAAAAATATCAAGTTTTTGTCAAACTGGTCGGCTGTCCAATGCTGGCCGAATATCAAGGTCCAGAAATGAATATCAAGTGTGCCGGACGAAAATATCAAGTCCGGACGAAAAATATCAAGTCCAGACAAAAATATCAAGGTCTGTCGGGGATCACTTATCCAGTCGGCAACTGACCAGCCTCAGGAGGTAGGACCTCAGGTGATAGGGCCTCAGGTGGTAGGGCCTTAGGTGGTAGGACCTCAGGAGGTGGGGGTCGGATCCGGAAGCGGAAGCCGGGAGTCGGGGTCGGCTGACGCGGTCGGGGCCGGCTATGCCTTGTGTCCGTGACACTTTTAGATTTGCTTTGGGTCTATGTCACTTTTGGGTCTGTATCATGTCTATGACACTCTTAGATACGTATCATGACAATTTCTTTGCATTTTTTAGGTTTATGACATGTGTCCCTAGTTGTGGTTATGCCTACTGGGTAGGAAATTTTATGTGTCATGGATGGTATATATTTCTCTAGTCTGGCCAACATCAGTGGTTGCCTATGACAGTTTTTAGACGAATTAGTATTTTGGATATGACATCTTGTCCCTAACTGTGGCTATGCCAACTAGGGTAGGGAATTTTGTCATGCCATGAATGGTTGATGGAATTGCTCCAAATTTTTGTAATGTAGGCCTGCCCAGTAGGACATTGTAGGCCGATGGTGCATCAATGATTGCAAAATTAATCATTTCTAACCTATAGTGTGGATATTCTCCTAACATCATGTTTATTGCTACCTCTCCGACTGGCCAGTGCGTCTCACCTGAAAACCCCACTAGAGGGAATTGTGTTGGACGCTTTGAATGTTGTACTTTTTCAGGGAGCTTCCTAAAACAGTGGGCATAAATAATGTCCATTGAGCTCCCTGTATCAACATATGCCTTATTCACTTCATAGTTGGCTAATCGAATTTGTATTACTACAGGGATGATGGAAGGAGTTTCAATTGGTGGGAAGCAAATAGGCTCCATCACCCAATCCTGAAGGACCGATGCCTTCCTTTTGCGGGATGTAGTTTCTTCCTGCGCCATGTATATGTAATTAGGTGAGGTGGTGGATGGGGTATTGGTGGTTGTCTTTGGCTTAAGTGAACCGATTTTTGATGAGGAATTGCCTTCCATGGAGAAGAAAAAATGGTGGTGAAACTAAGAAATGAAATGAAAAAAGATATAAATGAAATGAGACACCGTTGCTAAAACGTGTCCCACGGATGGATCCAATGTTAGAGCAAGGATTGACAGGCTCAGTAACTTGGGTGTTTGGGGTTCAACCTCTTGACCTCCTGCTAAGCAGTGCAAACCTATCAAGCTCTTGGCGAGCTTAAGGTGGTCAAGTGGTTGGTTGAAGAAGGTGATCGGAATGTGGTTACTGCGGTGAGTAAGTATTCCGGTAAGTATGTAAGTGGTGAAGATATCTGTGTGAGAGATGTATGGAGTGTTGGGCCTCTCCTTGAACTGTATAGGGTAGGGTATTTATACCCAACAATCCCAGACATGAGAAACGGTTGGCCATTAATGCCCATTACGATGGTTTAATGGTATTCATGAGGTTTCAACGTCTATGACATTATGGAGGTCATAATGAATAGATAAAGCATAACGGTCTACCACAATGGCCTGGAATCCAATGATGGTAGGACCCATGTGGTAAGGCCTTAGGTGACAGGACCTCACGTGGCAAGACCTCAGGTGACAGGACCACAGGTGGTAGGATGTCACGAGGCACAAGTGCAGGATATCAGGATGACGAGGAACCAGTGCATGATGCCAGGACACAAATGGACACAAGTGCTGGATCAGTGCCGAGGGTCGGCCAACTGAGAGCCGGGAGCCGGCAGATGCTCGGGAGCCGGACGGCCAAGCGCCAGGAGCTGGGAGCTGGCCATCCGAGAGCCGGGATCCGGCCAGTTAGGAGCTGGGAGCCGGTCAGCTGGGAGCCTGGAGCTGGGAGCCGGCCAGCCGAGATCCGGGAGCCTGCCAGCCGAGAGCCGGGAGCCGGCAGTTGGGGGCCGGGAGCCGGCCAGTTGGATCCTGGAGCAGGGAGCCGGGGCACGAGTGCCGGGTACCAGGGCCTAAGTGCCGGACGTTGGGGCAAGGACTGAGAGCCTGCATAATGTGGAAGGGACTAAGAGCCTTTCCTTGATGTAGAAGGGACTTAGCCTTTATCCTGTGTTGTGTTAGCTTTTTAGGGCTTATAGGCTATATGTATCGAGCCTATTCCCTACTAACACTATCAGTAGCCATGTATTGAACCTCACATGCCTTTACCCTGAACACACACACGGTCTTCAACCAACCTTCGTTAGGGTTCCTGAAACCGTTAACATTCCCTTGTTCACCTTGATCTCTTCCATGAACTAGACCCACCTCTGCAGAGCTTTTCACACTCATCACGATCGCATAATCCGATCTAGCTCACACCATAAAGTTCCCTACAACATCCGTAAGTGGAATCTTACGCATATTTTCCACATCCCAGTCTTCCTCCAAGTAAACCTTCAATAAAACCTTGAAGTGTGCTCCTAATGGCATAAATACCGAACCGTCATTCATCATTATGTTATATCCCATGATTCCTTGCACATACCTCGACTGAGACACCCTCAAGGTTCGACTACCCGACTTCCTGATAATCACCATACCAATATCCCCGTTTGCGAGACCCTCCATGTCGAAAACCTTCTCGAGCAAACCCTTGGTATCCTTGATTTTAGCCTTGCTATTCCAAGAAAGTATCATTTTACCTGTGTGATCCTTTGGCGCTATACTTTGATACCTAAATCATACTGGTTTAGAAGTTATCCCCAAATTATGTTCCTGAGGGGCCTCACCTTTCTCCTCATCACTACTCTTCTGACGTACCTCAGCTTCGTGATGACCCTTAATCAATTCACCATGACCGACCAATGATTCCACCTCAACCTTGACATGTTCAACATAATCTGTAGCACCAACCTTCACACAACCGTCTGAAGAGTATACATAACTCTTTTTCCTTGTCTCATACAAACACCGTAATGGAACGCACCTCGTGCATCACCACAGTGTATCCCTCTTTCTCCAATGTACCCAAAGATACCAAGCTCCTACTCAACACCGAATGGTAACCCACACCCTTGAGAACATAGCTTGAATCATTTTCCATCGGTTCTCACGTTGCCAAAGAGTTCGTCATATACAATGACTCTACCACATCGCATCTGCAGATGTATCCTTTCGTTACTCCTCCTTGCAAATCGTATCCCTTAGAAAACCCTAAAGACGGTTATCCAAGAAACCCAATCTCTAACTTGTTCCTAAGTTACAAAATCCGTAACTTACCACGCAAGAAAACCCGATTGAACTTGGAACACAAGACTCTTGTAACTTCCGGTACCGTTGCTTCTCCTTCTTGAAATCGATAAAATGCTTCCCAAGAAACACACCGTATCTTGATATGCAAGTAACCTCGATCACCGAAGAACCTAGCAACACCTCCTTTTCCTTCCTATCTTGCAATCCTCTGATAGTAACCAAACACCTCCACGAACCTTGTGGAATACGTAAGCAATATGGAACCCTAACTTGACACCCAAGTTAGTCTTGCAAAACCTTAGTTTTTGTGGTACACGTTAGACCTAACAAAAACCTGGTAACCTTCTTTATTTCTTGCGGCTCAAGTAACCACCCCCACAAACTAAACCCTAGTTTATAGTTTAAAAAACAACCTCACAAACAACTTCTTTCTTCGATAAACCAACCCGCAATAAATTGAGTAAAAAACCCACGAGTTCAGAACCAAACTTGTATTCAACTCAAGTACACCCTTGCAGATTCTACCAACCACCAAAACCGCAAACTTGGATCTTCAAAACAACCAACGAATCAAAAAACGACTCTCGCAAAGAATCCAACTTGATGATTTTTCAGCCTTTTTCCTATATTTGCAGCAAACTTCAAAAATCAATATCTTTTTTTATACACCTCTGATCGAAAAAACCGTCCAGTTAGATTGTAGATATACGAGTTGGGAACCTACAAAAATAATTTCGCGACAATCTAACGGTTAACGAACTCAGGATCGAGTTTTTCCCACTGTTGTGCAAGTTTGGCCGATATGGACGAAAATCTTATAATTGTTCACCTCAGAAAAACCACGAACCGTAACTCTGATACCACTTGTTGGAATTTCGACCTTTATAACCACGAGGGAACACGCGGAATATAAGAAACTTCGATTATGGTGGTAATTATAGAACAAGAAAGAAGAAAAGAAATCGAGAGATGAGAATGTTTAGACGACTGGAAAATAAAATTTAGGTACAAGGTTTAAGCCTCACGTTCACCTTTTATTTATAGGTGATGGGTAAATCCTAGTTAGAAACAAACTCCTAATACCTATCTAATATAACCTTGCCTTGAAAGGCACACAAACCTTATTTGTAAACAACTACAATTAAAAGAAAATATAAACCTAACCTAATACAAATTACTAATATTTCTAGAATATCATATCATAATCATAATTATTTAATAACTGGATAACACCGCTTAATTGTATTGCTATACTTTTAAATTCGAATATCATTAAAAATTATAGTCACCGACTTTTTTTTCTTCATAAGTTAAGTATAAAAGTGAAACTTTTTCATTAATTAATTAATGTAGTTAAAGATTTCATAAGTTTAGTAATATAAATAAACTTTTTTATAAATATAATAATATAATTGGAAAAAAAAAAATATAGTAACAAAATGGAATATTTTATAAAATATAGTAACTTCATTGTGTATTAATTCATCTGAATTTATAAAGTTTGATGAAGTAGAAATAGGAAAAAAACTTGATCAACTCAAACCTATCTTAACGTTTTAAACCACACTTAATATTAAATGCCATGTTGGTGAACTAACTAACTACAAATATATGTCATCTATTTGTATTTCCATTAGCAGCCGAAGTTTCTAGCGAATTGCCGACATCATATATAACTTAGAACTAAACAAACTCAATTATAAAATTAATGTTCTCACTTTAATCATAATTAATATCAAAATTAGGCTCTATACATTTGATTTAGCCACCAAATTAGGGGTGACAATTCAGGTCGGGTTCGGGTTGGTAGGTTCGGATTAGTAGGTTGACAAGTTGAAATAACTCAACCCAGACCTAACCT
The DNA here is from genome assembly GCA_910822075.1 of Senecio squalidus. Classification (NCBI taxonomy): domain Eukaryota; kingdom Viridiplantae; phylum Streptophyta; class Magnoliopsida; order Asterales; family Asteraceae; genus Senecio; species Senecio squalidus. The sequence goes on from CAJVGC010000582.1 coordinate 25,087,333, forward strand.
ATTTACATAATCAGGTTATTGTGTTTGGGTTAGCAGGTTGTCATGCTCAACCCGAACCTAACCCGTGTAACCCGTTTATTATGCATGTTAGTTAATTGATCAGTCCGGTTCAGGCCAAACAGGTTGGTTTCGGGTCAATTGGGTCAAAAATGGGTTCAATTATGAATAAGTTAAGTTGTTTATATTCTATTTTTACAACTACTAACGTTGAAAAGGAGTATATGTAAGTTTTTAAAGAAAAAAGTTAGATTACTATCATTAAGATTAAAATAAGGGGTTATGATAGTTAAATATAGTTAAATATATATTAATTTTTTATAAAAAATACTTTATAAAAGTTATCAGGTTATCAGGTCAACCATTTAACCAAATGACAAATCTGAATCTAACCCGAAAATAATTCGGGTTAGCAGGTTGATGAATCATCACATTGATGGACCAAAATTATAAAACCTAACCCGTAACTTTTCGTGTCGGTTGGTGGTTTGAGTTATTACCACCCCTACACCGAAATGATGATTAAAAGTAGGCCACATTATGGTCAAGTAACAATAATGAATTATAATCATACCAGAAATGAATATTAAATAAGAAATAATTCATAATGTATGAATAGCATGATACACCCATGAGATATAATTACAGCAAAAAATATGCAAAACAATTGGTGCATGATCCACATTGAGACATAGAAATAAAAATCATTACAAGGACCACAAATAAATCCATTAAATATAAATAAATTTTCAAATAGTGATGACTGGTTTTGATCCACAAAGATACGAGGAATAGATATAAAATATATATTTTTTAATTTATTATTATTATTATATTTATTATTATTATTATTATTTTGTAGGCATAATGTGGAAAAAACCTCATTGAAAACGATTTATGTGGACGTAATGTCGACTTGTTTGGTCCATATCCACTACTTTTACTTCAAATATTTTTATTTTTTATTGTTTGTGGGTCTTTATTTTGACTACAATTTTGTCACTAAATTCGGTCTACTTAAAAGTTGGGACATAACAAAAAAGTAAGATAAATATGTAACATATTTACTTTTTACACATAGTGTTTTTGTTAACTAATTTTGAAGTTATTACAATTTACAAATAGTAACATTTAATAAGATTTTAATAATAATATAAAAATCACTTTTCTAATATATAATTACTATATAAAACCACTTATGCATATTTTATTATTATTTTCTATCATGTGCCCTTAGGCACATGATAACATCTATATATTAATATTAAAAGTACATCAAAAGTACACTTTTAATATTAAAAGTACACTTATAATATTAAAAGTACACCAAAAGTACACTTTTAATATTAATATATAGATGTTATCATGTGCCTAAGGACACATGATAGAAAATCCCTTTATTATTTTTCAAAACAACTATTTCAAAACGACTTTATCACATTGTTTTTATATTGTAGTTTATTTTAATTTATATATATTTTCATATATTATATATTTTTTATAATTATATTAACTTTAAATAATTTTATAATTTTATAATTTTTTGATATATTTTTATTTTTATTACTATTTTTTTTTAATACTTCTAATAATTTTTTTTTTTTTTCTTTTTTTTCTTTTTGTAACGAGTTAATTTACTGACACGTTATATGACGAGTAAAGTTTACATGGGTGTTAAACAAGTATCTTACAGAAAAATATAAATCTGTTAAAACATGGGTTTTAGGTTTTATTTTTTGGCTTTTTTTTTCTTCGATCTTTAGTTATTCTCTTATTTTATTTTTAGTTAAATAAGGTGACTGTCTCTTCATTTCGATTAATTGCTAACTTTTAGTTTAGGCCTCTTATTTTTAGTTTACGTTTTGCTTTTCAATTTTTTTGTTTTACCATTTATTTTTAGGGTTATGCTATTAAATTAACTAACTATCTATTATTTTGATTATTTGTTAATTTTTAGTTTTAGTTTTCTTTTTGGATTACCTCATTTAGCTTCTTTTACGAGGTAACGTTATTAAGTAAAGCAATTACTTTAACATTATTTTTTACTGCTTTTAGTTATTTAATTATGATTTTTAACTACTAGTAGAATTCTAAAACCACCTTCCAGATTAGATTAAATGAAGAACCATCTACGTGAGAGGCGTGAGTTTGAGTCTCTGCCACAACTCCCTCCTCTTTATTTTTAATTTTAAGTTTACAAATTTACTATAATTCCCTAAAGTTTTGATATTATACTAAATAGCTCTCCATTAATTTTTTATTTTTATTTTTAACTTTTATGTAATATAGATCATAAGTATTTATTAGTCTTTTATTTCTTTTTTTTAGGTCCTTTATTTGGTATATATGACAAAGAATATATATACTTCCATTTGCTAATTTTCTTTTTACAATTTTCACGATATGATAATTGTTATAAATTTTATCACGACTTATATTTTGATTATTTGCTATTCTTGACTTACATTTTGTCCCGTCGCAACGCGCGGGGTCCAATTTTCTCGTTGTTAATATTCTTAAACATGCGCTAAAAGCAATATTTTTAACCATACGCTTGTAATATATACTTTGCTTTTATATTGTAAATATTAACGTAATGCAGAGTGTGATGTAGTACTAAAATTTTATGAACCGCAAATCACGTCTTATTAACGTTTTCCGTTGTTACTACTCTATAAACATAAAAAGTTTTTGGAAAGCGTGTCGTTACAAGTTGGTATCAGAGCCGCGTTGCGAGTGAACTGAGTACAGAGACAGTGCTCAAACTTGTACAAAGAAGCGGTTCAAATTTATAACAAAATTGCGACCTAGGTTGGGAAAGGGTTGTGAGACTGATATTTGTAGGCTTACTCTTTTGTTGCCTTGCGTAAGAGTTCTTTATCTTAGTTAGCTTGTTCGGGTTATTGATCAGAAGGGGATAATGTTTCAAATGTTAATGCTCATAATCGAAGAAATGGTGGGAACCGAGTTTCCAACGTACTCACTCTAAGGGTAGTGCACCAGAAGTGAACAATGAAAGAGATGTTGCCCGTTTTGCTGATATAGAAGGTCAAATCAAAGCCATGAAGGCTGCTATGATTGCTGCAGGTTTATTGGAGACTCACAACAGCAAACTACAATGGTTCAGTAGTCATCCTCTAATAAGGCAGATAACAACCATGTTGTTCGTGAGAAGACTGTTTTTGTTGAGCCAAAGGGCACTACTTATAAGACGTTTTTAAGTTGAAAGCCCCATGTGTTTAAAAGTGGTGCGGATCCGCTAGTTTGTAGGAGGTGGATTCTTATAATGGAGCAGACATTTAAATCTACGGTGTTTACTGGAAATCAGAAAGTATATTAAGCCTTTCGTATACTAGAATATGATGCATTGGACTGGTGGGAGTGTTTTGATCAGACTTTAACTAGATGAAATTCGAAGTAAATTGACTTGGGCTATTTTTGTGGGTAAGCTGAACACCTGATTCTGTAGTGAGGGTGCAATGCAGCGTAATCAGAGAGAGGTTTTGAATTTGAAGAAAGGTAGTATGAGTATGGCCAAGTACAATACCACATTCACTAATAAACTTCAGTTCACCCGACATCATATTCCTACGGAGAGGTCGTTAGTCACCCAGTATGTGAAAGGGTTGCCATATCCGTATAAGTCATCTGTTCGTAACCAAGCTACTTTGGAATTAGCTCTGGAAGAAGCGAGGCGTGTGGAAGATGATTTGAATACCTGCGATATTCAAAGAAAGATGGAAAGGGAAGGACAATCTCGATCTTCCTCAAAGAAACAGAAAAATGTTCTCAAAGGGAACCATCAGAAAGGAAAATCAAGTTTTATTAAATGAAACGATTGTGGTAAATTAGGGCATGCAGAAAAGGATTGTCGAATCAAGGATGTAGCTTGTTTCAATTGTCAGGAAAAGAGACATTATGCGTCCCACTGCACCAAACCGAGAATTGAAACATGAATGTGGGAAGGAAAGATGAAATTCCGAAAACTAAAATCAGGGCTTTCCAGATGAATGTGGAAGAGGCTCTCCTTGACGATAAAGTGATTTTCAGAAGTTTTACACAATCAATATAAGGTTCAAACTTGTACTTATAATAAGTGTAATTCGATACACAATTAAAAGAGAATATATATTCACTGATATCTATATCGTGTTCATACATCCAAAAACTTCTGATAGACTAGAGTCTTTAACAAATTTAATTTTACCTAAGAACCTAACTCATATATTTTTTCAGTTCAAGTTCTTAAGTAAGTTGGACATACATATTTGGGGCGGTGCGAGAATTTTTCCGAAGGGAGATGAAGTTTGAGACTTTATCGGGCCAGAACTCGAATCCTTGGATTATTGTAGTTTTCTCAAATAGGAAACTAAACTCAAAACCAAACTCAATTTTTTTTTTTTAAACTAAAATTTTTAATTCTATTCATTTTTAACAATATAACATCGGGTCAGATCTTGCATCCTTCGATTTGCAACTCCTGTGACAGTATTTTTGGGATCTAAATATAATTATAATTATAATTATATATTGATAAGTCAGAGTGTTTCTTAACGAGTGTTAACACCATATTCATCTACATATTAGTTTCCCGTCTAAAGTTTTGTTGGTGATTTATGTCACCAATATAATCTTGATAGATATCTAATAAGTTTGGGAAAGTGTGGAGTGCACGCTTGTTCAAACTTATCTTGATTGTTTTAGGGGCGAAGCCCCTAAAAGACGGGAGTTCGGGGGCAGAGCCCCTGGCTGGGGTCGAGATGGGTTTATGGTTTAGGTTAATATTGCTTTATTAAAACAATATTAAAATGCGGATTTTAAGATTTAAACCAGGTTTATTTTAAATGATTAAAGACCCTTAGTGTGGTTAATAAAACTACCGAATAACAATTTTATAACCTTCATATTTTTTGGTTAAAGATGAATGGTATGTTACGAATTCATACACCCTTAAAACTACGTATTCGTCCGTTCAATTTACTGAGTTTTAACCAATTAGAAATTTCGAGTATACCATCGAAATATATTGATCTGAAAGTGTTTATAAGTTCAAGCCTTAGCGCAAGATTCCTAAAGGCGCAAGCACTTCCTTCTTTCTCAGGGAGTGAATTCTTCCTCTCTTGAGTTGAGTTAAGATTCGACTAAGATGGTAAAGGATGTTAATGTAACCATCGAAATGGAAACCAATGATACGCCTAGTATGCCTTCGTTTCATCTATCTAGCTGACAACTATAATTGGATTGATTAGTTTTCATCTTGGAATCCCACTGGAGTCCATATCCCTCTCCTTTGTTCTCATCAAATGGCACTCAACTCATATCTTTAACTTAAGTTCAATCATTGACAAGGTTCAAAGAAAGGGTGGCCTATTGATAAAGAATCGATTCCAAACCACAATGCTAGCATATGACGGGCCTTCGCTTTTATTTTCATTCATTTTTTTTTCCGTCAGTTATTAAGATAAAAAAAAAGAAAAAATGACTCCCGACTCAGATTCAAAACCCTAATATACAACAAGTTTAATCATTTTCCTTATATAAATCTTATTTTAATATCGAAAATAATTAATTAGTTTTCAGAATTTGAATTGCTGATAACAATTCTAAACGCCTTCTTGCAAGATCCCAAATTATCAGTTTTTTTTTATGTACTTATAATTTCAATTTTATCTCAATTGATTAATTTAGGGTATTTCTCATTGCATTCCATAGATTCAAGACATATATATCATAACAATTTCCTCTTCATCTTCAAGTTTTCAATGGTTATATTGTTGTTTTTACCAATTATATATATATATATATATATATATATATATATATATATATATATATATATATATATATATATATATATATTACTAGATTATTGTGTAAAAGAGAAAATTTCAATTATTTAGAGCCATTAGATCAATTTAAAAATTACTCTTGACCACATAAACTATGTCTTTTTATACATACTATTTTTGTCTTAAAATTGACTCTGTTATTATACATTAAAAACACATGAGATATTAAATTCTAACTAACAAAGGAACAAGTCAACAAAACAAGTATCAATTTTCCTATATTTACTCAGGTAAATAACCAACAAATGGAGATATTATTCGTTTGATCTATTTCTTGCAAATTAATTTTTGAATACAAACCCAACTCCATATGAAACTAATGACCAAAGCAAAGTAGTTAAACATTAATACTCGACTCACCAGCCAAGCACTATATGTGTATTTCTTATTGGTACAATATTTGATTGTTATGACATTATTATATGCAAAAGTGACCTTTTTTGTATTTTCAATTCCTATTTCCTTTTCATTCAATTTTGGTATTAATATTACTTTGTGTTCAGTCAGATATCCATTTTTTTCATTTTATGACCTTTACTGTTTTAAGAAAAAAATCTGGATGGGTGTGGGCTTTTAGAAATGTGTTTTTCATTAGACGAAAATCATTTATAGAATTATAGTGAAATCTGCGAGATATGCACGAGAAGAACGCATCGTAACCGTTGAGGTGGTCGGAGTTTGTCATTGAAATTTAGTTCAAATGGAACTGAAATGTTGAAAGTCAATAAACGGCTTTCAAATCCTTAATCCTTTTTGAATTTACTTACTAAAACTTAGATTAAATTAAATAATATAGTGTTTATGATCGTTTTAATAAGCTTTACCTGTTACTCAATATAACCCTAACCCCGTTATTTTTCCCAACTACTTTTGACATTCACTTGCTGAAAGAGGATAAATAATAGAGCGAAGTGAGTTGAGGCTCACGTTAACTTTGTTCCTAATTCAACTTCATTGTTAATAAATCAAACGTTATTTATTGTCAGGGTAAATATTGGATTTAACCAATCAATGTTCAACATTTACTATAAAAAACATTAACCTTTGCATTGTAGTGTTTGAATATACAAATGTTTAATTGATCAAAGATGATACCTGGATAACTCATGGATATAACACTAGTTGTATATTATTCTTTTGTTTATACCAACTTTTTTTCTTTGTTAATTTTATAAATTGTGATCCGGGTTATATAAGTCCAATTTCATAATATATCATTTTTTAATAGCCTATATAATACGTAAATTGTTAATCTAGTTGCATATTATAACTATATATTTGCTAACCATAGCCGCCGAAGTTATAAATAAAAAATTTAGACACACATAATAGTATTGTACGTAGAAGTGGTTATCCATAAGCGTAAGGGCGGTTATTCAAATGAAAAGACGGTTATTCTCGATGTACATTATAATTATATGTGTATGAACTGTTTAAATATACTCTCCGAAGCTATGATTAGCAAAATCCAATTTTATATGTAGTGTTATTCGAGTAAAATACAGTCATTTGAATGAATAAACATATGAAAATATGATATTATACGTTCCTAATGTTGCAAAACTTTTCATAAACATTTATAAACAAGGGCAGAGTTAAGATTTTTCTATACCGAACATAATTTTCATATGATGATGGTTTTCATCAATCAAACATTAGAAATGTACTCTTTTCATGTTAGGCCCTTATGGTCCACTAAGTTCATTTGAACCCCCTCAACTTCTAAGTTTTTATATTTTAAGCATAATTTTAGTGATTTTAGTATAGTTTTAATATAATTTAAACTACGGCGAGATAATGCTTCGGAAAAACCTTGGGATTTAATAATAGATAAGATTAGCGCGAGATTATCTTCTTGGAAAGCAAAATCCCTTTCTATGGGAGGTCGTTTGACGCTCATTAAATCTGTCGCAATCCCTTCATACTACTTTCAACTTTTTAAAGTTCCAAAGGGTGTACTTAAAATCGTAGAAGCTATTCGTAGTAAATTTCTAAGAGGAGTTGAAGGGGATTCTCGAAAGATGGCATGGTTCGGTTTGGACAAGGTGCTTGCAAGTAAGGATGTAGGAGGTCTTGATGTCTCAAGCTTTTTTGCTATGAATAGGGCGTTATTGAGTAAATGGGTTTGGCGCTTTAAAACTCAACAAAACGCTCTTTGGATATCGGACATAAAAGCTATTCATGGTGATGACGGGAAACTTAATAATCCTATGAGTCTTGGTGCGACTTCAATTTGGTCAGGAGTAGTGAACGGGATGATAGAACTAAAAGAGTTAAATATCGACTTGTTGAGCTTTATTAGCAAATCTGTAAAGAATGAGAAGAATACTTGTTTCTGGCTGGAGAATTGGACGGTTGGAGGGACGCTTAAATCTTTATTTCCGCGGTTGTATGCGTTAGAAAATAACCAAGTCGTCTCGGTTTTTGATAAGCTTTCTAATGGTCTTGAAGGCGGTTTCCGTAGGGCTCCTCGAGGGGGAGTAGAAAATGAGCAAATCTTACAACTTAGAAGCTACCTTAGCGATGTTCATTTAACCAATGGCACCGATTCATAGATCTGGAAGTTGGAGGAGAATGGGTTGTTTTCCGTCGCTTCTATTCGGAAAGTTATTGCTTCTAAACTTAATATGGTCGAAGGTGATCCTACAAGATGGTGCAAGCTTGTACCAATAAAAGTCAATCTACTTGCTTGGAGAATAGGAGGTGATAAACTTCCGACAAGATTTAATATGTCCTTACGTGGTCTTGATATTCAAAGCTTGGAGTGTCCGATGTGCAAAGAAAGGGCGGAAACTACTAATCATATTTTTTTCTCGGGTTCTTTTACAGGTGATCTTTTAAAAAAGATGTTGACTTGGTGGGATTTTCCAGCAACTTACTTTGATTCATGGAATAGTTGGAAAAGTTGGTTTGACGAGTTAAAAATAAAAAGAGAGACGAAGGATTATGTGGAAGCCAAGTTTTTTGCTTTATGGTGGTCTTTATGGAACTTCAGGAACAAGTTGATTTTCTCTCCCAAGAAGGTCTATCGTAGTGATGTTTTTAACATGATAGTGTCACAAGTCTTTTTATGGTGTAACAATAGGGGTAGGCGCAAACTTGATTGGTCATTTTGGAAAAAAATCCAATGTATACTCTTATGTAACTGGTTCTTTTTAGCTTCTTGTTAATTTTAATATATTTGAATATAGACATGGGGTGATGGCAATGCCTAAGCTTTTTGTTTGTATTTTTGCCGTTCAAAAAAACAAAAACAAACACACCGATTATCTATATAAATATTGTTAATTTTAATTTTAAACCCCTAAATAAAAATTCTAGCTCCACCCCTATGATATTAATGTAATGCCTGATTTAAATAAGGTCGAAACAAATAAAACTTATCAATCAAGATAGAAGTTATTAATGTGTAATGATCAATGATTGTTATATAAAAAGTTGCCAAAAGAATATAGTAAGATGATTATGATGAATTATATAACATAAATAATGAGAATGAATTGAATTAGTTAAACGGTTTGAGTTTGTCTTTTATGTGTAGCCTCGAATGTCAGAGACCTATTAGATTCTTACAAAGCTGCTTTTGAACATGTTAGATGAGTATAATAAGACCAAAATCACACAAGTGAAGAGCATGTTCAAAAGTAGTTTGATGGAACATGCCTTGGTGTCCTTACAAAATCATGTCTTGGTCTCTGTCTGTTCAGGATCTAACATTCTTTGTGTGGGTGTGTTTGTTTAATCCATATTTCTAGACTATTTTAGGAAACCGTTAACTTTCTTCTTCATACATGACTCCAACTATTTACTCATCAAATCTATAATTAGTTGAGCCATTGCTAATGGCTCAATAGAGTGGATCAAAATTAAGTGAGCGATCGGTTCAAAGATAAACTCAAAAGAGGTATAAAAGAGGAAAACACTTCGGATGATGATTCTTAGGTAATAAACAACACCTTAGGAGAATTAATGGCTTTATTCTGGAGATTTCTCTATGTCAACTTCTCGGACTCAATAACGCCGTAGTACTAGATACTAGTCAAGGGCACAGCTAGAAATCTTATGTGTGGGTTCATTATTATAATTTTGTTATGTTTATGTACAAAATCAGTGATTTCATATATCAGATAATGTTAAAATTATACTAAAAAAGTGAAATGAAGGATAGCTTAAGCCTTGATGCGGAAAAAAAAGAGTGTGTGTATTCACTCTAACTGGATCAAGATTGAAAATCCTAAGTTCATCTAATGAGATTTATATATAGCGGTCACTATTTGGAGTTGAAATGGAATTTAAAAGCTTTTTGTAAGATGTTTGCATTTCGCCTCTTCCATTACTTTTATGAACTCCTCAATCCATAATAACAACATTCAATTCAAAGAATCACGGTGATTGTTGTTCCATAGCCTTTTTGGGTTTCCGTGGTAAACAATGCTACAATAGTTGTTATGTTTTCTACGAAGAATAATTCATTCAAAGACGCGAATGTGGTTAAAATATCAGTAACTGTCCTTATAACAATATGTCTTTTCGTTCATAGACATTTGGATACATATGTGAATTAGAAAGATCAAAAGGCAACACATATCATAATATATAAAAAGTGAAACAACATGTTTAAAGACACTTTATTAAACTTAAACAAATAATGTTAACTATGATAATATTTCATTTGTTAAATATTGTCTTCCACTAAATTATAAATCACATAATTGTAGACATTGCATGTGAAACTAGATTAAGTTTCAACTTCCAATAAAACCTAAAGGCCAAGTTATCCAACTCACTAGTGGTGGTTTATCGTCTCTTTTTCAATGAATGAGGACATTTCTAGTCCAATTGACAAAAAAAATTGTGATGACCCAATTATAAACCACATATTTAAACATTATTCATTTTGTCACCATTGTCACCACACAATTCCATTCAATTTTGTGCATTTTCTAGTCTATCACCCCATTATTTGCGCAACAATCTACCTGTCTAACTTTTATGCTACCTCAGTCCTAAAACTATTTTCCGAAATAAGTATCTCGAAGTTAAATAAAAATGGTTTTTTTCTAATTTGTGCTCTTCGGACATTTGTTACTTTGTTAGAGCGAACTAATTGAACCAAAACATTATTTCTAAAAGCAAAAAAGAACTTGGTACTCAAACTTTCCTTCTATTTAATACGTATCAAAGATATTTGTTATTTTGAAGGAAAACTTATAGTTCAATTGACATTTTGTAACAAATGTTCGAAGACACAAGTTTATAAAAAAACTCATAGTTTGATACATTTCAAAATAGATAGGTGTTCGAAAATGTATTCAACTTTATTCTAAAATTTATAGTATGTAAAATGACAATATTATATGTATCAAGCTGTTTTATACCCGTTATTGAATATATACGTGACAGGTCTTCAATTATCTAAAATGAATATCTAGGTGATTAGAATCACTACAATGTGGCGGAATCACGAATTAGTAATTGAGTTCTGAAATTAAACTATGAATCAAAGCAGAATATAGCAAACTTGTTATTTCATTCATAGCCTAGAATGGGAAGAGATCCGGTTACATGAAAGTTTATCTCATACAAGCACACCTTACACATGATTGATCTCACACTATTTATATGCTAACTTCTAATACTAACTATTACATTAACTGACCCTTATATCCATTCAAAAATACTTTAGGTAAACAAAATACATTAAGTCTTCACTTAACTTTAACTCTGGTGAACTTCATTTAAGTCTGATGAATAAACTTGTTCACCCGAGTTAAAGTCTTCACTGAAAGACTTTATATGGTTTAAGTCGGGTGATGAACTTTGTTCACCCGACCTATACACTTAGACAAAAACATAAGTATGACATAGTATTTGAAGCTTCATCCATCACCTAAGTTTCAGTTCCAACAATCTTCCCCTTGGATGATGCTTCCAAAATATTCATCTTGCTAGTTAAGCTCCATTCCCAACTTCAATCATCTATATCCCAGCTGAATACTTTCAACCTCAAGAGCAACAACTTTAAGAAACTGCTTTCCTTTTAACCCATAATCTTCATGTTAATCAAAAGGAAGTTTATGGATAGTAAGTAAGTTTGCATTTATTAGTTCCCTCAAGTCAGCATTCTCATACAATCTTTCATCTTCTCCATCTTCCATTACCAGTACAATCTCATTATGAGGGCAATCCATCCACCATCTAATAATTATGGGTTTGTGATGAACCACCTTAATCCTCTTCATTGGTTCTTTTTCCATTAACATAAACTTTCTTTTTGTTTTGACTCTTTTACCAAAGTCAATGAAATCCGTTTTAGCACACTCCCTAATGAAGTCTTCATTATCACCTCCTTGAGGATAACCACCACGATTCACCATCTTCAGTTTGCTCAATTTTCTTGCATCTTCCACAATGATTTTCTTAAGATCATTAACAGTTCCGAAGCACTTCCAGTACTTCCCTTTCTTTTAATAGAAATGGCTCCTTTGTATGGATCAAATCTCCAACCAACAATTGGTGGAAGGATTCCATTCTTCTGTTTGCCAACTCTAACCTCTCATTTCTAGCCTCCTCTTGAGTTTGCTCTCTAACTCTTGATCCAGAGCTTTCTTCATTTCTTAATTGAGTTGCATTATCTTCATCTACTGGGAAACCATACTTGCCAAGATCATTCCCAGAAGCATCTGTATTATCCACCCAATTAGATAATTCTTCAATGATCTTTTGAGCCATATGATCTGAAACATAATAATCATCATCCAAAGTAGCTTTCATTTCAGTTTCAGTTTGGACATTTTGCACCTTTGTTTCAACATTCATATACTCCATAAAAGGATCAGAGTCTTATTCTAGCTTAACCTTAGTCTTCAAGTGAACCTCTTGTCTCTGCTTTGCAACTAAAGACTCAAGGGAAGTTGTTTGACTAGCTTGAGCAGAAAATCCTACCACATCCTTTTCTCCAATTGATAGATCTTCAATTGGTTTCTCTCCCTCATTTACTTGATCTTCTTTCAGTTTCTTATTCATTTCATCTTGAACTCTCATTTCCCTTTTCATTTTCATCTCTTCCAACATTGATTTTGTCTGACCATCTAACCAATGTTTTTCCAATGTCTCAATCTTCATTTGGCCTACTGATCTTGTTGTGAACACCTTCATAGACACCAAATAATTCTTGAGATGTGATTTATAGTTAGCTTCAGACATAACTCTTCTATACCCAATCAGTTTCTTCTTTAATTCAACCACTTTGCTTGGCACCAAACTCACAGACTTCTTTGCTTTTGACTTTTCCTTCCACCAATATATGACTTATCTTCTCCACTCTCAATTCCTACATTTTCTTCTACTGATGGATTAGATTCCTTATCAGACTTCTTTTCCACATTTTCAGCTTCTTTCACTTCATCCTCTATATTAACATTCTCCATTTGGTCATCTGTTTCATGAAGATCTATATATATTTGCTCTCCTCACATATCCTTGTTCTAGACTTCACTTGATCCATAAACTGATTTGGATCCCTTTCCTTGATATGAACAGTCAACACTTCACAAGATTTTTCATCATACAACCCTTCATAGTATTTTTCAAAAGTCTTTTTATCTACATCATCTCCAAATTTATCATCTGCTCTAAATTTCTTGGATTGTTCATCAGAATTAAGTTCAACACTACCATGCTTGTTTTCTTCCTCAGTATCTTCACCCGAATTAAGTCTATCTTCATTAGACTTGTTTTGATCACCAGCTATGAAAACAAATTCAACCATCTTTACTTTCCTCTTTCTACTAACTGCCTTCTCCATCTCCTTTCCAATCTTTTCAACCACTATGATGTCAATGTTCTCTATGTTGAACTCAACATTCTCTTTCTCATTTGTCTCCCCCTTGGAAATCACTTCCTCTTTATTTACAGACTCATCATGATCACCCATTTACTTTCTCGGTCTCATCACTAATCTCTGCATCATTCATCACCACATCTTCATCATTATTTGACTTATCTCCCCCTATTTTGGTAGCATCATTCAAGGGGTAAGATTTTAGCTTGAATCTCATTTGATTTCTAACAACTTGATGAACTGCACTTTTCTATCTCAACTTTTTAATCAATGAAGTTTGTCTTTTCACCATATCTCCCCAAGACCTGCTCCCCCTTTCTTCTTAGACTTATACATTTGTAATGGAGCACTTGTTGTTGGAGTGTTTTTGACAACTTGAACTTCAGGAGTGTTCAAAGTTGGAATAGGTGGTGTGAAAATAATGGTTTCAGCAAGATAAGTTGTATGAACCTTGGATATAACAAAAAATTCTTAGAATTACCCTCAGCCATCCTCTACATGCAATAAAAAATATATCCAGAAAAGTTGAATCTTCTTTGAGTAGCCATGAAAACAAAGGTTGTTGCAAGATTTTGGCTCATCTCATCAAAACCTCCAGAAATTCCAGATATACTACTCACCAACACATGCACTAAGTATCTCCAATTGTAAGAAAACCTAGTCTTCTTCACCATATTGCAAGGAAAGTCTCCCTAATATCCTATCAATCTGCATACTCTTTTGATTTCTTCAATCAACAACTGTTCTAGGCCTCCCTTATCATTCAACTGCAATACTCTTCTAAAGGTCTCTTCAGTGATAGTAACAGGTGGCAGCTGCACTTGTGAAGTGATTTTCCTTACACCACTGATTTCACTAAATGTTGCATTCTCCCAAAACTCATTTAGCATATCACTGTATAGAATTGGACGTTCAGAAATGGCATAATGAATGTTTGAATTGATCAAGAACCCAAATATCTCCCTCCAATGCTCATCTACAATTTCATCATGGATATTAAGAAAAGCAGCCACA
>CAJVGC010000582.1:25102135-25182841 GCA_910822075.1 Senecio squalidus
CACTAATGGAGTGTAACATTTTGGATGGAAATTGTGACTTTGTTTGCTTCCAAGAACACAGGCTGAGCACACCTTGTCTTTGGTATAAGTGAGGTCTGGCAACCCTCTTACTAGTTTGCTCTTGGATAGGGCATTAATGTTCTTGAAATTTAAGTGAGATAACCTTCTATGCCATAGCCCAGTTTAATTCCTCCTTGGTTTCAGTGAACAAGCAGGTCTCAGCTTCATCATTTGCTGTACCCAGATCCAGACAGAACACATCTCTTTCTCTTTTGGCTAGCAATAATGGTTTTCCCTTTGCATTGTAGATTATCCCAGCTTGTTTCCTGAATCTGACTTCATGATCCTCATCAGTAATCTGACTCACGCTGAGTAGATTGTGTTGTAGTCCTTCTACATAAGCAACTCTCTTGAATGTTACAAGCTCAGCATGAATCTTACCATATCCCCTTGTCATTGAAAACTCCATTGTCTCCATACCTTACTTGAGGTCCATCTTCTTCCTTGTAGTCCTGTAGAAAGGACTTCATCCCTGTCATGTGCCTTGATTGCTCCACTATCTAAGTACCATTTTGTAGAGTCCTGTACATGAACACAAAGAAACAGAAATTAGTTCCTTTTGGGTACCCACTTTAGAGTGGATCCATGATTTAAGGCAGGTTTAGGTACTGATTCAATCTTGCATTCAGTTTTAGAACTTGTATAGTTCCATTTATTTATTTCATTCATACAATTTATGGAATAGTGACCTATGACACCACAGTATTTTGCAAGGGAGCATTTTTGAGATTGACCCCTAGATGGAGCTGATTTAGCTTTGGGAGATTTAACTTGTCTGGCTTTTGATGGAGAAGTATTTCTGGAAGATGAGTTGGAGTTTGATGAGACTGATCTGTGATTTTGATGATCCTGAATGATATGAAGCTGACCCTTGTTTTGATGAAACTGACTTATGAATATAAGGATTCTTAGGTCTAGACCTGATCAATAGTTTACAAAACACAGCTTCATGTCCCTTTTCACCACAGTTATAGCAATTTCTCTTTGGAGGAGATTGGATCTTGCCTGATTAGGTGATTTATCCCTGACTAAAGTTTTGACAATGTTGGTCAGTTCTAGTAATTGATTTCCTAATTTATCAATTGTTTTAGATTCAGATTTTGACTTTTGTTGTGACGTTTGGGACTGACAGAGATTTGACTTTTGGGTTTTCTCAAAACCTGTGGGACAACTTTGGGCAAGGATGAAAGATCCTTTTCAGTCTGTATATCAGTTTCAGGTAAGACAACACTTTCAGATTTAGAAGAAGATGAAGGCAAAAAGATTATTTTTATTCAAAACTTGAGAGATTACAGGTTTGACAAATGCATTTGACATCATTATCTTATTTCCTTCAAATATGTGAAAGTATTTGGAAGGATTTCTGGTTTAAAAATAATTTTTTCTCTCTCTGCCTTCAAAGCTTCTTCCTCTTCTTCTGTCATATACTTCTTCAAGCTGAATCCTTCACCTAACACAGCTTGAACTTGATTTGGTACCTGTCTGTTTAAGCAATCCTCATTTTTTAAAGATGATATACACCATGATTTACAAATTCTTTTATAGTGCTCAGTTTCTTCTCTAAGTTTGTGATTTCTTTTGCAAGATCACTATAGGCTTCAGTCTGAGCATTTAAAAGGACTATATAACTTTCTAATTCAGTTATTTTATCATCTTTACTTTTCATAAGGTTTTCAAGGTCTTTGAATTTGATTTTAGATCATTTTGTTCTTCTAAAGTGGTGGTCAGGTCAACAAAAATATACTCAAACATTTGAATTTTTTGTTCATTTGTATAAGTTTCAAAATTGTGTACCTTATAGAGTTTAGACTTGTTCCAGTCTGAATTGCAACTCATCCTTTCAGCTTCCTTAAGATCCTTTTCAAACTGAGAAGCGGATTCTCAGTTTCAGAAGCTTCCTCCACTATTGCCATCAAGCACTGATCGACCACTTCCTCTTCATCAGAAGACAATTCTTCATCCAACCATTCTTCAGCAAAGAATGCTTTTTGTTCTGTTTGAGACTTTTGAGGATTTGAGTTGTTCCCTTTCTTGTATTTTAGATACTTGTTTCGGTATCTTTGGGCCCTTTCAGCAACTTCATCCATATGCTCAGTCTGAGCATTCTTTACTTTGCAGTCAGCAGCCATATGGCCATAATCGTTGCATTTGAAACATTTTACCTTTTTCAGATCAAAAGGTTTCTTTCCTTTGTAGCCAGTCTTTTGTTCAAGCTTCATGGTCAACAGAGCAAGCTGACTCTTTAATTTCTTGACTTCAGACTCGTTTTCAGATTCTGAGTCTGAGTGTGACTCAGACTCAGATGAGTCAGCTTGAGAATAAATTTCTTTGTTCCTTCTGCTTGTTGCAACTAATGCAGCTTCTGGATCCTTTGCTGTTCTTCTATTATTGAGCTTCTTTCTTTCTTGAGATTCTTCAAAGTTTAACAATAGACCAAAGAGTCCTGGCAGCTTGTAGGTGGACAGCTTCTCACTTACTACAAGTGATGTGATAACAGATTCAAATTTGTTAGGTAATATATCAACAAATTTCTTGCATATATCATCATCATCTTTTGTCACTCCCAGAACTGACATGTCATTTAGTAAGATTTGAAATCTGGTATGAACATCAGCCAAAGTTTCCTTTTCTTTCATATAGAAATTTTCATAATTTCTAATGAGACTGTTCAGTCTTTGCTCTTTCACTACTGGAACACCTTCATAAGACACAATTAATGTGTCCCATAGTTCCTTAGCTGTTTTGCAACCTGCAATTTTAGAAAAGATTTGTTCTGACACTGCATTTCCTAAAATGCTTCTGGCTTTAGGATCAAGATTATATAGAAGTTTGTCTTGATCTGTCCATTGAGATTTGGCAGTTTGGACCCATCTGGCACGTTGGACAACCCTATCACCTTCTTTAACTTCATCAATCTGTTTACCTGGAATGATAGGTCCTTCAGTTATGATTCTTATCATTTCTTCATGAATTCCTGATAAGTGCCACTCAGCTTTGAGTTTCCAATGTGCAAAGTTATGTCCATTGAACACAGGAATTCCTTTTCCAGCCATTGTAGTTATGTTTGAAGATGATGACATTGTTTGAGATTTTAGGTATTGATCGTTTAAGATTTATAAATTTATTAAAATTTAAATCTTATTTGCTCTGATACCAGTTGTTAGGTCTCACTAAGATCCCAAACAGTGGCAAATCAATAACAAATAAGTATTTAGACGTTAATTGTTATATATCGATTAAGTACTCAGTTTCAGTATATATTATAGCGGAATTATAATATTGAAACAATGAAGATAACACACAGTTATATTTCAATCAAAGGTCTATCGATTACAAATCTCAAACTCACTATTTATACACAAGTATAGTGAGTTTGATAAGGATCAATCTAAGATTATCTTTTAAACATATCAAAGATATTATCTAACTAGACTTCCTTAATTTACGCCTGACTTCTCTCATGAGTCTGAGTTAGTCAGACTGAGTCACTCAGACTCATGTCACTCAGACTGAGTCACTCAGACTCAGGTCACTCAGACTCAGACTTTGATTAACAGATTTATTAATCTTGGGATAGATCATTGTTTTTCCCAACAGTTTAGGTTAGCTTAGTAAACAAGTCTAGTATAAACCATATATTCATACCTATGTACATCATTCTATAACACAATCAATATACAATACCTTGGTTTAACTTGGTATCGGAACTAGGTAATCTAGCTCTTCTTTTTCCGGACACAATTCCGGCCAAAACCCTCCTTCTTCGAATTTCTTTTCCAGCAACCTAGATGCCGCTAAAAAAACAAATATGGCTTTAATCGCTGCCTTCACTACATCCGAGAAAACTTCTCACAATTCTCACAAATTTGCTTTCACATTAACATCTACAAATTATGGTTATTGGAAGGCAATGATTCAACCCTTCCTCGTCACAAACAACCTTATGGCTACGTGGACGGTACAATTCCTCGTCCATCCGAAAATTTAGCACCAACTGAAGGCAACTCTGCTCCAACGGCTCACCCTAATTATCTGGCATGGATCTCTAATGATGCATGTGTACGCATGTTATTAATCTCAACCATCTCAGAATCTTTTTTTCGTCATGTTCAAGGGGTAACTGCTCGAGATCTCTGGCTTGCCCTATAACGGGCCTATGCACCTCATTCAACCTCCAGAGAATATACTTTGAAGTCACAACTTCTAAGAATTGAGATGAAAGGTGATGAAACCCCTCATACTTATCTCAATCGCGCACAAGAGTATGTTAATGCCCTTGCATCTATTGGTGAAGAGGTCAAAGATAAAGACCTAGTTATGCTAGCAGTCTCTAGTTTACGAGAAGAATACAACAATCTCAAATCTACCGCTCGACAAGGCCCTACTGCATTCAATGAGCTTCATGCTTTACTTAGTGATCATGACTACATGCTTGGGAAAACTCGTACTCCATCTATTCCTCAAGCATTCACTACTAAAACATGAGATCTTGGCAACTCCACAACTTCAGGATTACCATTGCAGCATCCTCAATTATTGGCATTTCAACAACAACTCGCTGCTCTTGGTCTTCAAATTGTGCCAACTGAGCCATCGGGTTCTCAAGCATTTTATGGCTCTAGACAATCCAACAAAAACAACCGCGGTCCCAACAACAATCGTGGTCGTGGTGATGGGCGTGGTAACAACAACTATCGAGGTAACAACAGCCGTGGCCGTGGTGATGGCCGTCAATTTGGTTAGGCTTCCAATCAAAATACACTTTATGGTACTAGCAATCGTTGTGGCATTGGGTACATTCTTTCACAATGCCCTAATTGTGATCCCTTTGCTATCCGTTAGGGGTGAGCATGGGTCGGTTCCGACCCCAACCCGAACCCAAACCGAAATTTCGGTTCCTGAAAGTTCCGAACTGTTTGGTTCGGTTTCTACATTGGTTCGGTTCCACTCGGTTTCGGTTTTTTTTCAGTTCGGTTTGGTTTTTTATTTCGGTTTTTGGACATGGGAAAATTCATAGATCTGTCAAGGAAAACTTGTGAAATCAATCTCAAATGGAAGCCTATGTTATGCAATAATTGGCGGAGTAGTTCACAACTTATAACATGAAGTTGTGCATATTACTAGAACATAATGATATGAATCGGAAAACTTTAAACTCAAAATTAAGAAAAAAAATACTATATGTGCCTTAGTAAACTATAGCCTACATGGCAAAAAAAAAAATTAAAATTGAAAAAATAAACCTATATGTTGATGAGTATTGTGGCCTACATGGCACCAAAAGATTACATATTGATAAGTATGGATTGACAATTTAGAAAAGAAAACTTTGAGTCTTCACTATTAGCATCGAGAGTTTATGTGTTCAGGGAGTAATTAATTAGCATGATTTAAAATCTTAGACAAAGGAAAAAAATAAAAAGAATAAAACTTAAAATATCTACTAAAAATGAACATATTAAAATTGACATACATATAATGGTTCGGTTCGGTTTTTTTCGGTTTGGTTTTACCCTCCGACCCAAACCGAACCGTTTTTATTCGGTCCGGTTTTATGGTTCGTTTTTTATCGTTTTTTCGGGTTTTGGGTTTTCGGTCCGGTTTTTGCTCACCCCTAGTATCCGTACAAGTCCAACAACAAATTTTGTTGATAATCGTGCTTCTTCATCTGGTACTTTTGTCGCATGGTTTCCAGACACAGGAGCAAACAATCATGTAACGCCTGATTTAGCAAGTATGGACAACTCTGAAGCATACTATGGCAATGATGCTCTCCACGTTGGTAATGGTAAGGGACTTCCTATACTTCATATTGGTTCTTCAAACATTTACTCACCTCAAAAAATGTTTTGTCTTTTAAATATTCTTCATGTTCCTCAAATCACCAAAAACCTTCTTTTTGTTCAAAAGTTTTGTGACAACCCACAAAAAATCCAGGTTCACACCAACTCGACCTTTATTTTTAAAACGTTCTACAAAACTAATATATGTTTCAATTATGTACGACCGGTGGGTCACCCAATGCATAAATAACGCTTAATAACTACGTCTAAAACATATATGGATACCGGAATTAGTATACGGGATTTACTTTACATAAAAATATACATTTTTACATCCATATTTCTAGTCCAACATGAAAGGCATAAAACTCTAACTTTGCATTCACCACCTTTGCATGAATTGTTGCATGCATGTATTATAAGTTACCAAACTTGCATAAATCACCCACTAGACAACAAAACATGCCTAAACACCCTATACTTTGCAAAAACTACAAAAATTCCCCTCCCCCATGGGATTCTCTTGAATTTGATGGTCACATGGGTAAATAGAAGTCTACTATTGAACTAAATTGCCCATGCCAATCAATGACATCAAACTAGGGTTGAAACATGAACAAACCAAGGTTAAATCCTAACCCAAACTCCACTCTATAAATAGAGAGTTCTTGCATTCATTCTTACGTGCGCAAAACTCAAAACCTCCTCCCTAACTCTCTCTAGAAATCGGTCAAGGAAGAAGCAAGAAGAAATCACCACACACATTCCATACATCAAAACCATAGTCTCATACTTTAATCATAAGGAAGAAAACATAAAGTCTTGCATTCATATACTCTAAGGTATGTTCTAAAAACTCTCTTCATACATCATATTTACATACTCATTTGTCATAAAACTTATGCATTTTATACAAAAACTTGGCATAAAAAAAGAAAAGTTAAGTTATTTTGTTAACCGGAAACTTACACCAACATGTTGACACTTTTTAACCATCTTACTCAGATATTTTGGATAAACCATTTTAAGCATAAGATACTTCTATGTTTTCTGAAGATTTCGACATAAAAATCGTAATTTTTGGATATGTTTAAGTATTTTAAAAGTATTTTATGCAACAATATACGTTTCAGCTACGCCCGCTGTCTACACGAACTTTTTTGAGAAATCTGGCAAAAACGACCATTAAAACATAATAGTATACCTTATCCATGTTAAAGATAACTCAAACGCGGTCGTTTGGATATAAGATACATTAAAAACGGATAAATATTGAGTGAGATATGCTAACTTAAAGTTAGCATAGACTTTGAGAAAAACCCTAAAACCTACTCTGACCTTTTACTGAATAACGAACATTAGGAATTGATTACAAATGTGAGACCAAGGATATTTGAAAGGTAACTCAAACACGGTCGTTTCGATATAAGATTCATAAGAATCGGTCAAGAAACGAGCAAGTTATGACTTTTTAAAGTTTCTATAAACCTTAAAGCACATGTTGAGTTTTTCTTTATAAAAACTAACTTTTTGAATAAACTTGATAGTATAATAATAACACAATACTAGGGAGCTTTGTATACAATGAATTCATCTTGATATTTCGTAGTGCCGAGTTGTTGGATTTACGATTTAAAGTGTCCTAGCTCCGCATGCGATTATAGAATGATCTTTGTTATATAATGGCCCGAACGGTGTTACTAAATTACTATTAAGTCCCAAACCGAACAAAACCTACATCATGCATACATTTACTTTTCCCCTTTCATGTGTATTGGACTAGAATTATGAAACTCAATTACAAAACAATCTAGGTCAAGGCTAGACTTACTCGGATACTCGAGTTGGCTCGAGCACTTCACATACGTTAGCTTACGTACTTTTTATACGCTCACGGAATTAAGGTGAGTTCATAGCCCCGCTTTTTACTTGTTTTTATAACCTACTTGGGGTGAGATTACATTCTCTTTTACTTATGGACACAAGTACTTAAAACCTTTACTAGTTGCCTAAGTTACCACTAAGCCAACAGAATTTCCCCTATCATGAATCGTTAGTTAAGGACTTAAGCGCGATTGTATTGGATAGATCTATTAGGGTTTGACAACCCTCACCCAACGGCTAGACGATGTAACCCATGTCTACCACAACTAACTCGTGGACTCGAGTAGGGTGCTTTACTTTTGAAACTATATATATATATGTTACTGGCTATAACATAGGAATACTTATGGGGTAAGGAACTTTGTTACTGATATCGCTCGATTTTACGCGTATTCTTTCGCGATATTTGTTATGTTTTTGTGTCAAAACGTAATGGATAGCCTCGTATTACTTAATTTTGTGTAAAGTTTATGTTTTAGGTGTTTTAATATGTTTGGGATGAAAAAGGATTAATTCGGGACCAAAATGCTGCTAATAGTAAAACGGATGTATCGGGAGCATACGGACTCGAAAAGACCTCCGGTCAGCGCCAAAACGACCGCAACGAAAAAATCTACAAAATGGAAGCTACTGAGCATGACTTGCGCCTCATCTCACACTAATTGCGCCGCAACTCAGCTCCCAGCAGTTACAACTCGTTTTTTGATGGTTAATTAAAGGTGGAGTGAAGGGTCTTTGGCTTGGCAGTTCTTAAGAACGATTTTGGCACTCATTTGGGACAACACACACTATCTAAAACATCATTGGGAGTCTCATAATCAGTCCTAATTCATCACATAATCATCACATAATCATTGAAGATCATCAATCTTAGTGATTTCCGGTTAATCTTAACGAGTAATCAAACATTTAGATTAAAACTTGAATGTTAGTTGTAATTAGGTTCATATCATTATCAAAATCATGTTATATAAAACGTAAGTAAGGTGTTAGTGACAAACACATTTTGTAGGTATTCGAAAGGAACTTATAATAACTTATTAGACGTTTTACGAAAAGGTTAATCGGTCTATAATTAATCTAAAATTATTAGTATTCGAAAGGAACTGGTAATATAATGATTTGGTAAACTGAATTTGATTTTAGCTAAGAAACTATTCGAAAGGAAGTTTATAAGATTAAGTCGAGTATATAAACTTGTTGCTTAATGACTTAGATGTTTAAGGTTTCTACCGTATTCGAAAGGAACGGTGTTTCGTTTTAGATGTCTAAAGTTAGCTCGGTATTCGAAAGGAATCGTGTTATAACATTAGAAGTTAATTCAACCAAACAACCCAAAATGACAATCGGATAACTAGAAACCAATCCAAACGAGTGTTTTTCCCCATATCTTGATTTAGTACAAAAAGATACTTGTCACTTTTATTTAATTTAGAAAACCAATTTGTTACGTGTTACTTGTTACTTAAAGCTATTATCTCAATTATAAATAGTCCCTGTGATCGAACCCGGAATTTGCCAATACTTTACTACGATCGACAAGGGTACACTGCCCGGTGTCGTAGTCTAGTTAAAGCCAATTTTCGGAAAACTAGATTTCGCACATCAGTTACGCTTCGATGTCATGAGCTTAGGTGTAACTGTAAGACTTTACTTAAACGGAAATCTTGTGGTCCCCTTTATTACTAAACTAAACCTATGAATTCACCAACTTTATGTTGACTTTAGCATGTATGTCTCAGGTGCTTAGTCGAAAGGGCTTTCGACGGAGGGATTTTGGGATATGACAGAGTCGCATATTTCAAACGCACGCTTTTGGGAGATTTCCCTTGCATTACTTATTTTCTTTTAAGTTATGTAATGTAAATCTTTGTTTTGTGAACTCTGGTAACACTTTTCCTTAATCCTGTAAAACTCTGATTTTCAATATCAATGAATGTATGTTTTTTTTAAAACGACTCATATAGAGGTCGTTCCCCTATATATCATTGCTATCTGGGACCCATGAAGTCAACACCTCGAGTCTCGGGAACACGAGATTTGGGGGTGTGACAAGTTTTGTCTAGATAACAATGTCTTCTTTGAATTTCATTCTAATTTTTTGTTGTGAAGGACGAGTCTACTCGCACTACCCCACTCATGGGCCCTAGTGAACATGATATATACTCTCTTAGCCTTCCCTAGCTCAAGTCGGTCAATAAAATAGCTTTTTCTGCTGATCATGCATCCTTTACCATTTGGCATATGCGGCTCGGTCATCCCCCTCATCGCCTTTTACATTATATGCTTTCTAGATTATCAATTCCAGTTATAAATAAGTCTTTATCTAGTTTGTGCACTTCTTGTCAAATTGGAAAATCTTCAAAACTTTCATTACATGTTTCTTCTTTTCGAAGTAATAATATATTAGACTTGGTTTATTGTGATGTTTGGGGTCCTGCACCTGTTTTATCTTTTGAAGGTCATCGATATTTTATGTTATGTGTTGATCATCATTCTAGATACATGTGGATTTATCCTTTAGTTCAAAAAACGGACGTATACAACATTTTTAAAAATTTTGTCACCATGGTTGAAAGACAATTCACCACAAAACTTAAAAATGTTCAAACTGATTAGGGTGGTGAAATTTCGTAATTTGTCTTCTTTCTTCTCATCGCTTGGTATAATACATCGGCGATCTTGTCGTTACACTAGTGAGCAAAACGGATTTGTTGAACGTCGAAATAGACATGTCGTTGGAACTGGTCCCACTCTCCTTGCTCAATCTAGTGTTCCTCAACGTTTTTGGCACTTTGCATTTGATACAGTTGTATACCTAATTAATCGCATGCCATCCCGCACCTTGACAAATAAGTCACCATTCAAACATATTTTCAAACGTTCTCCTAAATACTCATTCCTACGAGTCTTTGGATGTCAATGTTTCCCTCATCTTCGCCCATACAATCGCAATAAGATGGATTTTCGGTCCACATCATGTGTCTTTCTTGGTTACAGTCCTCTTCATCATGGTTAACGATGTCTTGACATATCTGCTGAACGTCTATACATAGCTCGTCATGTTCGCTTTGATGAAGAAACTTTTCCCTTTGTTGTTACTCATGCACCCACTACACCAACACCAACACCATACACCTCATTCACATCACCTTATATGATACCTGATCCACCAACAAATACACCACCACCAACACCTCCACCACCAACACTCCCTCCAAAAAATCCAATCCCACCAACAAATCCACCATCACCAACACCTCCACCACCCCTACCTACACGTCAACGTCCTTCTAGTATTCGTCCAAACCCAAAAAAACGGGTTCTTTTTAGTCCTTCTGCTCATCACACAACCACAACTAGTGACCCACTCGATGAACCTACCTCGTTTACCAATGCCAACAAATATCGTGTATGGAGTCAAGCCATGGGCGAAGAGTTCTCGGCACTTGTTAGAAATGGCACATGGTCTCTAGTTCCTTATGTTCCTAATACTAATGTTGTTGAAGGTAAGTGGCTTTACAAGATAAAAAGAGACAAGACAGGTGCTATAACTCGTTACAAATCGAGAGTTGTTGCTAAAGGTCTTTGGAAACAGTCGGGCATCGATTTTCATAAGACTTTCAGTCCTGTTGTCAAATCGACAACTATCAGGGTTGTCCTCTCTCTTGCCATAACCAAGAAATGGCCACTTAGACAATTAGATGTTCAAAATGCATTACTTCATGGAAATCTTCAGGAAACTGTCTGTATGAAGCAACCTCCTGGTTTTATTGATCCACAACGACCAAACCATGTTTGTTTGCTTCACAAGTCACTTTATGGACTCAAGAAGGCTCATAGGGCTTGGTTTCAACGTCTCTCGCAGACGCTATATACGTTTGGTTTCATGGGTTCTAAGACCGATCCTTCACTTTTTATTTATTCGAGGTCAGGTACTATCTTAAACATTATGGTTTATGTTGATGATATTATAGTTACTGGGAACAACATTACTGCTATCAACAAGGTCATTCAAAATCTTGGTTGTGTCTTTGAAATCAAAGACCTCAGACATCTTAATTACTTCTTAGGTACTGAGATTGTTTCTCAAGGTTATAACATCATACTTTCTCAAAAAAGGTAGATTTTGGAGCTTTTACAGAAAGCTGGTCTTTCGGTCACAAAACCCATCCCATCTCCTATGGCCACATCTAGCACGCTAACTCTTGCTGATAGTGTTGCTTTCTCTGATCCGGTCAAATATAGACAGGTTGTTGGCGCTCTCCAATATGTTACTCTTTCTCGGCCCGATGTCACACCCCGCTTGAGTGGAACACAGGATGTGAAGAGCAATAGCATTCGATAGCAAGATATAGATAAACGCCAAGTTATATTAAATAAAAAGTTACATCAGAGTTTACATGATAGTTAAAATGTAGATTACATATCCGAAATCAAAATGGGGTGTTCAACCAAACCACCCAAACCCTTCCCGTTCTTGAAGTCATTCGCCCCAAAAGCATAAAGTCATCAGCTAGCTTACTCGTTACCTGAAAATACGAGTCAAGTGTTAACTACGGGAGACGTAGTTAGTGAGCTACAAGTTTAAGTAAAAGAATAGTTTCAACGCACAAGAAATTAGCGTAAAGTATAGTTTTCCAATTTGTAGTTGCATAACCATGCATAGCATATCGCATTCAAAAATAGTTGTCACATAAAAAGTATAGAGTATAGCATTTGTGTTTATAGGCATTGACCACATAGCGCGACTATGTGACAATCCTAAGTTTTGCCCAATGATCGTTGCTAAGCCTAAAGCCTACCCATTTAGTATTATGCACCATCGTTATAAGTCGTTGTGGTGAGGGTCAATCTACCCTAATAGCGCTATCCATATCTACTAACGGTCCTTTCCAAAGGGATTAATAGCAACTAATGTCCTTGGTAGTGTCGGGAGTTTTCAGTGGTTTCTCACGTCCATGTTGTACAAAGTCCACAACATGACGATCGATTGTTTTAGTCATTGGCAAATATAGCTTTCGTGTCCTCGACATTGTTGGCAAAACCCTCAACAATGCCGGCAAAATAGTTATTCGTTTTAGTATTCAAAATATCAAAGTGTTTCATAATAGCTTTCAAAGTGTACAAGTGTTTTCGTAATAGCATTGCGTATCAAATTGTTTTCGTTTAGCATTCAAGTGATAAAGCGTTTCAAAGAGTATTCGAGTATCAAATCGTTCCATAATAGTATTCAAGTATCAAAGCGTTTTTCAGCTTAAATATAGTTAAGCCTAAGACTCGCATTTCACCCCAAAAAGTATTAAAAGCGTTTAAAGAGTAGGGGTTTGTAACTCACTGTTTGCGAGGATAATCGTAAGCGGGATCGGTCGGAAAGTGTGCCGGGAATCACCGAACGCCTAATAATACCAAGTTTTGTTCAAGTGTTATTATGTTATTGTATAATATAGCAAATAGTCTTTAGTTAAACTTTAAGTGTCAAGGTCCAATTTGTCCAAAAATCGTCCGAAACGGTTATCGTTTTGTTTTAGTCCAAAGGTCCAAAATTAGCGTTTTTATTAATATGATATGTATAGTTTGGTCGCTGAAATGGTTTGGAATTTCCAACGAAATTTGGGCAGCGCTTCCGCGCCCAAATTTCATATCCAAAATTCCAAAGTCACTTTCCCGCTCACAATTCACATATATCACATAAACATATTTAAACATGTTCTTTTTAGCATATTAAGTCCAATACAAGTCACCAATGTGTTCATTTTTACCAAGCTCAGTCCCAAATGTCAAGTCTTAAAAGTCAGAATGCGTAACCAAGTTTTAAACGGCCAAAACGACGATTTTCGGGAAGGACAGCAGCATGTGTGCGTCGTCCTAGGCCTCAGGACGGCGCACATGCCGCTGTCTTTCCCGTTTTTGTGTTTTTCTTGTAAAATCGTTTATGTAAGTGTTAGATCTTGACATGCAATCGGTATAAACCTTATTAATCATCATTATATCAGTTTATATGTAACTTTTAACCATAAAGACAAAGATTTAAGCATCTTTTAATAAAAACCCGTTTTTGTATAAAAATGGTTATAAAACTTCATCAAAACTTGTTTTTATAGCTTAGATTATACATGCAATGAGTTATATTAGTAATATAAGTAAAAATGAGGAGTTTCTACCGAATGGAAGTGATTAGATGATGGTCTAGACGGATTTAGAGCTCCAAAAGTGTAGAAAACGTTTTGAAACCGAAATAACTTTGTTCCCCTTGCTTCCTTTGCTTGCTTAGAACTGATTTTAGGTGGATTTTAGTGGGTTTTGATGGCTGTAAGTGGATGTGTTTGTGGTGTTCTTGAGAGAGAATTAGAGAGAGTTTGTGGTGTGTGTGTGTTTTAAGTGTGTGTTTGTGTCTTTATAAAATGAAAATGAAAAGAAAATAGGTAGAGTAATGAAAGCGGTGTTTGTGACTGCCATCTTACAGTGAATGATGACTAAAACCCGAATTTGATTGGTGGTTTGTGTTTATAAAAACGAGACAACAACAAAAATACAAAAATTTTCGGACTGGGGTGTCCAGGACGTCGCACAAGGTGTGTGTGCGGCGTCCTGGCTTGTTTTGCCAGATTTTTGCGATTTTTCGTTTTTGCGTTTTGCTTCGTTGGACCTTTTTCGTTAAATGAAAGTTATAAATTATGATACGTTATGAACTTAGGAAAGTTCCTTAGGTGTTTTCTTGGTATTAGGACTTACATAATTTGATTCCGAAGTTGTTTTATGATTCCGATCCCGATCCGCGCTTAAAGGTTTAAATAAAGTAAACTTTCGTTTTAAGAGTTTTGTGTGAGTTACTACGAGCTTAGCTTAAGAGTTATGTCTACGTAACCACATAGCACATAAAATTAGTCATATCGGGCATCAAAATAAACACTTAGAAGTTATAAGTTAGCGTTCTCGACCTTAGTTTAGACGGTTGTCACATTCTCCCCACGTTGAAAGAATTTCGTCCCGAAATTTCAACTTGTGGTATTCGCTGTGGGAGAAGTGAAGAGATGAGGATACTTAAGCATCATCTGATCCTCTCGTTCCCAGGTATATTCGGGGCCTCGTTTTGCGTTCCATCGCACCCTCACTATCGGGATTGTACTGTGTCTCAGTTTCTTAGTTTCGCGATCTATGATTTCAATCGGTTCCTCGACAAATTGGAGTTTCTCGTCTAGTTGTACTTCCTCTAAAGGTGTGATAAGTGTTTCGTCCGATAGGCACTTTTTCAGTCTCGAAACATGAAAAGTGTTATGCATGTTACCGAGCTCTTGCGGTAGTTCTAAACGATATGCCACGGGACCTACCCTTTCGAGTATCTCAAATGGTCCCACGTATCTCGGGCTAAGCTTTCCTCGCTTTCCACGGCGTATTGCACCTTTCCAAGGTGACACCTTTAGAAGCACTTTGTCTCCGACTTGAAATTCTAGATCCTTTCTGCGCATATCAGCATAGCTCTTTGACGACTTCTCGCAGTCTTAAGTCTTTCCTTAATCGTTGTGATCTTATCAATCGTTTCTTGCACTACATCCATGCTAATTAGTTGTCGATCTCCTGGCTCCAGCCAACACAATGGAGATCGGCATTTCCTTCCGTAGAGAGCTTCAAAAGGAGCACAATTGATGCTAGCATGGTAGCTGTTATTGTAAGAGAACTCTATTAGTGGTAAGTGGTTATCCCAACTTCCTCCGAAGTCGATAACGCATGCTCTCAGCATGTCCTCCAGTGTTTGTATAGTGCGCTCGCTTTGACCATCAGTTTGCGGATGGTAAGCCGTGCTTAAGTCCAATCGTGTGCCAAGCGACTCTTGGAATGCCTTCCAAAATCTGGAAGTGAAGCGAGTATCTCTATCCGAGATGATTGACGTGGGTATTCCGTGACGTGTCACTACCTCGTTGATGTATATTTGGACAAGTTTTTCTACGTTAAAACTTTCCTTAATGGGAATGAAGTGTGCTGACTTCGTTAGTCGATCTACTATTACCCAGATCATGTCGTTACCCTTTGAGGTTCGAGGTAGCTTTGTGACGAAGTCCATTGTGATTTGCTCCCATTTCCACTCGGGAATTTCGGGTTGTTGTAGTAATCCGGAGGGTTTTTGATATTCGGCCTTCACTTTCGCACAAGTGAGGCATTTCTCTACATATAAAGCAACGTCTCTTTTCATTCCAGGCCACCAATAGTGTTCCTTGAGGTCCTTATACATTTTGCTTGACCCTGGATGAATGGAATATCGCGTTCGGTGTGCTTCATCCATGATGGTCTTCCTCAATTCGTTGGTCGTAGGAATCCAGGCTCGATCTTTAAAATGATAGACGTCGTCGCTCTTTCTTACGAAATCCTAGTCGTGATTATGCAGGGTTTCGACCTTTATGTTATCTGCCTCCAAAGCCTCATGCTGGGCACTCGCTATATGCGTCCTTAAGTCGGGTCTAAGGTAGATTCCTAATGCACGTACTCGGGTCGTCTGTTGCCTCTCCTTCCTGCTCAGGGAATCTGCTACGATATTCGCTTTGCCAGGGTGATACTTAATATCGCAGTCGTAGTCGCTAAGGAGTTCCAACCATCTCCTTTGCCTCATGTTGAGTAGCTTCTGCTCTAATATGTGTTGCAGACTCCTATGGTCCGTGAATACAGTGCATTTGGTTCCGTAGAGATAATGTCTCCAGATTTTTAGGGCAAAAACTATCGCTCCTAATTCTAGGTCGTGAGTGGCGTAATTGACCTCGTGTTTCTTAAGTTGCCGCGATGCGTAAGCTATGACCTTAGTTTAGATGCGTCACAATAAACTACGAAGTCTTCGTTTCCCTCAGGAAGAGTCAAGATTGGAGCGTTGCACAGTTTCGTTTTCAGGACATTGAAGGCTTGTTCTTGAGCATCTCCCCAGTTTAACTTCTCGTTCTTTTGGGTTAACTTTGTTAGGGGTTTAGCTATTTTAGAGAAATCCTGAATGAATCGCCGATAATACCCAGCCAATCCTAAAAATTGGCGGATTTCTGTCGGACTTTGGAGAGTTTTCCAATTCTCTATAGCCTCGATTTTTGATGGGTCAACGTGGATTCCAGATCCATTGACTACGTGACCGAGAAATTTGACTTCACGCAGCCAGAATTCGCACTTAGAAAACTTCGCGTAGAGTTGTTGTTCCTTGAGTAATTCCAATAACAGCTTTAAGTGCTCTGCGTGATCCTCTTTGGTACGCGAGTAGATCAAGATGTCGTCGATGAATACAATAACGAACTTGTCTAGATACGGTCGGCATACCCTATTCATCAAATCCATGAATACTGTCACACCCCGCTAAAGCGGAAACACGGAATGTGAAGAGCAAAGAATCATTTCACGAGTTATACCAAAAGTCAACGGTTCAAGTCATATATATTGAGATTAAAAGGTAATCATGTTTGAGAAATACAACCAAGATCCGTAAGTATAGAAAGACAAATACATAATAAAGTGTTTTTAATAAGACTCCCAAGTATCCAAGGTCTTTTCCCGTATTACTCTTCACATAACTAGCTTGACCCGCCTGAGCAATGCTCTTCATAACTTATGCTTAGTTCCTGAAACATGAGATAAAGTGTCAACTACGAAAACGTAGTGAGTGAGTTACAGTTTATGAATTGAAGAAAAGTTCCATTTAAAAGTTTATAAAGGTCCGAAACGAATTCAAGGTTTTACAAAAGTTTGAGAGTCGTTCGGGATCAAAGAGTTTCAAGATAAGATCAAGTACTTAAAATTCAAGAATAAATTAATTTCAAATAAGTTTAAGTACGATCGACGTGTAAGTAAAGTATATAAAAGTAGAAATTTCCAAAAAGGGAGATTAGCGGAGAAAAGTCGCTTAAAGAATTTATATACTTTTAAAAGGAAATCTAAGTAACGGGCAAATAGGTGCCCTAAGTTTGTAAAGACTAAATAGAATCAAATTTAGTCAAATAGTAGAAGCGGATAACAATCGCTAAAAGTTTATAAATTTATAAAGACTAAATAGAATTTAATTTAGTCAAGTAGGAGAAGCGGGTAACAGTCGCTAAAAATTTATAAATTATGCGTAAGTAACTAAATAGATTTCTTGTATCAACCTCTTGGCATCTATAACTTAAGTGTTCACACTAATCCGATTATCAACCGAGCGGCCCCAACTCCCCGCCTCTCAAACGGGAAGTTAAAAGAGAGAGAAATTCAGTAATATGTACTTAGACTGCCATCTAAGCAAGGAACGGTTCTTTCCTAAGTATCGATACCCACATAATTACTATACGGCTTAAGTAGTTAATAGTGTGTAAGAGAGAAACTAAACATAATTGGGCACTATGAAATTTTATTATAAAAAGAGAGAGAATCAACATCACTTAGAAACGTGTTATAGCTCCATCAAGGGTCGGTTACGCATACAAGTATCAATAAATAGTTGAGATAAAGAGATGAATCATTAATTATAAATAGAGAAAGAAATGTTTTACGCATAAGAAACCAAGTAGACGTTTCAATGTCAAAGTTTTAATAAGTATAAGTCAAAGTTTCATAAGTCAAAAGTCAAAGTTTAATAAGTCAAAAGTCAAAGTAGTTCAACAAGTTTAAAAGTCAAAATTTTCATACAAGTTTACAAAAGGTTGATCTCATGTTTCCCCCAAAAAGAGTACTTAAAATGTAAGAGTAGAG
Organism: Senecio squalidus; assembly: GCA_910822075.1. NCBI lineage: Eukaryota > Viridiplantae > Streptophyta > Magnoliopsida > Asterales > Asteraceae > Senecio > Senecio squalidus. Next base: position 25,120,552 of record CAJVGC010000582.1, read on the forward strand.
AGGGGTGTAACTCACGGATTGCGAAGAGATTGAGAACTCGGAAACTCGGTCGAAGTATGAAAGCCGGGAATCACAGATTGCCTAATAATACCAAGGTAGTTTAATGAGTTGTTACATTATTATGTTCTTATATATGATATAAGAGATTATGTAACTTTTGATTGTAATTAAGTGTTAAATCCAATATTATTCCGAAAATTTGGTCCGAAGCGATTAACGTTGCATTTAGTCCGAAAGGTTATTGTTTTTGATTATTACGTCTTAAGTGCTTTTGCTTACTGAAGTGATTTTCTAATTTCTAGGGAAATTTGGGCAGCGCTTCCGCGCCCAAATTTAATGCCAAAATTTATATCGTCACTTCCGCTCACAAATCACCTAAAACACGATAATATACATAATATAGTTCAAACAGTCCAAAGAGTCCAATACTAGTCACCAATGTTATTAGTTTTATTTATCTCAGTCTAAAATGATAGCGGTAAAAGTCCAGAATATAATCATGATCTTAAAACGAGTTAAAACGACAAATTTCGGGGGAACAGCAGCCTGGTGCTGCGCACCAGGGCACTGGTGCTGCGCACCAGCTGCTGTCCCGATTCTTGTTTTGTGTTTTTCTTGCTAAAAACGTTTTGTGACTTAAAGATTTCGACATGCAACCAGTAGATACTTATAATATGATGTTTTTCTCAGTTTCTAAACAACTTTTAGCCACAAAATCATAGATCTAGGTGCTATTTAGACAAAAATCGTTTTTATATAAAAATGACATAATCTCCACAAATATTCGTTTTTGTTGTTTAGATTGTACATGCAATTAGTAAATATTATTCAAAACATCATTTCAACAGTTTCTAAAATATTTTTGTTCTCAGATTTGTGGATTTAAAGAGTGTTTCGGGGTTAAAAACGTTTTTGACCATAAAGGTCAAAGATTTGTATGAAAGTACATTTTCAACCGTTGGATCTTCCATGCAATTGAATATTTATGTAAAAGTAGTAAAAGAAAGTAATCTACCGGAGGAAAAGCTTGGATGATGAGTTTTTGGTCGGATTTGGTCTTCAAAAATCTTTACAACGGTGGTCCTTTTTCGAAATAACAATACCCACTTGCTTCTCTTGATGAAAGGGACGATTTGTATGGATTAGAAATGATTTTTAGTGGTGTAATATCACTGGCTTTTCTTGAGTTTTAGAGAGAAAGTTGAGAGAAACTTGAACTAGGTGTAAATGAGTGTGTGTTTTGATTTTTGGTAAATGAAAATGAGAATAGAAAAGAAAAGACAATGGGGGGTGATTAATTCTGACCTTGGGACAGTAATTTAGCAGTAAAGGCACGTTTGTGATTGGCCAATATGGGTGGTGGTGGAGTAAAACGAGAAAAGGACTGAAAATGTAATTTTTTTGAAAATTCTGGGGCCGGTGCTGCGCACCCAGCAAGGGGTGCTGCGCACCGGGCACTTTTCCGAAATTTTGATTTTCGTTTTCGCGTTATTGCTTCGTTGGACCTTTTTGTTAATTGAAAGTTCTTAATTATGATAAGTTATGAACTTAGGAAAGTTCAATAGGTGTTTTCCTTGGTATTAGGACTTATAATTTGATTCCGGAAGTTATTCCGACACTAGTTTCGACAAAGTAGAGACTCAAAAAGTTACGAACCAGAATAAAGCGAACGAGACAAAAAGTAACTAACGTTTCGAACCGATATAACAACAGAATAAGTACCTGAATTTTGACGGTTGTCACATTCTCCCCGGGTTGAAAGAAATTTCGTCCCGAAATTTAGTGCGTCTTATCAGGTAGAAGAGTTCTCGAACAGATGGGGATACTTCTGACGGATTTGGTCCTCACGTCTCCATGTGAGATCGGGACCACGTCGAGAATCTCCACTGAGACTTGATGATAGATGAAAGACTTGCCTGGGTTGTTTGACCTTCCGGTCAACAAACTTAGGCGGTTCATCAAAGAGTTTGAGTTCGGCATTGATTTTGACCTTGTCGAGGGGGTTGACGATGGTCTCATCAGATAGGTGCCTCTCGAGGGTGAGACATGGAAACATGTATGTATTAACGTTTGAAGGAATCAGGTGGATCTGAAGGCGATGAGCGATCGGACTAACACGTCCTAAGACTTAGTTTGGACTGGCGTACCTAGGGCTCAGTCAGCCGCGTCTCCAGAAGCAGGCTATCCCTTCCCATGGCGATACCTTGGGAGGTACTCTATTGCCATCTTGGGACTCGGGGGTTTTCTTCTGGTTGGTTACGTAGCTTTTCTGACGGGTACGGGATACTTTCAGTCTTTCACGAATGAAGGGAGGCGTCGGACCTTGCAAGTCGTCAATCGTTAGCTTCTAGCCAACAGAGCAGTGACCGACACTTGCGTCCAAATAGGTATCGAAGGGTTCGCTCTTGGTGCTGGCACGGAAGTCGTTGTCATAGGTGAACTCAGGGGTGGTGAGTATCTCGGCTCCCTATGAAGGTAACTACACGCGCTCTCAGCATTTCATCAAGCGTTTGGATCGTCCTTTCGTTCTGACCATCGGTCAGAGGGTGGTACGTGGTGAGGAGGTCTAGTCGCGTCCCTAGCGATTCTCTGGAGGGCATTCCAAAGCGGACGGGGCGCAGATCGACTATCCTTGTCGGCGGTGATGAGGAGAGGGGTTTTGATATTTCGCCTTGACCTTGGGGTGAGTGAGGCACTTGGTTATGTGCAAGGCGGTATCCCTTTTCCATGACTGGCCGCCATCAATATTCTCGGGAATCCTCGTACAACACGTCGGATTCCGGGTGGATGGAACATCGAGATCGGTGGCCCTCGTCAAAAGGAGTTCACGACGATTCTCAGATTCTGAATTTCATGCTCAGTCATTGACGCAGTGGGTTACGCCTAGTCTGAGTCCGAATTTCTTCATGGTTGATAACATAATCAGGGAAATGTACTTCTCGGAGCCCAAATATACGCCTTGAGAATTTGGCGTACGATTTCCAACTTCTGGGGAGTCCTTAGAATGAGCTTAAGGTGTTTCACGTGATTTTCTTTGTTCCTGGAGTATATGAGAAAGTCGTTTATGAATACGATTACGAATCTGTCCAAGTATGGCCTACACACTCTGTTCATTAGATTCATGAATACCGTTGGTGTGTTGACTAGGCCAAATGGCATGACGGAAATTCGTAATGTCCGTATCGAGTTCGAATGCGGCCTTAGGAATGCCGGTTTTACTGACACGAACCTCACGATAATCTGAGCGGAGGTCTACCTTTGAGATGCAAGTTGCCTCCAGCAACTTACTCGAATAGGTCGTCGATCCTCGGGGGTGATTATCGGTTCTTGTCGGTCAGCTCGTTAGGTTTGCTCATAATGGGTGTACAGGCGGAGGGATCCGTCTTTCTTGTTGATAGGGAAACTCGGGGCTCGCCAGGGGGCGAACTTGAGCGAACAGAGTCATGGTTTAGGGGTTCTTGCAGTTGCTTGGCAGCTTTTGCATTTTGAGTGGTGCCAGACGACATGGTATCATGGCTATCGGTGTTATGCCAGGAACGAGGTCTATACGGGATTTCGACTTGTCATTGCGGCGGTAGCCCAGGAAAATCCTCAGGAAAGACTCTGGGTGGTCCTTGACTACGAGAATGTCTTGGACTCGGCTTTCCTTAGGTTTACCTCTGGCGACATGGGCGAGGGGTGCGTCGTAGTCCTCCTCGAGGTACTTGCACACTTTCAAGGAAGACATGATGCGAAGTCGTCGTCCAGGTTTACCCTTTTTGGACGACGAGAGTTTGACTCCCTGAAGAAGGGGGAATACAGATGAGTTTGCCGAAACAGACGGTCTTGGTTCGAAAATAAAATAGCTGGTGCAATTGGATGATAGTATCAAAGCTTTCCAGTGCGATGGGAATTAGCTGGATGGGGAAATTTTTCGGGTAAGCATGGTGAACCTCCTAAGATTGTATTCATAGCTTCGAGCTCTTGACCGTTGGCATATTCGATAGTGAGTTACCCTTAAGAGCTTTAGATCCCAGGTAAATGAGGGGTCTAAATCCTACGGAGACAGAGCTTCTTTCAGCTCTTGTATCGAATAGCATGGAAGAAGGATGGAAGGGAAACGTACACGTAACGGTACTGGGTCCGGACGTGCTTCCTTGGCTGTGATTTCGAGAGTATAGAAAGCTTTTGTGGTATTCGCTATGGGGCAAGTCCCACGGATGTGTTGGTTGCTTGTTATTGTTTCTCCTTGTGGGCTAATGATGAATATTCCTTTTCTCATTTCCCCCCTCGCTGGATGCGGTTTGGAGGGAAAGGGAGGTTGTTGGTTTCCAAGGTTTTCGTCCTCATCCTGTTGGGTTGATACAGGAGGGAGAAGGGTTTTACTGTTTCTAAGGGGTTCACCTTCTTCTTGCTCGATGGTGGCTGGGAAGAAGGGGAGGTTATGGTCAGGGTTGTACTTCGGGTAGTCGACGTTGGGATTGTCGTCCCCGAAAATTCCGTTGTTGATCCCATCGATGGTCTGGGCGACCGTGCTTGGGAGTGCCGCTTTGAACTGCGCAGTTATCTGCTCAGCCATAAGGTCAACGCGGCTTCTCTTGGGCGGCATGGTTCCACAATGGAAAGAAGGAATTAGTTTAGGGCGTACGAATAGGAATTTGTGATAAGAATTTAACTCAGGGGTTAATAGTAACCAATACACAGGAGTAATATGAACGGATAATTAGTACATGCACGATGATGATTTAAGCGATACGATAGAATGGTTCAACGACGATGTCAGGGTTCGCACGAGAACGGCGAGTATAGACGATAAGGGTAGAGAATTCACATTAATAATAATACTAAGGAGTCAATAACATAGTTCGGAATAAGAAAGAGAGAGTACGAGTATGATACAAGGAAACAATGATAAGAACGACCTTGGGTTGTGTTCAGGGGAAAGTTACAACTCAAGCCTTTGGTACAAATACCAAGCAAATCCGATTGATGATGCCTTTCTGGAAACATCTTAGCGGCAATGACCGCCAATAGAGTCCCCATGATTAAACACGTCCCAACGAGATGCTGCACAGTTCGTGTCGTGGCTCGGGTCGAGGCGATGATTCGCAACGACTGCTCGGACAACTGGTGCGCAACATCGGTGACTTCGCTGTTGAGGAGCCCTTGTTACTGGGTCTCCTTGCAAGTCCCCGAACCTCTCGGTGGAAGTGGAAGAATGCGGCCGGCGAGAGAGGCTGAAGGAAAGGTGAAATCATAGGTCGGGAGAGTCTGGTCTCCTGGGCACGTCGCCTTTCCTCTAGGAACTGGCGTTCCCGATGGTACCAATCCATGGTCGGTATATGGAGAGGAGTGGGTTGAGATGGATAGGACTGTTATCCGGTAATCCGATCAGGCAGACGGCCAGGGTGGATGAGCTGTATACGCGCGGTCAACCTAGGGTGAGGCCCTTAGGACGGTGGCGATGCTGTAGCGGGCGCTGGTGGAGGAAGGGGTAGTACAGTCCTCGGGCTGGATCCGCTATTGCTGCTGCTCGCCATCGACGTATCCTCCGTCGGGTCGGTCGTCTGGTGACGTTGACTCTCGGAGGTCGTGTGGCCCTTTGAAGGTTCGCGCAATGAGGAAACGGCTCGGGAGGGAATCGTGACTGAGATCGAAAAAGTGATCGCGAACGGGAGTACTGAGACGTGACGAATCTGCGAACATCGAGTTACACAAGTACGGGGGAAACTAGAAATAGGAAACACATAATTAGATTGCATGCGCGGGTCAGTTATGTGAGAATCGGGAATTGATAAGACCGGGAATTTTTGACCCAAAAACCGTTAACGATAGCAATTCCTTTTCCGTTCTTGCATAATTCAATTTGAACTACGGGTGGTTGATCAAGTCACGCATAGTTGAAAAAGATAATCATGCAATTGCGGAAAATAATATACTAAAGTTTGAACCCGAAAATGATTTTTTTCTGAAAAGCCTTGGTTATAGTTTTGGTTTCGAAAACTTTTTGAAAAATTTTTAAAACCGTTTTCACTATAACCCGTGCTCTGATACCAAGTCTGTCACACCCCGCTAAAGCGGAAACACGGAATGTGAAGAGCAAAGAATCATTTCACGAGTTATACCAAAAGTCAACGGTTCAAGTCATATATATTGAGATTAAAAGGTAATCATGTTTGAAAAATACAACCAAGATCCGTAAGTATAGAAAGACAAATACATAATAAAGTGTTTTTAATAAGACTCCCAAGTATCCAAGGTCTTTTCCCGTATTACTCTTCACATAACTAGCTTGACCCGCCTGAGCAATGCTCTTCATAACTTATGCTTAGTTCCTGAAACATGAGATAAAGTGTCAACTACGAAAACGTAGTGAGTGAGTTACAGTTTATGAATTGAAGAAAAGTTCCATTTAAAAGTTTATAAAGGTCCGAAACGAATTCAAGGTTTTACAAAAGTTTGAGAGTCGTTCGGGATCAAAGAGTTTCAAGATAAGATCAAGTACTTAAAATTCAAGAATAAATTAATTTCAAATAAGTTTAAGTACGATCGACGTGTAAGTAAAGTATATAAAAGTAGAAATTTCCAAAAAGGGAGATTAGCGGAGAAAAGTCGCTTAAAGAATTTATATACTTTTAAAAGGAAATCTAAGTAACGGGCAAATAGGTGCCCTAAGTTTGTAAAGACTAAATAGAATCAAATTTAGTCAAATAGTAGAAGCGGATAACAATCGCTAAAAGTTTATAAATTTATAAAGACTAAATAGAATTTAATTTAGTCAAGTAGGAGAAGCGGGTAACAGTCGCTAAAAATTTATAAATTATGCGTAAGTAACTAAATAGATTTCTTGTATCAACCTCTTGGCATCTATAACTTAAGTGTTCACACTAATCCGATTATCAACCGAGCGGCCCCAACTCCCCGCCTCTCAAACGGGAAGTTAAAAGAGAGAGAAATTCAGTAATATGTACTTAGACTGCCATCTAAGCAAGGAACGGTTCTTTCCTAAGTATCGATACCCATAATTACTATACGGCTTAAGTAGTTAATAGTGTGTAAGAGAGAAACTAAAACATAATTGGGCACTATGAAATTTTATTATAAAAAGAGAGAGAATCAACATCACTTAGAAACGTGTTATAGCTCCATCAAGGGTCGGTTACGCATACAAGTATCAATAAATAGTTGAGATAAAGAGATGAATCATTAATTATAAATAGAGAAAGAAATGTTTTACGCATAAGAAACCAAGTAGACGTTTCAATGTCAAAGTTTTAATAAAGTATAAGTCAAAGTTTCATAAGTCAAAAGTCAAAGTTTAATAAGTCAAAAGTCAAAGTAGTTCAACAAGTTTAAAAGTCAAAATTGTCATACAAGTTTACAAAAGGTTTGATCTCATGTTTCCCCCAAAAAGAGTACTTAAAATGTAAGAGTAGAGAGGGGTGTAACTCACGGATTGCGAAGAGATTGAGAACTCGGAAACTCGGTCGGAGTATGAAAGCCGGGAATCACAGATTGCCTAATAATACCAAGGTAGTTTAATGAGTTGTTACATTATTATGTTCTTATATATGATATAAGAGATTATGTAACTTTTGATTGTAATTAAGTGTTAAATCCAATATTATTCCGAAAATTTGGTCCGAAGCGATTAACGTTGCATTTAGTCCGAAAGGTTATTGTTTTTGATTATTACGTCTTAAGTGCTTTTGCTTACTGAAGTGATTTTCTAATTTCTAGGGAAATTTGGGCAGCGCTTCCGCGCCCAAATTTCATGCCCAAAATTTATATCGTCACTTCCGCTCACAAATCACCTAAAACACGATAATATACATAATATAGTTCAAACAGTCCAAAGAGTCCAATACTAGTCACCAATGTTATTAGTTTTATTTATCTCAGTCTAAAAATGATAGCGGTAAAAGTCCAGAATATAATCATGATCTTAAAACGAGTTAAAACGACAAATTTCGGGGGAACAGCAGCCTGGTGCTGCGCACCAGGGCACTGGTGCTGCGCACCAGCTGCTGTCCCGATTCTTGTTTTGTGTTTTTCTTGCTAAAAACGTTTTGTGACTTAAAGATTTCGACATGCAACCAGTAGATACTTATAATATGATGTTTTTCTCAGTTTCTAAACAACTTTTAGCCACAAAATCATAGATCTAGGTGCTATTTAGACAAAAATCGTTTTTATATAAAAATGACATAATCTCCACAAATATTCGTTTTTGTTGTTTAGATTGTACATGCAATTAGTAAATATTATTCAAAACATCATTTCAACAGTTTCTAAAATATTTTTGTTCTCAGATTTGTGGATTTAAAGAGTGTTTCGGGTTAAAAACGTTTTTGACCATAAAGGTCAAAGATTTGTATGAAAGTACATTTTCAACCGTTGGATCTTCCATGCAATTGAATATTTATGTAAAAGTAGTAAAAAGAAAGTAATCTACCGGAGGAAAAGCTTGGATGATGAGTTTTTGGTCGGATTTGGTCTTCAAAAATCTTTACAACGGTGGTCCTTTTTCGAAATAACAATACCCACTTGCTTCTCTTGATGAAAGGGACGATTTGTATGGATTAGAAATGATTTTTAGTGGTGTAATATCACTGGCTTTTCTTGAGTTTTAGAGAGAAAGTTGAGAGAAACTTGAACTAGGTGTAAATGAGTGTGTGTTTTGATTTTTGGTAAATGAAAATGAGAATAGAAAAGAAAAGACAATGGGGGGTGATTAATTCTGACCTTGGGACAGTAATTTAGCAGTAAAGGCACGTTTGTGATTGGCCAATATGGGTGGTGGTGGAGTAAAACGAGAAAAGGACTGAAAATGTAATTTTTTTGAAAATTCTGGGGCCGGTGCTGCGCACCCAGCAAGGGGTGCTGCGCACCGGGCACTTTTCCGAAATTTTGATTTTTCGTTTTCGCGTTATTGCTTCGTTGGACCTTTTTGTTAATTGAAAGTTCTTAATTATGATAAGTTATGAACTTAGGAAAGTTCAATAGGTGTTTTCCTTGGTATTAGGACTTATAATTTGATTCCGGAAGTTATTCCGACACTAGTTTCGACAAAGTAGAGACTCAAAAAGTTACGAACCAGAATAAAGCGAACGAGACAAAAAGTAACTAACGTTTCGAACCGATATAACAACAGAATAAGTACCTGAATTTTGACGGTTGTCACAAATACCGCCGGTGCATTTGTGAGTCCAAATGGCATTACCAAGAATTCGTAGTGTCCGTATCTAGTGCGGAATGCGGTTTTCGGTATATCATTTTCTGAAACCAACACTTGGTGATAACCGGACCTTAAGTCAATCTTTGAAAAGTAGGTTGCGCCTTGAAGTTGATCGAAAAGGTCGTCGATTCGTGGAAGAGGATATCGGTTCTTGACGGTTAGTTTATTCAATTCTCGGTAGTCGATGCACATGCGAAACGATCCATCCTTCTTCTTCACGAATAGGATCGGCTCTCCCCATGGTGATGAGCTTGGTCGGATAAATCCTTTATCCAGTAATTCTTGAACTTGGTTGGATAATTCCTGCATCTCAGTCGGAGCTAGTCGATATGGCGTCCTTGCCACCGGTGCCGCTCCAGGAATTACCTCGATCCTAAATTCAACTTGCCTCTGAGGTGGTAATCCAGGTAGTTCTTCGGGAAATTACTTCCGGATAGTTTCTAACTATCGGTACATCCTTAAGGTCTGCTGCTTTTGCCTGTTTGTCCTTTATGTTCACTAATAATGCAAAGCAGCCCTTATTCAAGTACTTGCGCATCTTCATCACCGATATAAGCTTCGAAGTTTGGCCCGGCCTATCTCCTTGTACTATCAATTCCTTTCCATCTCCTAACAGCATTCGTACCGTTTTATCTAAACAAAATATCCTCGCGTCTCGGATGGTCAACCAGTCCATTCCTATTACTACGTCAAAGCTCTTAAGTTCGATAGGGATTAGATCTATTTCGAAAGAGTGGTTAGCTAGGGTTATTGTGCAATTCTTAATTACGTCGCTAGCCTAGTATTCTTGTCCATTTGCGTATTCTACCGTAAACTTTTCACTTAGGGGTTCGGTGTCTAAAGCAATCAAGGGCCTAAACTCTAAGGACACAAAACTTTTGTCCGCGCCTGAGTCAAACAATACTGAGGCATAATAGTTGTTAAGGAGAAATGTACCTGCAATCACCCGGGGGTCGTTCCTTGCTTCTTCAGCACCAATCTCAAAGGCTCTACCGCGGCCTTGTCCCCGGTCGTTTCCCCTCTGATTGTTCTGATTCTGGTTTTGCGGTGGGTTTTGATTGCGGTTCTGGTTTGGGTTTCGGGCAGGGTTTAGCCTGGGACAAGCATTTCGGTAGTGGTTTGGGTTTCGGGCAGGCTTCCGCGCCCAAATTTCATTTCCAAAATTCCAAAGTCACTTTCCCGCTCACAATTCACATATATCACATAAACATATTTAAACATGTTCTTTTTAGCATATTAAGTCCAATACAAGTCACCAATGTGTTCATTTTTACCAAACTCAGTCCCAAATGTCAAGTCTTAAAAGTCAGAATGCGTAACCAAGTTTTAAACGGCCAAAACAACGATTTTCGGGTGGGACAGCAGCATGTGTGCGTCGTCCTAGGCCTCAGGACGGCGCACATGCCGCTGTCTTTCCCGTTTTTGTGTTTTTCTTGTAAAATCGTTTATGTAAGTGTTAGATCTTGACATGCAATCGGTATAAACCTTATTAATCATCATTATATCAGTTTATATGTAACTTTTAACCATAAAGACAAGGATTTTTGCATCTTTTAATAAAAACCCGTTTTTGTATAAAAATGGTTATAAAACTTCATCAAAACTTGTTTTTATAGCTTAGATCATACATGCAATGAGTTATATTAGTAATATAAGTAAAAAGGAAGAGTTTCTACCGAAAGAAAGTGGTTAGATGATGGTCTAGACGGATTTAGAACTCCAAAAGTGTAGAAAACGTTTTGAAACCGAAATAGCTTTGTTCCCCTTGCTTCCTCTTGTTGTTAGAACGATTTTAAGGTGGATTTTAGTGGGTTTTGATGGCTGTAAGTGGCTGTGTTTTTGGTGTTCTTGAGAGAGAATTAGAGAGAGTTTAGGTGTGTGTGTGTTTTAAGTGTGTGTTTGTGTCTTTATAAATTGAAAATGAAAAGAAAATAGGTAGAGTAATGAAAGGGGTGTTTGTGACTGCCATCTTACAGTGAATGATGACTAAAACCCGAATTTGATTGGTGGTTTGTGTTTATAAAAACGAGACAACAACAAAAATACAAAATTTTTCGGACTGGGGTGTCCAGGACGTCGCACAAGGTGTGTGTGTGGCGTCCTGGCTTGTTTTGCCAGATTTTTGCGATTTTTCGTTTTTGCGTTTTGCTTCGTTGGACCTTTTTCGTTAAATGAAAGTTATAAATTATGATACGTTATGAACTTAGGAAAGTTCCTTAGGTGTTTTCTTGGTATTAGGACTTACATAATTTGATTCCGAAGTTGTTTTATGATTCCGATTCCGATCTGCGCTTAAAGGTTTAAATAAAGTAAACTTTCGTTTTAAGAGTTTTGTGTGAGTTACTACGAGCTTAGCTTAAGAGTTATGTCTACGTAACCACATAGCACATAAAATTAGTCATATCGGGCATCAAAATAAACACTTAGAAGTTATAAGTTAGCGTTCTCGACCTTAGTTTAGACGGTTGTCACACCCGATATCTCGTTTGCAGTTAACAAAGTGTGCCAGTTTATCCATGCTCCGACAGAAAACCATTGGTTTGAGGTTAAAAGAATTTTACGTTATCTTCATGGCATTGTTAACTATGGTATGCTTATTAGACAGGCCTATGGATCAACATTTCAAGCTTTTACTGATGCTAATTGGCAATATGATTCACAAAGTCATGAATCTTCTCTGAAAGCCTTCTCTGATGTTGATTGGACAGGTTGTCTAGATGATCGTCGGTCCACGGGGGGATTTACTATCTATTTGGGCTCTAACCTCATTTCATGGACCGCTCGCAAACAACGCACAGTTTCTCGATCTTCTACCGAGTTTGAATACAAAGCTCTTGTTGATACTGTTGCTGAACTTACTTGGCTTCAAGCTCTTCTTCGTGAACTTGGTGTTCATACACCTTCAGCTCGTATTATATGGTGTGACAATCTAGGTGCAACATATCTTTCAGCTAATCTGGTCTTCCATGCACGAACAAAGCAAATGGAAGTTGATTATCATTTTGTTCGCGAAAAGGTTGCTCAAGGGGATCTTCGAGTGCAACACATATCTACAAATGATCAGATTGCAGACATCTTTACAAAGCCATTGCTTACTCCTAGTTTTATGTTTCTACGATCCAAGCTACAAGTCGTTCCCCGTCCTTAGCTTCTGGGGGCGTATTAGACAAATATGTAAATATGTAATTAGACCCAACTAATATAATGGGCTTTAGGGTTTAAGTTAGCTTGGTACACAAGACTAGTATAAACTATATATTCATACCTATGTACATCATTCTATAACACAATCAATATACAATACCGTGGTTTAACTTCGGAGACCCATTCCCTAATATCGAGATAGAAGCAGAGCCCAAACAAGCTTTAATCCAACCAATCCACTTACTCCCAAACCCCATTTGCTCTATCATCGATAATAAAAACTCCCAATTTATACAATGGTAAGCTTTTTCGGAATCCACTTTAAACGACATACCCTTTTTCCTTCGTCTTTCGCAAAAATCAATCACCTCATTTGCAATAGGCACTCCGTCAAGAATCGATCTACCGCTAATAAAAGCACTTTGAACATCACTAATAATCGATCCAATTACCCTTTTAATTCTTTCAGAAAGGATTTTTGCAACTATCTTATAATAACATCCTATGAGACTAATCGGTTTATAATCTCCTACACCAATGGGATTACTCACCTTGGGAATGAGCGATATAAATGAGTCATTACAACTGTTTCTAATACACTCATTTTCCCAAAACCACCGCAACGCAATAAGGAAATTGCCTTTAATTAATTCCCAAAATTGCTTGATAAATTAAAAGTTAAATCTATTCGGACCCGATGATTTTGAACTCCCACACATTTTAACTTCACTCCACACCTCTTCATCCGTGAAAGGGATCTCCAACTTTTTATTTTCCTCCGTCGACAATCTTTTAAACCGACTACTCGAAAACGAAGGTCTATCATAATCAAACTCTGTAAACACCTTCTTGAAGTATTCCTCCACCCAATTTTTTATCACGCTAGGCTCCTCACTCCATTCCCCGTCCACCAATAAACCCGCAAAGCCCACTTTTCTACTCCTCTTGCTCACCATATTATGAAAAAGTTTGGAGTTTTCGTCGCCCTCCGCGTGCCATTTAACTCTAGCTCGTTGCTTCAAGATTCCAATATAAAATTCTATTTTTCTTGAGCCACACTTTACGAGCCTCTATCCATCTGTTAGTTTCCTGCCTGGATAATTTTTTATTTTATGCTATCTTTTCCCATCGCGAAGTTTCCTTCTCAGGCTTATGAATCTCTTCCTTTAAGTTCCCATATCTTTCTCGACTCCACTTTTTAAGTGTCGACATGACATTTTTGAGTTTAACTCGAACCACGCAATCAGGCATACAAGAGGAATCGGGGTTGTTCCAAGTTGTCTTCACGATTTCTGCCACATCAACTTCTTTCCACCATACCTCTAAAAGCTTAAACGGCTTTGGTCCAAAATCACGATCCATCTCCTTTAACATAATGGGGCAGTGATCAGACAACTTCCTACCCAAAGCCACCCACGAAACGTTCCTCCATATAACCAACAATCCATCCGAGACTAAGAACCTGTCAAGCTTATTAAATTTATCTCCAATATCTCTAACTCTAGTAAACCTCTTACCATCGAGAGGAATATCTATTAAACGACCAATTCTAATGAAATTATTAAAAGCATCAGCATAGCACCCCTCTGACTAAATTGGCAATTAAAACGTTCATCCGCTCCTCTTACTTCATTAAAAGAGAGAATGTCACAAATCTTCCTTGGGGTTAGTCAGTTTTTCACGTATCGTCCTTTTTCGAAAAAATTAGCAACAACCATCCTTTAGATATTTTATTTTGTCGCCGACAATCCTTTTCTCACCTGAAAAGACTAAAATACCCTCTCTTTAATTTATCCCTCAAATAATCTCTCTCTTCAATTCTTCACTCTTTAATCTTAAAATCCCATTTTCCAGATTTACCTTTTTTATTAACAATTAAAAAAATTAAAGATGGTAACGACGTCGTTTAACTGGTGGCGGACCGACAGAACACACCGAGGAACACCAGTGGTCATGAAAATGGAGAGTCCAAACAACTGGTCAATGGTGGAACTGGAAGAATCTCAATCCGATGATGATTTCTTAAACGACACCGTTTCAAAAGGAATACATAACAAAAACGCCAAACAATTAACATGGGTTTTACTTTTGAAAGCTCACCGTGCCGCCGGTTTTATCACCTCCATTGGTTCGGCTACATTCTTCCTCGCCGTCGCCGTCCGCCGTTGTCTCTCCGTCGGCCAAACCGACATTCATAAAAACACAAAAACAAGACAATTTTATTCTTGTATAAAAATTTCTTTGGGTCTCGATATTACTCTTAGGCTTTGAATTAGCTGCTTATACATGGCATTTCGGAGCTCCGGATTTAAAGGGGTTGTTTCATTCGGTTTATTCTAGATGGGTTTTAATTCGGGTCGGGTATCTTGCTCCACCGCTTCAGTTGTTAACAAATGCTTGTATCTATGTGTTTCTTGTACAAAGTTGGATAGATTAGTATTATGATTTGTTTATGTTGTCGAAAATCGAGGAATGTGAGTCTTTTTCTTATATGTAAAACTGACTTACTTTTAGGATCTTAAATGTTCCCGAGTTGGTTGCAGAATAGGATAATGTGAGAGAGAAAGGTTTGAATGATGATGATGATTAATCTGGGAAGATGAGAGGGATGAGAGAGATTATTTGAGGGATAAATTAAAGAGAATGTATTTTAGTCTTTTTAGGTGAGAAAATGACTGTCGATGACCAAATAAAATATCTAAAGGATAGTTGTTGCTACTTTTTTCAAAAAAAGACAATACGTGAAAAACTGACTAACCCCAAAGACGATTTATGACATTCTCTCTCATTAAAATCAGCAAATATTCACCACACAGCCTCGATGCTATTAATAACACTAAGCAACTTTCTCCATAAACCAATCCTACAACTCTCATTCCTTGGCCCGTACACGTTTACCCGTCTCACCGTTACGTCTTTCCCGATCCATTTACCAATCACAACCAGATAATTCACTTCCCCAAATACATTTGGTTGACCTCCTCGCACAAACCTCTGACATTAACCGAAATAGCTTTAAACATCTAAACCTTAAGAATCGACCAAGCAGAATCCCAACATCTTTACCAACCTCTATAGCAAGCTCTTTTAGTCTGCCCATGCTCATCCTTCCATGCCAAGTCCCGACGATTTTATTGCCCCTTTTTTTTAGTTATTTTCTTGCTTTTTTCCCTTTTTAACTTTTTCTGATTCACTCCCATTTGGTCACAAGAACCATTTACGTTATTATTCATTCCAAAATAGTCCTGAGGCCCAGCATCAGTTACCACCTTTTGGCCCAAGGAAAGATGACCATGAGACTTCTTGAGTCCCAACCCATTAAGAGGCCCACTACCATCTACATCAAATTTTCTTAATACCCTTTCCGCGTTAAAAGCCTGCACCTTATATAATATACCATTAAAATATAAAGTAAAAGTCCAATATTTTGATTTTTGTATTGGGTTTGGTTTTTGTTTTACTTTTAAAACAGAACAGAAAAAATCGAACTACACCATATATAATATACCATTAAAATATAAAGTTTTGAGTTAATTATAAAAATCATCCTGAATGTTTATCTTAAATTACGGATTTCGTCCCTAAGTTTAAAAAGTTGCATAAATCATCCACTTTTAGAAACTAATTACCTTTTTCATCCCTAAGATTTGCTCCAAATACGGATTTTATCCCCAAAGTTTGTCCTCAATTACGGATTTGTTCCCTAAGGTTTGCCCCAGTTACGGGTGCAAATTAGAAATTAGGGACGAAAAGCGTAATTGATTTCTAAACTTGGACGATTTATGCAACTTTTTAAACCTAGGAACGAAATTCATAATTTTGGATAAACCATAAGGACGATTTATGTAATTAACTCTAAAGTTTTTATATTTAATTATTATTATTATACTTGTTTCTTAGCCCAAAATTATGATAGGTAGTATAACAAAATATTATAGTTTAATGACTCCAAATTTTTAAGTGAACTTGATTGAAAAAAAAAACCCAAAGAAAATGTTTATTAAGCCAAACAGGTTAAAGCCTAATAAAAAAGATTAAAATCGAACCAAACTTGGCAAAAAAAAAAGAAAATTCAAACAAAATGGTTGCTAATTTTTAAAAACCAAAAATTTCAATTTAGTTTCGGTTCCATGCACAAAACCGAGTCAAAACAAACTATGCTCGTCCCTAGCATTCTATATAGCACTAGATCATTCATTGGTACCATTTATGTTCACTTCTATTGTTATACACTTGTACGCTATTAACTAAAATTGATTATCTTCTCTAGATTTTGGTTTTAAATCGATTGATACGGCTAACTTGTTTCATAAATTCATAAACGAGTTAGGTTAGAATTATCAATATACTTAATTTACAAAGTAATTATGTTAGTAAACAGTATTTATTTATATTGATATAATCAATGATTAACAAAGTAATAATAAAATTCACACGTGCTATAGTGGTTAAGACTCTTTGCTCTTAAGTAAGGGGTCTGTTGTTCAAACCCTGTCTACAACAAGAAATTAAATTATTTTTTTAATTATTGTCTCCTTTTACTCCTTAAATTTTTATTTATATTTTCTAATAGTATTGTTTTTTTTTCTTTCACTTTAACCCCTTAGATGTTATTATTATTTATATTTAACCTTTTATAACTACTACTATTTATACTTTTAACTTCTATTAATATTTTCTTATTGCTTTAAATCTTAACTTTATCATTAGAGTTTTTAACCCTTAAAATCTTTTAATAACATTATTAACTATATATTACTAATATAATTAATTATTACTACTATTTATATTAATATCATATTATAATCTTTGTTTATAGTATTGTGATTATTATTACTATTGCAAGAACTAACAAATATAACTATAATATTTTTATTTTTTGAAAGTTAATGTAAAAATGATCAAATAAAAAAACTTTAAACCAACAATTATAATTAAATAATTTTAATTCTCGTTGCAACACGTGAACAATGAAAAACCTTGTTGATTATCATTACCCATTTTCAACCCACCAAACTTGATTACATATAAACCTGATATTCTTTAAAATAAGTTATATATTTTACCAAGTAATATATATCATGTATATTCCAAGTATTTTGATTAAATTAATGATTTTATATAATTTTTCATTTTTTTTTCTCTTCAAAATCTCAACTCACTTATTGTGTATTGTGTATGACCCTCACAATCTCTTCTTATTCATTATCGCGCCGTGTAACGCCTATTCACTTCTAGGTGATGAAATAGTTATCTATGATATTCAAACTAGCTTATTGCCCATGTGTTACATGGAGTCTTATAAAAAACGTTTTGTTAAAAACGGTTAATTTTTGTTGTCATATTTTGTATATTTAGTTTGAAAAAAGATTATTAGATAAAAGAGATTTTTTAAATTAAATTAGCTTGATTTATTTATCCTTTATAAATTAAAAAAAATATAAGAAAATGACTTCCTTTATAAATAAAAAAAAAATATAAGAAAATGACATTTAACCCAATGACATCATCATTTCAAAGATCAACCTATATGGACAATCTAAAAAACTGACACGTCATTATAATGAAATCATCCTAAAGTCCCTTTTATTAGATAAAAGAGATTCAGTATTCTAGATTAAAAATGGGAAATAGTTGATCCATATATCACATAATGTTGTTCACTTGGAATGAATTAATCTCTAAACTTATAAAATTGCCCGGAGAATAACGTGTTATTAGATTATTATGACCAATGGTCAACTGGTCCAACAACATAAATAAGTCTTGCACTCTGTTCTTGAGTTTAGTGAAGGCAGAAAAGAAGTAAAAAGAAAAATAATTTAACAAAAAAGAAGAGAGAAGAAAAAAGATTGTTTTTTTCAAAAATGTGTTCTCGAGTTATAAGTATTTGGAGAGAAAATAAATAAATGTAAATTCATATCAAAGTTCAATTTATATTAAAAGATACAATATGATGAACTTTATAAACACAACTAAAACAATTCAATAACGGGAAAAAAAAAACCTTTAGAAAAACAAACGAGGATTACACAATATACGAATTAATTAAGAGAAAACTAGTATAAGAAAAATTATCTTTAAAAAAAGAGTAAATTACATAGATCGTCCCTAAGGTTTATATCAAATTACGGTTATTGTCCCTAAGTTTAAAAAGTTGCATGGTATGTCCCAAAGTTTAGAGTAATTACGGATTTCGTCCCTATTTTAGACGGCCGTCTATTTCACCGTTAGGGTTCCCTCACGTGTTAAACACGTGAGGGGTATTTCAGTCATTTTGCCAATAAAGTCAAGATTGTGTACCAATAAAGTCAAAATCAAATAAATCACATAACCATCTTTTTGACAAAATCCATTTTTATATCCATCCGATCACCAATTCATAATTCAACTCAACACATAACACAAACAAATCTTCAATTTCATCAATCAGTTACAATCCACAAAATTAAATAAAAAAATTCATAACTCAAAAAATATTCAGTTTCATCAATCAGTTCCAATACCCACAAGGATCAAACTCAAAATCACAGAACGGACCGCCGCCGTCGTCTTCGCCGGCAGCAGTAGAACCCGTCTTCGTCGTCACAAAACAAAATGAATAAAATGATAAAACTAGAGCTAACCGGAATCATCTCCGGAAACAGCGGAGGCACGGACGGAAAACTAAATCGGAGATTTGAAGCTGATGATGCTGTTTCGGTGTAATTTCAGTGGAGATTTGTGTGAAGTTAGCGAGGTGGAAACGGCGGTGAACGGAGATGAACTGAACGGTGCGGCTTCCATTTTCCGGTGCTGGATCGCCGCCCCCTTTTTTAAACAATTCGATTATGGCGCGGTGTAGTGTTTGCAACGGTCGGGGGAGTATTAACAACGCTATGGTGGTCATCGGTTGAATCTGAATGTGTGTGGCTGTGTGGCTGTGTGTGTGTGTGTGTCTGTGTGTGAGAGAGAGGGAGGGGAAATTAGAGTGAAGAGTGAAGAGAGAGTGTGGCTGTGTGGCTGTGTGTGTCCAAAAATGAGAGTGAAGACATGCGAAAAGACAAAAATACCCCTCACGTGTTTAACACGTGAGGGAACCCTAACGGTGAAATTAACGGACATCCAAATTAGGGACGAAATCCGTAATTACTCTAAACTTTGGGACATACCATGCAACTTTTTAAACTTAGGGACAATAACCGTAATTTGATATAAACCTTAGGGACGATCTATGTAATTTACTCTTAAAAAAATCACTTGTATAAAAACGGACCAAAGAACAAACTACGAGAAATTTCGCAATTCAATTCGATTTGGTTGTAAGTTCGAGTAAAGATGAAAAAAGATAGATATGTATGTAAGCAGGGACGGAACTTGAACCTCGCCACTAGGGGGCTGAAACGAATCTTTTATAATTTGGGGATTGGATAGGTAACATAGTTTAATATAAAGTATAAATTTTAAAAAAGTATAAAAATCTAATGCTAGAGGCAGAAATGTTGGAGGGACTGGGGCCCTCTTCTCCCAATGATATTCCGCCTCTCTATATAATAGATATATATTTGTTTAAAGATAATTTGGGAATTAAATTTTATAAAAATGTCCAAAATGTATTTTTCTTTCCATATCTTCCCAATATTGGAAAGAATGTTTGAAGAGAAAAAATTGAACAAATTTTTTTTCCATTTCTCTTCTCTTTTCTCCACTTAAAAACTCGGAAACACGTTTTTATTTTTATTTTTTTCCTGCTTCTTTTCTTTTCTTTTCTTTCCATTTCTTCAGGAAAAAAAATCTACGGAACACAGTGTTGGGTTTTCTATTTTTCATTTGATTCTATGGAAAATACTGAGAAAAAACACACAATTAACTTTGTGCCCTCTAAAAAGACAGAGCGTCGATCGTAAATTTTGTAAAACTATTAATCGAATATCAAACATTTGTTAGTAAGAAAAGCTAGAACAACTTGTAACTAATGACTATAACCGGACAAAGAAAAAATTATAATCCAAATACTATCAAAATTATGTTGTAATTGTGAAGTAAGAAAACCAACATGATAATCTTGAATACATGTTTTAGAAATATATTGAGTTACATACCATTAAAGTTTGTTTTATATATAATATAATATAATGAAAGACTTCATAACATATAGAGAGAACGTCACAAATCGTCATTGGGGTTAGTCAGCTTTTCACGTATTGTCCTTTTTCGAAAAAAAATAGCAACAACCATCATTTAGATATTTTATTTTGTCGCCAACAGTCCTTTTCTCAACTAAAAAGACTAAAATACCCTCTGTTTAATTTATCCCTCAAAAATGTCTCTCATCCTTTTCATCCCTCTCATCTTCTCAGATTAATCATCATCATCAGCATCCAAATACATATATAATCTGTATCTATATCTCTCTTTCTTACTTTGTGTGTTTTTGATATTCGTGTATCACATAGAATTTTGACAACAATCATTTACAACTTGCGTTTATTTTCTTCCAATTCGCGTTTTATAATTGAATAATCCAATCTGCAAACACACGAATCAATCCGAACGATTCAAACTCAACATCGCTTGTATCATCTCTTTGTCTCCATTGGATTTGAGGATCACAACGATCTGCAAATCAAACAACAAATTTCGATTATAACAACCGAACAATTAATATAATTACATAAACTCAATATTGAAGAGATTGTATCATCCGAACATATCAAATCGATAGCCAAACTGTAGATCTGAAAAAGATCTACGCGAATCGAGTAACGTAATTGACCGAAACAGAGAAGAGAAATCTAGATCTAGAGAAAACATGGTGAACAAGTTCGTCCACACAAATTCCTTATAACTAAAGTAATAAAAGGAGAGACATTTTTAGGGATAAATTATTGATGATGTAAATCCGCAATGCAAACAAAAGGAGAGATATAGATACAGTAATAAAAAGGAGAGATAGAGATACATATTATATATGAGAGGGATGAGAGATATAGATACAAATTATATATGTATTTGGATGATGATGATGTTGATGATAATCTGGGAAGATGAGTGGGATGAGAAATATTTTTGAGAGATAAATTAAACAGAGGGTATTTTAGTCTTTTAGGTGAGAAAAGGACAAAATAAAATATCTAAAGGATGGTTGTTGCTAATTTTTTTGAAAAAGGACGATACGTGAAAAACTGACTAACCCCAAGGACGATTTGTGACATTCTCTCTAACATATATAATCAAAACTAGCAAGATGTTACAACGATCGAACCCTCGCTTTGATCAGAGACTCTAAACCTAATGCTTATCAAAAAGACCCAACACGAGCCTCCTATCAGCACTAGTGAAGATACGTACAATCAAAGGAGAACTCTCCATCGTCCAACCAAATTAAGGTTAATTAAGTTTATACTTAACTAATAGTCTAAGGCCTCGTTTGTTTTTTCAATTAAGATCTTAAAATAGTCTATTTGTATTATTCGATCAGAGGAAATCAAATAAGATGTTTTGAATTTTTATTTGATTAAGATCTTAGTATCACTTATTTTCCTCTTATTCGGTCAGCCTAATTTTAAGTCTGAATCCCTCTTATTAAAACTAAGGCCCACGTCTGTTAGTGTATTTGTTTAAAACTGGTATTTCAATCAATAAAATTAATTGTTACTTAGGTTTTATATTTATCTAGTTTTTATTTAAAAAAATTTGAGTTGGTTACTATTTTATATATATATTTTTTAATTTAAAATCTTGTTATTTTAAGTTTAAACTAACTTATGATTTTTTTAATAAGTGTTACATACGTTATATATATATATATATAATTATTTACATTGATTTAAAAGGGTAAAAAAAATCAATGGTTTGAATAGTTATGATTAATTTACGTGAAAAATAACTGGATAAATTATGAAAATGAAAAATAATTGATCGAAATTTTTTTATCATGTTAGTTTACGATGAAAAAAGTACTACATTCCCCATTTATCGTACTTTGCTTGTTATAATATTTTCACTAACATTTTATTAATATTCGGTATTATTGTTGAAAGCACTTGTTTTGTAATATAGAGATATTTTTTTTGATAAATTTTACATTCAATTATTTGTTATTGTTTTTATGCCATTTAGCTAGTTTAATATCATTAAAAATGATAAGAGAAACCAAAAGAGAAAAGAAAAAAATTAAAAAATAAAAATGTTCAGACTATTTTTCAAACAGTCTTATTGATTATGCTTTTAGGTTTCAGACACAACTGGTATTCAGATTTCAGACTTAAGTATTCAGAAAAAACAAAAGACCCCTAAATGTTAAACCAAATAATAAACACTATATTTTATATATAATTTTCTGAAGATCATGTGTTTCTAGCATCATATGACATGGTGTAACATGTTAAGACTAAAAAATAGTCAATATTTATTCTTAAACTCGTGCACATATACATATACTTTGTCCATTCACGGTTCATGTATGCATAATTTATGTATGTATAGTGAAAGAAAGTTCCAATTGGAGGGGGAAGGACCATACGAGATTTTGACCTCACAGACTGCACAAGAGTCAAGAACAGAGATCAAATTGGAAGTTACAAAGACAGATTGCATGCATGTGCCACCTGCTTTTCTCATTTTCGCCTCGATTATTACTACAAATACAAATAAAGAATGTTTGTTTATTCATATAATTTTTTGGTATTACCTATCATGATTAACTAGATTACTGTCTAACGATAGCGTAAATAAAGATAAAATTTGACTCCTAAATTGCATTAGTAATAAAAAAAGTTGATCAAAAATTTTGCTTCGAAAATACTCGACGAATGACACTATTATACTAAATTTTTGGTAACATTAGTTGCTAATAGTCTTAGTGAGAAACATGGTTAAAAAAATCTAAACCAACTGTAGATGTTAATAACCACATAAACATATTCAATTTGTAAATTATCTTTCATCAAGCAATAAGCGGTCACTTGTGTTTGCAGTTAGTCTGTTCTCAACATGCATGTGAACGAAACCTTCCGCTTTCTTACTCCAAAACTCGAAAAACATGGCTTAAATAGTATATACGTAGCCCATGAAGATTAGTGTAACTAGCTAGGATTTGGAGTTTTTAAAAATATTCTGAGATTAATATTATATAGTTGGAGGTGTTAATAATAAGATTAAATGAAACATTTTGAATTATTTTATTAAATCGTTGTTTCTGTTAAACATGTTCAATTTGTCTTATGGTTTTCGTTGCATAGGAAAATACAACGTTCAAATAGGAAGAAACTCGAGGAAAATGTTTTAACTGTAAAACAGATTGCTCAGATGAGGTACGTGCATATCAAAACTGAATGCCCTCTTAACTCGGACTTCTTTTATTAAAACACATCTTCATCATGCAAGTCATAACGTCGATGAATTTCTTCTGGTCTTTTCTAATTTCGTTTTTGAACAATCATTCACATCACTTATTTACTTATAAATTATCATTTAATTTAAATCTCATCGTTGCCTATGGAATTGTACCCATCTTGGGTTGGTGTTGGGTTTGGTTGGTGTTGGGCTTATGTGTGGAATTTGGGCTCTTGATTTCTTTTTTTTTCTTTTTTTTTTCTTTAGATTAGTAAAATTTAACCACCACACACATCTCCCCTCTCTCGCCAAATAATCCCACCAACACGATGCCGTTTTGCGACGTCGGAGTGCAGGATGGAACCAAGACGATGCTTTTTTCTTATACAAATAGAATCAAATAAAAAATATACTTTGCGAATCAAATAATCCCACCAAGACGATGCCTTTTTTCTTGGCTTGCGAATGTAAATTTACATTGTTTAATGGTCAAAGTGCAGGCTGGAACATAAATATTAAATTTCGTCTAATATCATTACACACAAACCCCCGAACTCGTGCAACGCACGAGTCCCTACTCGTTGGTATAAAACTTCATTGTGATAATTGTAGATTAGTCGGTGTATTTATCAACTATAAATAAAGAGGTTATATAAGAAACCCTAGAGGGTTATGACGCGTTTATACAATTGGACCGAGCGACCCATATATACTCTTATATAGTGTGATATCGCACACGGTTTGTCGGACCTCTTTGATTATCATGACGAATTTCAGTTAGCCATTTTGTTCAACTTCTCCACTAGTTCAACAAGTTACCTTTTTAGTTCATCTAGACAAGCTAATTTACGATTGCTTGTAATTTATGTTATCTCACGAATAATGTCAATTGTTTACGCTTGCTTGTAATGTATGGGGTCTTGCACAACCATCGACACTATGAGTTGTCATGGAAGAAGTTCATATTTGTTCCATTGATACATATTAATTGGATGCGTGAGTATAAATTTAAATATACGCTTCAGAAAAGTTTTAAATAAAGATTTGGGTCCACTAAATGCATTTTATAAATGTGTGCATGGTACTAGCTAGTATATATGACATTAAATACATAACAATCATGATAGCAAAAAACGAAGCATGCCCATATGGAATCATCTTGCACACGTACACGCTACACAACTACACATGTCCTTTATCCTCCTTCACAACATTCATTTATTTATAAAAACTCATTATTGATTATTATTATATTTAAAGTTTAGGTTATGTCACTTATCATGACTCATGAAGTCTCTAATTATAACCCACATTTTTTCCATCTTTTGGAAATCTATACCAAACTAAACTTATCATTAATATATAATAAAAAGACGTCTTAAATATCACATGACGAAGTAAGAACCCTTAGATGAGTTAACTTCTTTGATTTCAACCGTTAGATCAAATTGATGATGTCATCAAACACAATTTTCATTTTACACTCATTTACAAGACGACATTCTCTTTAATTCCCATCTCTACTAAAATAAAAACAAAATTCCAATTTACTTAAAAAAATCACTCAATTTGAACTATGATTTACCTTATTGTTATTTAAAATCTCCTAATAAAAAATATTAAAACATGTATATAAACGTAAAAGTGTATATGTTATTATAACTATAAACAACATGTTTATAAACGTAAAGGTATATATATATATGTTATTATACGTATAACATTGTCTTTTCATAATAACCTAAAATCTACATAAACATAAAGTTTACGATTCAATTATTATTTTTTTCCGCGCTATTGGGGGACAATAATCTAGTTTCCACTAAAGAAAGGAATCTATATTTTGCAAATCTTTTCATTTTGGTTGAAAAGTACACATTTATAAATGGGACTTCACTTATTTTCAAGATGTTACCGAGTTATTTTGCTTACTCTTCTAACTAATCATTGAACTTAACTAATAAATCGTTAGATTTTAAATAAATCACATGAAATAACTAAAATGATTGTTGATAACAGTATACTCGTCAACATATAACCGAAAAGAACAATTTTAACATTCTTATTCATTTAAATAAGAAAGCAAAGCAAAGGTTTAGTTGTTTATAAACTAAAATCATACTAATATTATAAAACGATTATAGGAAACGATACCGTTTATATTTAAACAAAATCACAAATAATATGAAATATAATTACAGTTTATTATAACGAACGTAAATAAGATAAGAAAATCAAAAACAGAAATGTATAACGAATATGTAAACGGCCAAAACTCGTGATAAACACGATTCCCTTAAAACAAATTATGCGTACTACCACAGTTTTGTTTCCCAGGATACAATGGCGAAACAGTTTGTATTTAAACTGCCGGAGTTAGTCACTTGCCTGAAACTGATCGAAAATGTTGCTAGTAAACAGAGAAAGAAAGCAGAGATGTTTGGTGTCTTTGTGACTGAAGCAAAGCTTCGGTTTTATAGGCTCCAAGGGGGAGCGTTTGGTTTAAATGCTCATTTAATGACATTAACGAGCCAATTAAAAATGAAATCGTAATAGCTTGTAAGTTACACGTTAGTTGTTATGCAACCGCTTGAACCCGGGTTTTCGGAGCTGCATTCAGGTTCGCAGGTCGCCCGAACTCGCATGAGTTTTTTACCCATCCATACCCTTTCCGACCAGGATTTGCACCCCTACGCGTGAGAGCATGAGTTAAATATACGTCACTTTATAGACGTTTAAAATGAATGAAAATATCATATTTTCATTTAACATTTTACAAAAGGATGTCTTAAACACATGTTCATTAAAGGAACAATATATTAGAATGAGAATAAATGTGAAAGCTATAAAAGATTAGTGACAGAAGCCAAGAAAACAAACCCTCATCATGCTTTCTGTCCCTGTCCTTTTACATAGAAAATGACATATCAAACCCCATCTTTTATTACACCACCCAACCTCATCAGTCAAAGTCAAAACTCACATTAATATTTCTTACTTCACATATAAACTGTACTTTACGCCTTATGACTTGTACTCCTTCTAGGGTTTTGAAATATCCACCCATTACACCCTATTTCTTTCAAGTTTTCTCAAACTCTATAAATAGGTGAACCACTTGTTCAAGATCCTTTGTCTTTGTTGTAGATCATAGCCATGACTACATTGGCTAACTTCCTCAATTTGTGTCTCATGGTCATGTGTGATAAGGTTGTAAATGATCATGCAAAGTTGATAGAGCAAGAGAAAGTAATTTGATAAGAGTGTTGGCGGTATCCCTTCTGAGCTTATTTTTCGTATAAGTTGTTTAACCTTCTCTCCATTAGTATCCAAACGCTTTTGTTTTCTTGACCTTGCAAGCCCGGGTACATCCTCGTCTTGTTTAGGCTAGCTATGATAACAGCGTGGACTGAAAAACTTAAACTGGTTTTTTTATGTTTGAATGTTTGCAACTTATTTTGTTCTTTTATTTATTCTGATAATGACTTTATCGATCTTAGATCTTATCAAAAACTTATACTTACAAATTTGATTGTATATTTGAAAATGTACAAAATGCATGTTTTTCTATATGTAATGAATTCTATGAGTGAATAATGAATAAGTTTGACAAATATCATATCGAGTCTGATATTGATTTTGTTGTTGATTAGAAAATATTATTGCTGTTTTTCATGAAAATATTTGTTGTATATAATAAGATAAAATGATATAGAAACTTTAGTGTTATATATCCATAGTTTAAATATATAGAAAAGATATTATTGTTTGCATTGTATATTATGAATGGAAAATACTTACTTTGTTTGGTTTTCAGTTAATTTTTACATAAGCAACGAAATCACTTTTTACTTAGACATCCATGCAAAGAAAATAAACACAAAAGTATGTTAAACCATTAAAAAAATACAACTGGTTAAGATATGTTCAATATAACCTAAAGATTTAGTATAACTTGGGTGATTGGATCCGTTGTATAAGAGCATTTGAAATGATAACACGAATAACATCCACAACACACGTCAAGTCAATATTTCACTACCATAACTCAAAATGTTTTTTGATAACATACAATAATTCTAAGAAAATGTCTCATATGTTAATTCTCTTTTTACCTTTATTGTTTAAAATATGAAAAATAAAATCCATAACATGTATTATATGGCTAGCACATGCCAAAAAAGAAAACTCCACAACCATTGTGGGGATGTGATTAACAGTTATCAATGCCTAATAATGTGAGTGGGGATAACACCCCCACTCCAAGAGCTCTCTAGATGTACAAACCGCGACAATGTGGAAAAAAATAAAAATTAAATCGTAAATTTTATGTTTATGTAGATTTTAATTTATCATGAAAAAATAATGTTATATGTATAATAATATATATAGTTTTACGTTTATACCAATGTTGTTTATAGTTATAATAACATATACACTTTTACGTTTATACACATGTTTTGATATTTTGTATTACGAGATTTTAGAATAATAATAAGTTAAATCATAGTCCAAATTGAACGATTCTATAAGTAAATTATAGTTATGTTTTTTATTTTAGTAAAGATAGAAATAAAAAAAGAATGTAATTATGTATTGTAAGAGGGTGTAAAATGAAAATAATCTTTGATGACATCATCAGTTTGATCTAACGGCTGTCATCAAAGAAGTTAACCCATCCAAAGGACCTTAATTCGCCATGTAGCATTTAAGTTCTCTCTTTTATTATATATTAAAGATGGAAAATACTTACTCTGTTTGGTTTTCAATTTACTTTTACATAAGCAACGAAATCACTGTCTACTTAGAGATCCATGCAAAGAAAATAAACACAAAAGTATGTTAAACCATTAAAAAAGTTCAAATGGTTAAGATATGTTCAATATAACCTAAAGACTTAGGTGCTGTTCTTTTTTCAAAAAAAAAAGTCTTAATAGGCTCTGAACTCTGACCCGGTGAGAGGTTTTAAAAATTTTGTTGTTCTTTTTTTTTTTTTTCAACCAGAGACAAAAAACATCTTTTTACCTCTGATCCAACCCTACATGAAAAACCTCTTTTTACCTCTGATTACCTCTTTCTCTTCACCGGTAAGTTTTCCATTCTTAAATTCAAATAATTTTTGATTTTTTTTCAATGGTTTGTCACTTGATTTCGTTATATAAATTGATATTGATGATTGTTTGTTAGATTTAGGTGATATAATTTTTTTTTAATATGTATTTGTTTTCGATTGCCTATAAACTCCTACTATTACATTGACTTTTATGTGAACTTTTCTTTTGTTAATTATTTTTATATCTTGAAATTGATGTTAGACAATTAGTTTATTAATTTGTTCAATCACGCTCACGCTAAACTTAGAAACGTGATTGAGCGTGCTTTTGGTGTTTTGTAAGCACGTTTTCCCATCTTGAAGAGAATGACTCCGTATTCTTTGGTGAAACAAAGAGATATTACTATTGCATGCTTTGCTATTCATATTTTTATACGAAAAGAAGGATTAAGTGATGATTTTTTCTCCGAATATGATCGAGGTGAAGTACATGCTAACGAGAATGTACAAGATGGAGACGAGTATGATGAGGACGAGGTTCAACCACATGGAAATACAACAGATCAACAATATATGATCAATTGTCGAGATCAACTTGCGGCACAATTAATGCAAAAATGTTGAAAATGTTGTTTGAATATTATCTTTATTTGAAAAATGTTGCCACTATGTTTGAACATTTTATGAATGTTTTTATTTAAGACGTTTTATAAATGAAACAGTTTAGTACTAATATAGTAAAACAGATGTTACGAAAGAAAAAAGAACATAGTATATTGATTCAGATTCAGAGTTTTGGACCACCTCTGATTATTCAGAGCTGGTATTCAGATTCAGAGAAAAAACCTTTGGTTCAAAAGAACAGCACCTTAGTATACCTTGGGTGATTGGATCCGTTGTATAAAAGCATTTGAAATCATAACGCCAATAACATCCACAACACACGTCAAGTCAATATCCACTTCCATAACTCAAATTGTTTTATGATAACATACAATAATTCTAAGAAAATGTCTCATATGTTAATTCTCTTTTTACCTTTATTGTTTAAAATATAAAAAATAAAATTCATAAGTCTTTATTATATGGCTAGCGCATGCCAAAAAAAAAAAAAAAAAACTCCGACAACCATTGTGGGGATGTGATTAACGGTTATCAATGCCTAATAATGCGCGTGGGGGTAGCACCCCCACTCCGAGAGCTCTCTAGATGTACAAAAAGAACGGGTCTATAACGTTTTTTAACACCCAATACCATATTTTATCCTAACTAGTTAAACAATAATTTAAGTTTTTGGAGGTAACATTGATTAAAGACTTGTTTGAGATGAAAATTGGGCTTATTTGTGTTTATCTAAGCCCATTTGTAAGTCTCTAGCTATGTAATACGAAAGGTTTAGTTTTATACTTCTTTAAAACAAACATCTAGCACCAGTGGTCTAGTGGTAGAATAGTACCCTGCCACGGTACAGACCCGGGTTCGATTCCCGGCTGGTGCAATCTGAGCTGTGATGACAAGCCTTTCCTGGTGTGGTCCATCAGATTAGCCTGAAATTTAAGGTTAGACAATAGAGGCCCATCTGAGCTCAGTTTTTTGCATTTTGGAACTAGAAAAGAGATGTATAAAATGGAGACTTTTAAAATAAAAAGAGAATGTGAGATATCATCACACGACATTAAAACCATTTCTTAATCGTCACTAATTTGTGTATCATTTACACGGAAAACACACTCAACAAGTTGAACTCCTATGAACCTAACTCGATACACCAGACTTAATCCGACCACATCTCACCTTCAATACACCCGAGTGAAATTTCAAACCAATCATTGAGTAAATAAAATTACTCTTAATATGTTTGAAAATCCTTGAAAACTTAAGCCGAAAACATTTGTAGGACTTGAAAATTCATATTGAACATAGATGTTGCACAAAGTAAGCAATTTGATTTTTAAGAAAATATTAATTTATGGAGAGAGATCCAAAAATATCAATATGAATTTGTTAATTTTCATTTTGCAGGTAATGGTTTAGTAAAATAACTCGTAGTCGAAACAAATTACAACTTGAAAACATTTAAGTTTATGTTGAAATAATACGTCCCCTAAAACAAGCAAAACAAGAATGAACTTATACTTCGTTGTTTTCTTGTTTTATCTATGAAAAGGAGAATCAACAATATATCTACCTTATTTATAAAAACAACTCATACAATTTTGTGGTTGCCTTGAAACTGGACACCTCTGATGCACCGAAACGCCCAGAAGGTCGCCGTGCCCGTTCTGAAACGCCGCCAAAACGGAAACGCCCCCGAAACGTTTCGGCTTTTTGGAAACGTTTCGGCTTTTTGGAAACGTTTCCTTGACCGTTTCGATGGAGTTTCGTTGACCGTTTCGAAGTTTTTTAAGTTTCCATGCAGTTACGTTTGGGTTTGAATGGGCTTAGGCCTTTAGTTTCCATGCAGTAACTTTAGGGTTTGAAGTTTCCATGCATTAGACTTTCTTTCTCATCTCAACAACATCAATTCATCAATATTCTCAACATCATCAATTATGTCTTCTCAAGAAACTGTTCAAGAAACACAAGGATCAGGAGCTACGGATCAAGATCAACCTCCATTGTGGCAACATGTTAATAAACTCGAAAAGATAGGTAAGGCAGGAGGAGCATGGAAATTCTCATGCAAATATTGCGGTGACATTAGACAAGGATCGTATTCAAGGGTTAAAGCACACTTGCGTGGTTTGAAAGGTTAGTATCTTTAAGGTTTTTCAAGGCTGTATTGTTTTTCAGGGTTTGTTTACTGCATGATCAGGTTGTATTGTCTTATACTGGTTTTAGTTTATGGATGACACATGATCAGGTTATGAAAGTTACATGCATGTTCTAACTTATTACTTTTAATTTTAGTTTTAGTTTATGGATGTCAAATGATCAGGTTATGAAACTTATTTATTCGTTAGCAGCCCCATTCTATTTAAATTATATTCGGTTATGTACAAAAGAGCATAAGTGTCAATTATATGATGAGTTGCTGCTGGTTATATAGTATTTTAATATATTGTTGTGTTTTAATTTTAGGTTTTGGGGTTTCTGCTTGCAAGTCCGCAACGACAGCTAAAAAAAAGAGATAATTTGTCTCTTATTTTTTTTTTGTATTTACTTTTTATCTCTTATTTGTTGAAAATTCATTCTAATCTGCTGTTCAAAAACTTATCACACAGTTTTTTCATATATTTAGTCATAAATTTTAACATCATGTAATCCTTCTTTCATATTGTTTCAGAATTTCATTGAATATTTGTATTTTTTCTTTTAGAATGGTTGTTAGTCTTTGTTAAAATAATTTTGATTGTGTTATGGAGTGTTTTCTTTTGCTTAATCATAAATTAGGTTAGAAATATTTTCTCTGTGTTTTAATGAGGTATGATATTATACACATAAAAGCTTATTAAAGTCTTAAAGGGTAAATTACGAGTAAAGTTTGACTCTATCCGTCTAATTAATGATCTTACAATTATTTAAATACAAATATTTTTGATATGTTTTATGTCTTTATATAATTTATATACTTAATTTTATGTAATATTAAATTGCATGAAAAATAGATCCAAATGAAAAAGGGTTGGAGTTGTTAGTATGCAGTACAATGAAATTGAGATGTTTAACGTGTAAAAATAAAGAAGATGTTTTCTTTTTTGAGTAGTCAAATATTTGCACCCTTTTATTACTAATATTCACTAGAAATACTAAAAACCATACTCCTTAAACAAGTTTCAAATAAAACTTTTTTAATAATAGATTTTCATAAATTACTTTTTACTTTTTAAAAATATATACGGATAATATATGTATAGGTCACTCAACTATTCAATATTTTTCATAGAGGCCACGAATTTAATAAATCTTTCATTTGTTTCGCTAAATATGTATGTTAACCATTGTTGTCAAATTTTGAACAAAAAAAAAATTCAAATAATAAAATATTGTATTTATGATTTTCTAAAAAGATGGTATAATATTAAAAACAAAGTGATTTTTTTTTTGAAACGGCAAATATTATTAGAAAGCGCGCCTCGACTTAGCAAGAAACTAAGAGAGGGCAAGGAAAATAGTTATAAATTACAACGAAAACGAAAAAGGATTGCACTGCCAATCTATCCAGTTACAATGATGATTACTCCTATGTTTCATCCATAGGAACGTGGATGAAATGATATCTTCCGCTATAGCCGAAAGGGAGCAGTGGATCTTGTTAAAGATATGATCGTTTCTGGCCTTCCAAATACACCACATAGTCCCGAGTATAATAGTGATTAGTACTCTCCTTTTTTTGAGACAATTACCCCATTTGGTGCCAAACTCCAATATATGCTTTGCTGTAGAAAATGAAGGAAACGAGATTTTACACCATTTGAAAATCCAATTCCAGGTGGCAAGTGCTCTAGGACATAGAACAATTGCATGGTCAACGTCTTCCTCTAGTGATAAACATATCGAGCAGTTAGTATTAGCCATGGGAACTCCCCTATCGCATAAAGTTTTAGCAACAGGGATGCGTCCTAAACCGACCCTCCAAGCAAAACAACAGACCTTTAGAGGAGCAAATCTTATCCACGTGTTGTAGATGAAACCGGGGGGGGGGGGGGGGGGGGGGGGGGGGGGGGGGGGTGGGGGTTCGAGATTTTTTATTCGATTAAATGTCGCGCTTGATGCACTGTAAAAATTCTGTCGGATGAAATCTTACACTTTAACTTATCTGGAACATGTTTTAATTTAATAGGAGCGATAAGATGAAGCAAGTCCCTGAATTCATTAATTACGGATTGGTTATTGAAATCGGAGTTCCAGCTCCATTGAAATCCATTGTTGGATATCCTATCTTTGATTGAACAATCTTTATTTCCTTCGATGGCGTATAATGCGGGAAAAGTGCTGAATAAAGGTGTATCACCAATCCAAAGATCTTTCCAAAATAAATAATTGTGTCCGTTGCCAACGTCGAGTGAAAAGAAGTCGTGAAAAGTAAGCCCAACCGCGTTTAAATCATCTCCAACTTTGGCAATATTATTCCAGGTTACAACTAATGTGAGCATAATAATAATTAAATGGATTTAATTTTCAAAAATTACAATTCTTTTCCTTCGATGTATCTTTAATTGAAATGGTATAAGATATATATTTGGATTTTGGACTTATATAGAAGGTTTTCCAAATAGATGGAATTAGTGGAGCAATAAGTTATATAATGGTAAACTCTAAATACATTATTTTAGATATATAATTTTATGAGTTATTAAAATTTGATATGACAACAAGCTTTAAATAAAATTTGTTTTAAAATGAATAGAGTGATAAAAATTGTATCTCATATTCATCTCTTATTTAAAGATGATTTCGCCACTTAACTATTTTGTTTTTTACATTGAAAGTGGTATAACTATGAAAGCTGCGTAACTATGAAAGTATCAATGCTACACGTTTATAAGCTTTTAAAATCAATATTAACGGTCATGGGTTGTGCTTTAGCAC
The DNA here is from genome assembly GCA_910822075.1 of Senecio squalidus. Taxonomy (NCBI): domain Eukaryota; kingdom Viridiplantae; phylum Streptophyta; class Magnoliopsida; order Asterales; family Asteraceae; genus Senecio; species Senecio squalidus. The sequence goes on from CAJVGC010000582.1 coordinate 25,154,814, forward strand.
AACTAAGATTTTTCTAGTTTTTTTATAATGTAAACCATGTTGATGTTTTAGTTCTTTATTAATGTTTAGGATCCTATAAGTCTTATTAGTTTCGGATACCTCTCTCTGTTAATCCTAGATACACGAAGTGAAATAGTATTAGAATACAAGAAGCATCATAGTTTGAAAGACCGACAAGACAAAATACTTGTATCATATGAGAAAGGGCAAAACGTTCTTAACTCTAAGCACATATAAAACTTAAGAGTTGGCATTCTCTCACCTTAAAATACTAGCTTATTATCCGTGTGATACACGGTGTTGTATAAGAAAATTACGTTAAAATAATTAGAAAAAATGAATAATTTAAGCAATCTCAATATCTTTGTGCATAAAACAAATTAATTTATGATAATTCTTCTAATATATATTTTGAAATTTCTATAATAAAGACTCGTAGTAAATAGTTGAATTGTATAAGTTGTATTCATATAATAAAACTACGGTTATGAGACACTATTTGTAAATTTCCATCATATAGCTAATTTACAATCTATACCAATCAACTTTTGGGATAACGAGCTACAAAATGACGTCATATATAAAGTAAATTTACATCTCAAGAAACTCGATTCAATTTTCATACTTCAATTTATCATCATCGTATATCACAATGAAGCTTTGCCTTATGTCATTTTAAATATTTACTCACAAGCTCTTACGAAACCATGAAACGTGCCGCTTATTCAGTATTCTCTTTTTGAAGCATTTTACTGAATCTACACATGCAAATTGTTATGAGCAAGTATATGACTCTTACCTTATGTGTTGATTTTAATCAATGTACATAAAAATGGGTTGATTTAGTTTATTTAGTATCTCAAATAGAACTAACGGGTAAATTGACCCAAAATGTCTTTAAAGGGTTAAATTTTCAAACATATATTCAGAAAAAAAAGTATTTTTTTTGTTTGTTTTAATCTCAAAAGAACATACGGAAAATTGGTAGGTTAACCATGTCCACCCCTTTTGACTATTATTAAAGAGATATTTATTTGAATCAATATTAAATCTGGATGTTTCGAGCAATGGAATAGAAACCACTGCTGCAAGCAATGATATAGGAATAAAATGTGTACCTGATAGAAATCTTCATTCGGATTTTAAATCCAACCTCACCCCTTTCCGATAAAGACTCACCCTAAATTGAAGCTAAAATATGCGAGTAAAAATCATAAGAGATTTAATGAAAATTATTAATATAATCATCTATGTTTATGATCTTAAAAGTCAAACAACAAAAAAATAAAAATATAAGAAAACAAATAAAGATGAAGATGTAATAAATTGATAGAAAAAAGCAAAACAACAATGAGTGTAACTTTGTCTAATTTAATGTAAAATAATAAAATAATCATCTATGTTTATAATTTGCATAGTTATAACCTGAATTTGGCTTCCTTTACTCCCCTAGCTCGATCCTAACCCAACAAAATAGACCTGTCCATGAAAAAATATACATAGCGCCCAAAATTATTAACTTTCAAAATTAGGGTTTCATCAAAATCATTAAAAAGGAAAACGTACCTAATAGAGTTATCGGCAATGTGCTAAGATCAAGTTTAGGGTTTATTAATGCAGATCTACTGATGAACAGTAAAACAAATTTAGAATTTTGATGATAGTCTTGATAATGGGGAAATACACCGCCAAAAATTCAAATTTATCAAACCTTATTGGCAGTGAGAAACGTACCCAACAAGATGTAAGTTTTCAAAAAATGTATAAAGATGTAACCGAGGCTAGATTCAAAAAACCCTTTCATTTTCCAAAAAAAAGAACCTAAAGACCATCTTTTTCTTCATCGTTAAAAACAATGAATTATTAACCGCTCTTTTGTAAATCTGATTTAAGTAAATAAAAATATATTAAAATAATTTTAATTATGACATCATCAAACTTAACATCTATCTTATATGTACTATCTAATATTTCGCCACATCAGTCGTATGACACAAGGGTAAACTTCCCTTTATTAGATAGGAGAGATAGTAACGAAATTTAAAATAACTTTCACAAAAATAGTTTGACTCACCAAGCCATAAAGATATTCCATAAGTTCTTTTATAAATTTTGAAATGTGTTGAAGCTCAATTCTTTTTTTAAGGTTCATATTATCACCATATTTTGTTTAGATTAGAGGTACTTAACATCCCAAAATACGAAGCATAATCCACAAATACACTACAACTTATGGCGTGTTTGGTTCAAAGTGAGGAAAGGGAAAAAAAAAATGGGAAAAGAAATACTATGGAATGCAATGAGTGGTTAATGAATACCCCAATTTAGACTATAATAGAGTATTACCTATTATTGTGCAATAATTAATTAAAATACAACAAACCAACCTCCATCAATCATTATCATTACCCCATTAGAGCACCCGAAGTGATAATGAGCCACAATGTGGGTTGTGGAGGTTGTGGGGAAAAAGGTGATGACGTGGCAGTGAGAATGTGAGTTGTGAGATTGTTGGGTTGGTATGATAAGGAGGGTTGTGGAGGTTGTGGGAGTTGTGGGACCCAGTTTAATTTTTCTTTTTTTTTTCTTAAAAGATTTAAATAAAATAAATAATACATTTTATTAAAATAAAAATACAATACAATAATTAAAAAAAAAACACAATACAATTATTAAAAAAAAAAATACAATACAATAATTAAAAAAAAACACAATACAAAAATTAAAAAATAATTACAAAACAATAATTAAAAAGCTAACGTTGTCGATAGTTATCCGGAAGTGTCGAAATGTAGGCCACAAGATCCTCCCGGAGTGCGTGGTGTGTGGGCCTGTCTCTAACCTCTCGGTTAATCCGGATACGTTCGTTGATTCTCTCGTTAAAAGTTCTCGGAATGGGTACCGGAGGAGCATACCATTCATCGGCATCGCATATCGACCGTCCGTTGTCTTCAACGATCATGTTGTGTAATATAATAGCCCCATACATAACTCTTCTAAGTTTGTTCATCTTGTAAAATCTAGCGGCATGCTTTATAATACCCCAACGACCTTGAAGAACACCGAATGCCCGTTCGATATCCTTTCTCGCACTCTCTTGAAAACGTTTGAATTTTTGGCGAGGTTCTTCAAATGGGTAAGAGAAAGCTTTAACAAATGTCGACCACTCCGGATATATACCGTCTGCAAGGTAATATCCTTTAGTGTACTGGTGGAAGTTGACGGTGAATGTGTAGTCCGGGGATTAGTCGTTGAGCATATCATGAAACAACGGCGATAGTTTAAGCACGTTGATGTCGTTGTTCGACCCGGCGACACCGAAGTAAGCATGCCATATCCATAGATCGTACGAGGCAACAGCTTCCAACATAACCGTTGGATAATCGTGGTCACCTCGTGTGTATTGCCCCTTGTATGCATTTGGACATTGATCCCATTTCCAATGCATACAGTCTATGCTACCAAGCATACCCGAAAAACCGTGAACCTCATCGTGTTTTTGATATAAACGATAAACATCATCTTGTGTGGGGGCTCTTAGATAAACGTTTGTATATTGATGGATTACACATTTTAAAAAATTATCTAAGGATTCAGTTGATGTTCTTTCAGACATTGGTAAATATTCGTCGAAGGCGTCCGGAGTAATCCCATACGCCATCGCACGAATAGCCGACGTGCATTTATGCAAACAACTAAAACCCATTTTACCCGTTGCATCGGGGCGTTGTTTGAAATATTTAAAAATAGTCGGGTATAGGTTCTACAGAGTAATTAGATATACCTTCGACTATTCGGAGGAAAAGAGGTCTTCTCATACGAAACCGTCTACGGAAATATTCATCCGGGTATACGCTTTCGCCGGAGAAGTAATGTCGTACCACGTTTTCGTTTGCTTCGGCGCGATCGCGGTTGATATAACGCCTTTTATTTTTCACCGTACGCCGAGAACTTTGCGCCTCATTTTCTTCCATCTCCAAAGCTTGTTAAGACATGGCTAGAACTTGTAACAATTCGGAGTCGGAATATGACGAATCCGAAACATCGTGATCGGTTGACGAATTCGAACTCATTTTTTGTATATATGGTTTTTAGGAAAATATTGAGATAGAAAGAAATTAAGAATTGGTGTGATTTTTTGGTTAAATTGTGGGGGTATTTATAAGTGAATTTGGAAAAGAAAAAGAAAAAAAATATATATATATTTAATAAATAAACGGTAATATTACCGTTTGTTTTAAAAAAAAAAAAAAAAAACGAAAATCTGTAAAATGACCGTTGTTGGGATAACGGCCGTCTCACAACGACGCGCACAACAAAGGGCCCGGAGTGATAACGGGGAGAACGGTCGTTGTGAGCTCCACAACGAGCCCACAACCCCCCACTCCGGGTGCTCTTACCCCTAAGCAATCACCCCACACCCCCTTAATAACTTTGTCTTTGACATTCTTTTACATACATTTTATTTATTTATTAATTTGATTATTGATATGTACCATTTCAAAAATACTTACACAAAAACATATACATATACAGAACTGCCTTGACTCTCCCTACAGGAAGAGAGACTCAACAACGCTCACTCGCCACGTCACTCTCCGCCCAAAACCCTAATTCATCGGTAATTTTAACACTCAAAGTAACAATTTCTGTAATGATTGTTACTACATTTTTTGAAATCGATTTTACCATCCTTACTGCTGTTAATAATCATGATTATTACTTTAATTTGTGTTTTTAGCCGTTAATTATCCGATTTCATTGCATTGTTGAAAACCTAACCTTATTTTCACTTTTTTTAATTTGCATTTTGTCAAATAGGACTAAATTTTGATAGTTTAAGCTTACTAATATTTTACTATGTTGTGTGAAATGATAACTGATTCTCATTCCGTAACGTAGCTAATACGGACTTTTAGTTTAATGTGTTACTTGTAATTTCATTTACACAGATATTCGTAGCTAATAAGTAATTATTTTCAAACGAGTGAGTCCTTACGTGCGTTAATTTTAGGTATATATCAGTATGTTATATGTTATTACTTCTCGTGGACATTGATGCTCGTGAAGTGTGTATTAGACTATTAGGACTAAATTTTGATAGTTTAAGCTACTAATATTATTCTAGGTTATGTGAAATGATAATTCCGTAACCTAGCTAATATCGACTTATAGTTGCATGTGTTACTTTTTACTTGTATTAGTTTTAGGTAAATATTAGTATGTTATGTTATTCGTTCTCGTGCACTTGATTCTCGACTTATCTTTCAATTTGTTGAAATGCTTAAGGTTTGTGGTGGATGTAAAAGATGGAGAAAGTAAACGGTGAAGATGCTGATGGTTTCTTACCTTTACCATTCCCGCCGTCCTCACCATCCCCACCACCAGAGTCAGAAGTTATACAACTTGATGCGGACATAGAGGAAGAAAACATTCCTATGCGTTCTATGATTACTAGGCCTGGGTTTGGAACTGGTGGACGACAGATTTCGTTGCTTGCTAATCACTTCAAAGTTTCTGTCAAGAATCCAGATGAGATATTTTACCATTACAATGTATGGTATTGAACGTTTAATAATTTATTTGTACTCGTTTTAAGTAGAGCACCTAGTTCCGATAATGTTGTGTTTGTGCAGGTTTCCATAACTTCCGATGATAATAGAGTAATTGAGAACAAAGTTTTGGGGAGAAAAATCGTTGACAAACTTTACCAATCGTATTCGTCTGAACTATCTGGTAAGAAGTTTGCATATGATGGAGAGAAGAGTTTGTATACAGTTGGGCCTCTTCCACTAGACAAGTCCGAGTTCATGGTTGTTCTAGAAGATTCTTTTGCAAAATCGTGAGTTAATCTTCCATACTTGTTAGCCTTGTATGTGGAATTGTTTATCTTCGTTGATTTTAGCTGAATTTATTCTTCTTGTAGTGGAAGCTCTTCTGATGATGGAATTGCCAGTGAATCTGGTAAAAGGTCAAGAAGGTCGTTAAAGGAGAGGAGTTTTAAAGTAGAAGTTACTTATGCTGCTAAAATTCCGTTAGAATCGGTTTCTCGGGCTCTTCAAGAACCAGAGCCAGAAAAACACCAGGATGCTATTAGGATTCTTGATATCATCCTGAGGCAACAAGCAGCTCAAAGGTACTTTTAATTTCATCTCCCTGGATGCTTTGCAGTTTTTATTTTCTATGATAGGGATGGCAATTTCGACCCGTTACATATAAATGCATTGATTTGGGTTATTTTTGGTTAAGATAAAAAACTGAACTTTAGAGGAAACGGGTCAAATCAGTCGAATGTCATACGAAGTGTATTCATGCTAAACTCGTTAGTTATTATTATTTTTTAAATGCATAATATGGTATATGCAGGACTGCCCACCCCACCCATATTTCGTTCTATTATTAGTTGTTTGACCCCAAAATTCCGACCGTTACCCAAGCTGCCGACCCCCAATTTGCCACCTCTATTTCATTTATGCATTATTATAAGTTTATGTTTGGTGCACAGGGGTTGCCTTCTAGTTAGGCAGTCATTCTTTTTTGATGACTCAAGGAACTTCAGTGATATCGGAGGGGGTATTAGTGGATGCAGTGGATTTCATTCTAGTTTTCGTCCAACGCATGGTGGTTTGTCACTAAATATGGGTATGGTTACTTTGACTTTTCAGTTTATTCATGTTATTTTTTACTTGGTTGTTCTTTTTAATTTTTCGTGCATTTGTTTGTGCAGATGTATCAACTACTATGATTCTTACTCCTGGACCAGTGATTGATTTTCTAAAATCCAACCAAAATGCACGTGATGCTCGGTCTATTGACTGGGTAAAGGTAATAAAATTGTTTTTCGCATCATTTTTTCTCTATTTATTCACCTGCATCTGAAAGGCATCTTCCTGGCAGGCCAAGCAAATGCTTAAAAACATGAGAATTAAAACATCGCACAGCAAAAGGGAATTCAAGATCACTGGGATGAGTGAAAAGCCTTGCAATCAACTATTGTAAGTTTTTGTTCATCTTGAGTGTAACCCCATGTGAGGACTGACATGTTTTGCTTCTTTATAAGGTTTCCTATGCAAGTGAAGAAAGACGATGGTACATATGATGACCAGACTATAAATGTTACAGTGTTTGATTATTTTACGAAACATCGTAACATTGAAGTTACTTACTCTGCTTACATACCATGCATTGATGTGGGTAAACCAAATAAGCCATGCTATTTGCCTATGGAGGTTATATCTTTATCTATTAGGCTTTAATTTTTTTTGTGTGTGTACTTTGCATAGACACAATCGTCTAATGATATTATCATTTCCCATGGCTTCCAGCTCTGTTCTCTTGTTTCACTTCAACGGTATACGAAGGCATTATCTACATTGCAGAGAGCATCTTTAGGTGAAAAATCTAGACAAAAGCCTCAAGAGAAAATGCAAGCTATAACTGATGTAAATCTATATTACCTCCTAGATCCTTCCTATCTTGTAGAGGTGGCAAAATGGCCGGGTTAGACGGGTTAGGTTGACTCAAAACATTTTTGGTTCAGAATTATTATATTTTTTCCTCAAAATGATTAGCGTGTCAAATTGGAGTCCAGAAATTATATAATCATAAAATAATCTATATCTTTGATTAGATTGATTTTGGAGGTTTTAAGCATTAAAAATATATTTTAGGCGACTTTCAACCCATGTGATCCATTTCCTTCTAAGCTAGTTCCTTTTTTTTCTTCCTGTTCAACCCGTTAGAGATAAAATACAGCCGAACCAACTCCTTCATAAGTAAATGGGTCAAAATTGCCACCACGTACTATCTTGGTCCCTGTCCTTGTGAATTGAGCATTTATTCAACCTAGCAGGCCATGAAAAACTTTCATTATGATGATGATCCTCTACTAGCTTCATGTGGAATTTCAATTGAGAAACAACTTGCTCAAGTTGAAGGGCGTGTCCTTGAAGCACCAAAGGTTAGTATTAACTTTTGTATAATACTACTTCTGTCCTAAAATAAATGTCCATTTTGAAAATTATAAAAGTGGACAACCCTGAATCGAAATATGGACATTTATATTGGGATTTACATTGTCTTATTAGAAGTAATTAATAAGACAATGTAATTATTTTTGTGAAAATGTGATCTTGATACATGTTTCTTGCAATTGTAGTTGAAGGTTGGTAATGGTGAAGAATTTTCCCCTCAAAATGGGAGATGGAACTTTAAAAACAAGGTATTCAGCAACGGTTTGTAATCATACGAAGTCATGGTGCCATTTACATATTCCTATATTTGAGCAATAACAAAGAATTACAACTAATACAGATTTTTGTTTCTTTTTGTTGGAATTATAACTCTTGCAGAAGCTTTTTTCTCCCATCAAAATAGAAAAATGGGCTGTTGTCAACTTTTCTCATAAGTGTGATGCAAGTCATCTCTCAAGGGAGCTCATAAATTGTGGAATGAATAAAGGAATTGTATGTCAAGCATATTCCAATTCTTTATCTGCTTTTATCACAAGTGTTTTGATTTGATATCATGACGGAAAATTCGGTGTAATGGGTCGATTTGGGTTGTCTTTTTTTCTTTCTTTTCTTTTTCCGAACCGGTCAAATAAACCTTTTTACCCAGAAGGGAATGCGAGTCAAATGGTTCAAACAGACCACATGGGTTAAAACTTACCCGAACCATTTTAATGTATTCAACCTCCTAAACAGTGTTTAATTTCAAGGATGTGGATCACTGTTATTACAATAATATTCCCGTAAACATAATTACTGCATTTATTATTTGTAGAAAAAAGGGACAACAAATGTGTGCGGGTCAACCCAATATGAGCCATTTTAAAAATGGCTCATTTCAACCCAAATCCGTTCTGACCGTACCCCCAACCTCGACCATCTTTGCCATATTTAATTGGATGGTTTGTTTTTTGGATTCATAGATTATTGATCGGCCATTTTCATTAATGGAAGAAGACCCACATAATCGAAAGTATGGCCCTGTAGTACGTGTGGAAAAGATGTTCGAACAGCTTACAACAAAGCTCCCGGGTGCTCCTGAGTTTCTTCTTTGTATATTACCAGAGAGGAAAAATTGCGACTTATATGGTACTGTGTCTATTTATCGTATATAAAATGTGTCACATCTAAATACCACCATCTACCAACATGCCTTTGGCCTAGCGGTATTAATGGTGACCCACCAACCAATAGGCTGTGGGTACAACTTCCGACAGGGACAAGTGCGTTTTACCGTTCAGAAAAATAATAGTAAAGTACCGCCATCTCATTATTGTGCTTTTAATGTGTAAAGGTCCTTGGAAGAAAAAATGTTTAAGTGAAGCTGGAGTTGCCACACAATGCTTGTGTCCAATTAAGATCAGTGATCAATATCTCACAAATGTGCTTTTGAAAATTAATTCAAAGGTATTTCAGTTTGAATCTTTAGCTGTATTTTTTTAACCACTTTTACTTATTTAAAAGTTGATTTACTAAATTTTTTGTGTTTTTCATTTTAAGCTTGGTGGAATCAATTCTATCTTAGAAATGGAGCAGCCATCTAGTATACCCCTTGTACATGATACTCCAACAATGATAATAGGGATGGATGTTTCTCATGGGCCTCCTGGTCGGTCAGATATTCCTTCAATTGCTGCGGTACTGCTCTTATTATATATATACTTTCACATTAGAGGAGGCAATTTCGACCCAATAGTTTATGAATTGTTTGATTTTGGGGTATGTTTTATGACTTTATCTCCAATAGATCAAATGGGTAACATAGTATAATAAAAAGTAGCTTAACAGCTACGGGTCGAAAGTTAGCCAAAGTGTTTTAGTAACGCATAATACCTCATAAATCATTTACTTAAAAAATAGTTGATTGTTATAATAATATGTTTGTTGCACTCATATTTGACTTCCAGTTATTTTTTATTAAATGGTCAAAATGTGTTTAGGTCAAAATGTGTTTTAGGTTAACCCAACCCGACCCACCCTTTTTGACCTGTCCCAAAATTATACATATTGATCCAAACAAGTTCTGACCCATTACCCAACCTGCCGGACCTGCCCTTTTTACCACCTCTATTTCAAACGCTATTTGTTTTCTTATTTGATGAGTATTTCTTATTCTGCTGGTTAGGTTGTTGGATCAAAATCATGGCCTTTGATATCAAGATATAAAGCATCTGTTCGGACTCAATCATCGAAGTCGAAAATGATTCAAGGTCTATTCGAACCGCAAGAAACTGGAGAAGATAATGGCATAATGAGGTAGTTCCACTGTGAAATGCTTGTTTTTTCTTTTCCTATATACTGCTGTCCTACAATTGAAAGTTAAAACTGATTCAAGGTTAATAAAACCAAAAAAACGAAATCTTTTATGTTCAATAAAAATGTGTTTGTTCCAACCTCTATGTTGATGTTCTGTGTTCTCACATGGTCGTGTTTTGAGCAGTGAACTACTTCTGGAATTTTATCAAACAAGCAATAGGCGGAAACCAACACAAATTATAGTATTCAGGTTTTATTATCTGTCATGTTCTTGATTAAATTTTTCTTCAAGTTATCATTTACATAAACCTGAACACAAGTAATAATATAATTTTCCGAAACCTTTCTTAGAGATGGTGTGAGTGAATCCCAGTTCAATCAAGTTCTGAATTATGAGGTGGATCAAATGATCAAGGTATGTTTGTCATCTTCTTCTTATGTGGTTTGCCTAAAATTCCCAAAAACATTTCCTAGCGTTTAACTTATGTGGTTGATACAGGCTTACCAGTATCTTGGTGAGGCAGATGTTCCTAAGTTCACGGTGATTGTAGCTCAAAAGAATCACCACACAAAGCTCTTTAAAGCTAATGGTCCTGAAAATGTCCCTTCCGGTCTGTTTCTTCATCTCCTTCTTTAACCGTTAGTTTAAAGTTTGAATAATGGGCAGGGGGAGTTATGGGTAACGGGAACGATAACCTCGTGTACGGGGCAGTGTGGCCCGAAACTTTCTGTATCCTATAGATGGTCCGTGTCTTAGTTTCATATAGGAAGTTTTATGCTTTAAAAGTAACTTTGGGCGACTTTCAACATATCACACTTTCAGTTTTTTTTACCCATTTGACCCGTTAGAGATAAGTATAGACCGAATCAACCCATTCATAAGTCAATGGGTCAAATTGCTACCTTTAATTTAGCTCGATATAAACAACAAAAGAACTCATTTAAGTGGCCTGTTGTCTTTTGTTTTTATGCATCTTCAGGTACCGTAGTGGACAATAAATTGGTGCACCCAAGTAACTATGATTTTTACATGTGTGCTCAACCGGGAATGATTGTGAGTTGCTAAACCTTTTCTTATGTAATTAATTTCTACTTCGTAATTAAAACATCTAGAACTATTCACTTTCTTACTCCTTTTGGTGCCAGCACATGTTATTTGATTTAATCTGCTCTTGTTTATTCTTACCTCTTTTTTGGGGGACATTAGTTTTGAGACAAGTGGCAGAAATAAAGACGAAAAAATCAGAAAAAGTCAAACTTGTGTGAGCAGTAAATGTTTAATCAATGAGTAAATCTAAGCAAACATCAAAGTTTAGTTTGAAACAGGGTGGTATATTTGGGGAATGACTGTTTGTATTAACTTGATTAATAATTGGATTTGCAGGGCACTTCTCGTCCTGCCCACTATCATGTCTTGCTTGATGAAATTGGTTTCTCGCCGGATGCCCTGCAGAATTTGATCCTTTCACTATCATACGTGTGAGTATCAAAATTAGTTCTTATGTCATCCCGGTTCATATGATTGTCAGAAAATAGTTAGCAAATAGTTCATGGAACTTTCTTTTGTGGACTATATTTAATCTACTTAAAGGTGAAAAATGCACCATTTCTCGCCAAAAACAAAGTTGCAGAATTGACAAAAATATCATTGAATATAAAGTAACGCCTTTCCAAAACACAATAAATGGGCAAAGTAACTCTCATCTTCGTCCTTCATTTTCAAGATGGATTTGATTATACTTTTTTTTTTTTCATTCTTCAGCTTAAGTTATGAAGATAGTTAATTTTTATTTCCTTTCACATGTTTAATTTTAACTAATCTTCAAGCCCACCTGTAAAAAATTCATTTTTTAAAAAATTTGATTGACATTTTATGACGATGAGGTGTTTTAGTAATCTTATTGAATTTTAAAAAGTATTTTAAATAAACCACCCTTGGGATTTTTTTTGTCCGTTCAATATCGTCTTTGGTTGCATATAAGTTTTTGGCCGAAAATAGTGAATATTTACTTGCTAGTTCATAAAATTCAAATACTCGATATTCTATTCGTCAATTTCTGAAAGTCAGTGAAATAGCATGTTCCCTTCAAACTAGTTTGATGTTAGTCGCAACATTATTGACTTTCCATATGGCATCACAGGTATCAAAGGAGTAACTCGGCAACTTCAGTTGGTACACTATCTATATCTTTAACACAACTCTTAGTCTCTTACATCTGACCTAGAAGTGGCAAGTTCGGATTAAGCTAATAGATTTAACTCAAACGAATTGAACTTTATCAAGTGTATTCAAATGCACAAACCCCCCAAATCACTATAATAAAGTTATATATTCTTAATGTTCTTTTTTAACACATTACTTATGTAACTTCAAAGAAAAATGATAAAAAAAAGTGTTTATATACTTGCCCATTTTACCACCTCTAATTTAACCTAATCTCCCGTTTTATGTCATTACTTTAACCTATTTTGCAGTGGCACCTGTTTCTTACGCTCATCTCGCTGCCCAACAAATGGGGCAGATTCTAAAATATGAAGATTTCTCCGAAACCGCTTCCAGAAAGGACGGTGACACCTCTGTAGGAAGTATACATGTTCCCGAAATGCCAAGATTGCACGAAGATGTTCAGGGTTCCATGTTCTTTTGTTAAGGTGTGACGTATAACTCCATTCACCATGATACCTACCTAAAATGTCTAGAATTCTTATTCTTAGTTGTAAATGGGTAAGTTGCACAGTTTAACGTAACAGTAGCCTAAGTTCTCAAGTGACTGCATTAAAAATTTTGGATCAGTTTTCGATGGTTCGTACAGATGATTGATCTAGGAGTTAGCCAGCTATTGTCTGGCTTTAGGATCTAACGATTTTCGAGATGTGGGTGTTTTTTTTAATTAGCTTAGTCATTCACATGTGGGTGGTTGAAACTAACCCAAACTTAAGCCTTAATGTAGTATGGTCCTTTTGGATTCGATTAAAGTGCCCTTGTTACTTTACTTATTTTTGTTTCAACCTATTAAATATGTAGATTCGGTTTATGTTCATATCTCAGAAGTGTCAAACGAGGAAAGTAAAGTTTTTGGCTAAACGGAAACGTGTTAAATAGGTTGAATGTGTCATATGTTGTCAAAAGCATATTTATAATGTATGCAATGACCCATATACCCTTATTTCCGGGTGATTTTGACTCGGTAACCCTTGTCTAATGTATTATATAGCCAGACAATAAAAATAATGTCACTTGAGTTGTTATTCTTCTGATTTCGTCAATTTTGATAGGGTATGTACAATGTATACAATGTATATATATTATTTTCCTAAAGGTAATCTTAATACCAAGGTTAAGTAAACCGAGACTGAATCTTAACAGTATAGTTGCGTTTAAATAATCAAATTCCGTATATCAAAACTATCGTCATAAAATCATAAAGCAAAGGCACATGCAGAGTCAAGAAGAAAGGTGTAACCTTGTGGGGTTTCCTCTATATATCCCTTAGATGTTCTACCACGCTACTTTGGTCGGGTATTGGTTCAATTCGATTTGGCTCTTAATTATAACCCTAAGCTAATGTTACTCTAGTTATGTTTTAGCCTATTCACGTCGTTTCAAACTTTATAATGATGGAATGAAAAACCGGCGTGAATTAATCTTAATAGACCATTTCACATCATGAAAAATGAGTTCATAAGATGAACACATGACCATGTAGGAGTAGCAACAAACGGTTTGTGCAGAAGATAATCATGCCCGTTTATTTATTACTAGTTTGCGGTTTAATGGTTCTGATTTGCTTTCCTAATTGGTGGCTAGCCGAAAGAGATCCTTAGCACAGACAAAGAATAACATTACTCACACTTTGTGGTCCGAGTTGTAAGGAGTGGAGTCGTCTCTCCCCAACTATATTGTGGCTTCGTACCTAAATCTAGTCCATTTTGTTGATTAAAGAAAAGCCATTACGAGAATTTAAGGTTGTATTTTAGTATAATCAAGCATAAAAATAGAAGAGTAAAAACCATTATGGACTTGAGACCATCTTCAAATACGTACTATGATTATATGTTAGAAATTAGGATTTGTATGTGATGATCTTGGATTTCTCAGTGTATCGTGTTAATTTACTTTTCGTATTAAGTATTTCGACCCTATCAATTGTCTGGGTTGCACGAAATCCTAATCGGGATAATACAAAGAGAATTACCAATTTGTGTTCTAGGCACTGAATCACAAATCGGAAAAGTAAAGGAAATTGTGTGAAATTTTCGTACTTTCAAAATGAGACTGATTTGCAGTTTATAGAAACAAGGCAGTTTGTTAGCAGTTAGCGACGGTTTTCAGACAGTTATAACTGTCTGAAAATTGTCCCAAAAGTTGGGAATTTGGCGGGAAATTTAAGGTAACACCTGCTTTACTGTCGCGGTTGAATTCATATCAGCTCAACGAGTGTGCACTCCACACTTCCTTGACTCGTATCCGAGCTGAATATGAAGTCACATCAGTCTCTAGTAAATCACATTACCTAAATGATCGTCGATGACACTAAAATCACCAAGATAAAACCGTATCTTTATGTTTAAATACGATGTCGAATATACTTTCTTAGGGTTTTTTTTATTTTTATTTTTATCATGCTCATTGGAATTAAACTTCTTACAATAAAATTATCAATAAGTAATAAAAAACTTGAGAGATTTTCTTCCAAAAGAAAACTACACATTTATAATTAACATATAATGAAGAGTACTATGTTAAGTGAGAATGGTGATATATTTTTTTATGATGAAATCAATGTTGTGAAAACCGATTTGAACCGGTTGTGAGGGTTCAGTTGAACCGGAAAATTATTTTTACTTAAATAATAAATCACAAAATATAAAGTTTCGGTGTCAAATTTAAGAACAAAGTTGTTTGACACCAAGATAGAAACTCACAAGTGACAACTACTTGAAACACAAAGCAAACGTGTTACCTTTTGAAGGTAGCCATACACATGGTGCAACAACATTTGATATATGTTTTATGGAACATGTTTTTTCCTTTGTGCATGATTTCCGCTTCCAATACTCTATTACAAAAGTAGTTGAAATTATCCAAAAAAAAAAGTAGAATACCTTTGTTATGATTTTATCGTTTTATGTATAAAATAGAGTACTATGAATTTTTATTTTATATTTTATTAGAGGATATAATTAGAGGCATATTTAAAAATTAATCACCAGAATAATCACCTATCACTTACATTTTACAAAAATAATCACCTAATTCGCGACGGATTTCTCGCGATATTTTTTTCGTCGCGAAAGTACACATATTTTAATCAGACCAATAAAAATTCGACACCTTGTCGCGACACTAACAAAAGGTAATTTTGGATGAAAAGTAATATATTTTTTTTTCTTTTTTCTCTTTTCTCTTTTCCTTCATATCTTGACCTTAAATATATATTATTAACCAAAACCTAACAATTTATTTTTTTAAATATATAAATAGTTATTTGATGTAGTAATAACATATTCGTTTACATGTCCATATGGTTATGTGTTCAGTTAGAATCATCCGCATCACCTCCAATACTCATGTACAAAGTTTTCAGTTTTGCGAAGTAGTTTGAGCAAACTATCTACTCTGAACTTCCTCATAGCTTCATTTATGACTACGTCTGATATAATCTCAGTAGAATAGTAGTCATAATTTATTTTTTACAAAACCAACTATAATGGAATTAAATTTAACAAAAATGCTAACTATTATTCAATTTATGTCTAAAAATTATTATGTTTATATAGTGTTTAATTAGATTTAATTCTCACAACAAAAAAATAACATAAATTTCTTTTCATAAATTTAGTAGTCAGTTTTCAAATAAAAAGTGACATTTTGAGATTTTGTCCATACATAACATTACTCAAATTTTTAATAAGAGGAAAAAATGTGGAAAAAAGAAAGTTTGAAACGTATTTGATGCGATTTATTAGTCCAACATTCAACGATAAAGTGGGTTTATTTATTCTTTTATTTATTGCTATTAATATAGGGTTAATTGTGGAAAATAGTATCCACGTAGCATGATTTGATTGGTTAAGGAATTGACTAAATCTTGTGGTGGAACCAACACCCACCTGCCAATATTTTGTTGTGCATTGAAAGTGGGTCTATTTCGGGTATTTCTTCTTTATTGGATCTTGACCCACTTTCCTGTTTGGGAATTGCAACCTATATATTTTTAACCAAACCAAACCAAACTACTCTCTAGGAATTTATTTATTTTTTTGTTTTAAATTATCATTTTTACATAATAAATAAATTTTTAACTTTTTATTTCAATTATATAAAAATAGTTGTAATTGGGATCAAAGCCATCTCAATTGTGATGTGAATGATGGACATTGGTTTGACATTGGTACAACTATAGTATATCTTGAACTCTTGATCAAATATGCATCAAAACTCAAAAGTCTCTTTGATTTGACCACTTAGTAAAACCCTAATGATAGATAGTATGTTTGGAACATGTGGTTAATATCAATATATAAGTTTGACGAATTACTATGTATGTATACATGTTGTGTTGAGTATTAGTATCAACATTCACAACATCTTGTTATTTGACCTCTACGTTGAAGCGTGATATAGTCTATTACCATTTAGAGGACAAAGGTCCCGAAAAACAGAGTCAATCTAAAGCATATGCAAGGTGTGCAATTGCACATGACCCCTAAGTCAGAAGGATCCCATTTTTAATTTTATTTTTTCGAATATGTGTATATGTTGTACAAAAAGTTGTTATGGGAGTCCATTTTTAAGTTTCGCACATAACCTATATATTATCGGGACCGACCATGCCGAAAGGCATAATAGTATGATGCAAACCAACGAGTTGTCAGGCATCGATCATAGTTGACAATAGAGTAAGAGTAAGCCCGCTAATGGATGTGATACATAGATGGAACCATTGATAAACCTATAACCAACTTATCAAATGATGTGTGTTTAACACACCTTGTGCTACTAATAGTGTAAATGAGACGAGACATTTCGACGAGTTATCCGATATCAACTTGCAAACTATTTGAAATGGACGAGTCGAGCTCGAGCTACTTGAGTAGACTTTCGAGTCGAGCTTGAGCTACTCGAATAGACTTTCGAGTCGAGTTCGACCTACTCGAATCGACTTTCGAGTCGAGTTCGAGCTACTCGAATCGACTTTCGAGTCGAGTTCGAGCTCAAAGATACCTGACTCGTGAGCTTTATCGAGCTTAAGCTAAATCACACTTTTGCCCTTTTATTTGTTACTATATAAGATAATATATGTATACGATGCGAGTCGAGTCGAGTCGAGTTAATAGAACGATTATTTATCGAGCTCGAACTTGAAGTATATAATCAATCGAGCTCGAGTCGAGTTTCGAGCACGAGTTTTAGCAACCGAGTTGAGCTCGAGCTCGAGTTTTAGTAATCGAGTTGTGTTCGAGCTTGACAACACTCCACTCGACCCGTTTACACCTTTATGTGCACACGGATCATGCATGAAATATACAAATATGTTTGATCGAGATTGTTAGATCAAACTTTTAAATGTGAGATATTACAATGCTCAAATCAAAGACTACTAAAGGCTAGGGTCATTGGCTTTTGAGACCAAGCTTAGATTAGGTTTCGAAAGGAGTTGAACATGGTTTTCAATTACACATATTGGTTCGATCAAAATCTCGGTAGCATATTTTTTTGAGAGAAACAAACTCTTTTTAATGCGTGTATAAGATAATTCAAGAAAATAATAGAGACCGATTGTATCTAAAAAGTCGGTTTCTATTAGATGCTCATTTAAGACATACCATAATCCACAATCTTAAACGAGGATTTCAATAAACTGAGAATTTTCCGATACTACACTTTGAGTTATCACGTGAATATTCACCGCACCAAACAATCTTTACTACAATATAAAGAATCTCATTCAACATCTTAATATCTTAAATTTTAAGTAATTGAAATTACTAATCTACCCCTATTATACCTTTCACAAAATTTATCATTTAAAACAATTTACAATTAGTGACATTTCCTTAATTACAACAATAACTAATAAATAATAATAACTATCTTTATCTTTATCTTTATTAATATATAACACATTTTCACTTTTTATTAAAATTTTAAATTTTTATATAAAGTATAATTAGTAATATATCCCTTAATGAATATAACATATAAACTAATCTTATTCTTTAATTAATTTGATTACTAATTTTATATAAAATTCACCCATATGAAATAAAGGCAATTCAAATTAATTGATATAAAATTTGTATTCATATAACCATTATTTTTTAACTTTAAACGTTATTTGATGGAGTAAATTTTCAAATATTTGATTTATAACCTAAATTTTATATAGTTAGTTGATAGTGTTGTGTTTCGTGTTGCTCTATAATTCTATGAAGATGATTATCATCAAAAGTTTATATATTCTTCTATTGGTGACGATAAGTCTTAATACCAATAAGCCGAGTAGTATTACATTTGATACTTCTAAGGTTAATAAACCTTCTTACCATATTCATTATCCTTCATTACAACATTCGAAAGTATGTATTACCATATTGGATTCATGAAAACAGACTGAATTTGAATGTCTTGAATAAAAATATTTTTTTCGGGTTGAAAACCAGAACGATAAACGATTAGAAAGCGTAGTGTCTGAATGGATTTTTAATTGTTATGCATAGTTGAAGGAAACTTAGTTTTTATTTATGTAAAACATGGGTTTATACGGGAATACTATTCAAGAAATATATTTAATTCTCTTTTTGACCGAACGATAAATTATTTGACGTCACTATTAAAAAAACAAAATGACCTGAAAATTAGACTTTTATTATTGTTCGAGGAAGGATTGACAGGCTCAGTAACTTGGGTGTTTGGGGTTCAACCTCTTGACCTCCTGCTAAGCAGTGCAAACCTATCAAGCTCTTGGCGAGCTTAAGGTGGTCAAGTGGTTGGTTGAAGAAGGTGATCGGAATGTGGTTACTGCGGTGAGTAAGTATTCCGGTAAGTATGTAAGTGGTGAAGATATATGTGTGAGAGATGTATGGAGTGTTGGCCTCTCCTTGAACTGTATAGGGTAGGGTATTTATACCCAACAATCCCAGACATGAGAAACGGTTGGCCATTAATGCCCATTACGATGGTTTAATGGTATTCATGAGGTTTCAACGTCTATGACATTATGGAGGTCATAATGAATAGATAAAGCGTAACGGTCTACCACAAAGGCCTGGAATCCAATGATGGTAGGACCAATGTGGTAAGACCTTAGGTGACAGGACCTCACGTGGCAAGACCTCAGGTGACAGGACCACAGGTGGTAGGATGTCACGAGGCACAAGTGCAGGATATCAGGATGACGAGGAACCAGTGCATGATGCCATGACACAAATGGACACAAGTGCTGGATCAGTGTCGAGGGTCGGCCAACTGAGAGCCGGGAGCCGGCAGATGCTCGGGAGCCGGACGGCCAAGCGCCAGGAGCTGGCCACCCGAGAGCCGGGATCCGACCAGTTAGGAGCTGGGAGCCGGTCAGCTGGGAGCCGGCCAGCCGAGATCCGGGAGCCTGCCAGCCGAGAGCCGGGAGCCGGCAGTTGGGGGCCGGGAGCCGGCCAGTTGGATCCTGGAGCAGGGAGCGGGGGCCTGAGTGCCGGCGCCGGGGCACGAGTGCCGGGTACCAGGGCCTAAGTGCCGGACGTTGGGGCAAGGACTGAGAGCCTGCATAACGTGGAAGGGACTAAGAGCCTTTCCTTGATGTAGAAGGGACTTAGCCTTTATCCTGTGTTGTGTTAGCTTTTTAGGGCTTATAGGCTATATGTATCGAGCCTATTCCCTACTAACACTATCAATTATGTCCGTAAATGAGCTTAATCTTCAAATGAGTCGAATTACCCAGTGGGTTGAATGATCGGAACGGAAAATATTATGCGAGGGTGTTTGTTTCACGAAATCTATAAAAAAATGAGTGAATTTGAATTGAATTCCTTTTCCATAACATGTTTGTTTGAAGTTTATGACGGAATTTAAATCCGTTGGAATCTAAATTTTTCTTTACTTACAAATTTGAGATTCCTTAGGGTAGTGGAGAAGAATTGAGAAATCGATCATATGACATAATAATTATTATCGCTTAATGGTCGAACCATAAATTGTTACCACAAAATTCTTTTGATATTGTCCGAAGGACCGAACTTTAAACTATTACACTCCACATATATGTAACAAGACAAATGATAATTACCATAAATCATTACCCCAATTTAAATTGTTGAATATAATTTTTTTCATTCCCTACATCGTGCGGGTACCATACTAGTTAGGTTAAACTTAGCTCTCATACCACTTCTAAGAATTTATCCTAGCCAAATGTGACCATACCAAACATAATAAGATCGTATGAGTAGAAGTGAGTAGCATATGTAAGCCTTGAAAAATATCATGTTAGAATGTGTGATATGAGTTTATACCTGACTAACTAATAGCGTAAGGTTTATTTCAATTTATTCAATTGGCTCCCTTTTTTTAACCCTAAGTACAATTTTCCTATGACTAAAACTTATCAATCAAGACAAAAAGGTTTTAAGTCATCACTTTTTTCTTTTAGTTAAGTCCATTTAAAGATAACTACACTGAGAATGGAAATAAGTTAGTTAAGAATTTAGAAATTTAGTACTTTATATTACGTTCGTTTTCATGAAATTAGATAGCAATTTGTAATAAGAGTGACTTAAATTTAAATAAACTAGTATTTAAGATTCTACATGCATTTCATGTCATGTTTATTTTGTCATGAATTTCATTACCTTTATTAAACATGTAAGAGCACTCGGAGTGATAATGAGTGACAATGAGGTTGTGGTGGGTTGTGGGGAAAAAGGTGATAACGTGGCAGTGAGAATGAAGGTTGTTAGTTGTTATGATAGGGAGGGTTGTGGTGGGTTGTGGGATTATTTTATTATTATTAATTTTTTTTCTTAAAAGATAAATAAATAATTAAAAGAATATAAAATATTAAAACTTAATAATTAAAACATTAAATAACATAAATAAATAAAAATTACAAATAATTAAAACATAAATAAATAATTAAAACATAAATAAAAAATTACAAATAATTAAAAACTAAACTAATTAATCCCGTATTTTTCTCGTATTCGACCCAAGCCGCTTCGGCCGGAGGATATAAGGCGTTTGTTGTGCCGAAATAGTTGGCGAAACCGGATGGTGTTTGCGATTGTGGCGTCGAGGGATTGTTTGTGTTTGTTTGGGGAGCGTTTGATGAAGACGAAGACATTTCGTGATTATTTTGGGTTTGGGTATTAGATTGAATTGGATTAAGAATAAGATTGTTGAAAGAAGGTGTGCTTTTTTTGGTTAGATTGTGGGGGTATTTATAGGTGAAATTGGTTGGTTTAAAAAAAAAATAATAATAATAATAAATATATATATATAACGGATATATATACGTTGGAGGAAAAAAAAAAAAAAAAAAAAAGTTGATAACGGCTCGTTGTAGGCACAACGACCGCCTCACAACGAGCCGAGAACGAGAGGAGACGGAGTCACAACGAGCCACAACGCTCGTTGTGAGGCGAGAACGAGGCGAGGCCTCCCCACTCCGAGTGCTCTAATAAGTACTTTTTTTTTTATCCAAAGTCTAATTTATTTTTTATTCTTTTTCGTTTGTTTAGAATAAATGTTCATTTTTATATCTTGAAAAACTAAAAGAGATTTTAGTGGATATAGATAATATATGAATTAATCATCAGAATAATCACCTATCACTTACACTTTACAAAAATAATCACTTGATTTACGATGAATTTCTCACGACACTTTATCGTCGCGAGAAGTACATAAAACAAAATCAGACTAATAAAAATCAGACACGTCGTAGCGAAAATGAATATTAACGCGAGAAATGAATAGTGTCGCAACAAAGCGTCGAATTTTTATTGGTCTGATTAAAATATGTGTACTTTCGCGACGAAATGTCCCAAGAAATCCGTCGCGAATTAGGTGATTATTTTTGTAAAGTGTAAGTGATAGGTGATTATTTTGTATTCTTAAAATATAGAAGGTGATAATAATAGTAAATAGAGAGATAAGGTTTTTTTAAATACATTATTATATTAAACATAGGCGAGGGAGCTATATCTAAGAAAATAAAATATTTTATTATCGAACAATGTAACAATCATAAACGTTTAAAATTATATACATCTTTATATTTTGATAGAATTTGTGGTGAATGTAATGTTTCATCAACAACACTGCAACAAACCAGGAAAGAAATGTGAAATGTGTGACTACACATTATGCTGTATTTTTGGCTAGTTTTTTGTTTGGTTATCTATTTTAATGATATTTTCCATAAGCAATTTGACCATATTCTAAGTTTTTTCTTTTCCTCTTTTATTACATTTGTCAGGGGCAGATAAGTAATTTACACAAAAAAAGTGTGAAAACTGTGGCGACTTTCGGGCCGTAACTAGTGAAGGTGGTCTACAAATAACCCATCCCAAATTACTACTTCTCACAAAGCGTGAAACGTCACGCCACCCCTATGGGTCCTACTTAATACTTTCACCTTCAACTATCACATAATCTTCAATTTGATCACTTAATTAAAAGATTTTAACATTTTAGTCCTTTCTATACTTTCTTGCTAGGTGGTGCTTAAAAAGTCATCTTAGTAGATATCTATGTAATTAACGGTCTAGTTGAAAAAAATAAATAGATGATATGATTTTGTCAAATGTTAGTTATGATATCTTTAAGATGTTTAAATAGAGATTATTTAGCTTTTTTTATACGGTGCTTTCCAAGTTATAAATACCTTATTATTTTAATTTTATCGTATGATGTTTATCTTTAAGTCTTTATATACATATAAATATTTTTTAAATAATCCATTATCTATAATAAACTCTACTCGTTTCAAAATAAATATCTATTATAAAAGAATATAAAATTTAAAAAATATGGAATTATTGTCATAGATAAACCATAGTTATATTGCTAGATAGTCACGAATACTATTTAATTTGTTGAATCCTATGTATTTTGTAGAGTAAAGAATTTTTGGGAATTTTTTGTTGTTTATTATTTATTTGAAAATTATAAAAAAAAACCTATATGATAGTGTTAGTAGGTGATGGCTTATATTTATAGCCTATCAATCCTAACATTTGGGTTCGGCCCACTAAATGTGACAAAAGGGCCAGAACCGACACCAGAAGCCCCGCGACCAGGAAAAATGGCCCGGCACCTGGCCCCGTGTCCGGGAACCAGGCCGTGTCCGGGAATCAGTCCGGGAGCCAAGCCCGTGTCCCGGCAATGTCCCGGGAGCCAAGCCCGTGTCCCGGCAATGTCCCGGGAGCCAAGCCCGTGTCCCGGCAAGTGTCCGGGAGCCAAGCCCGTGTCCCGGCAGTGTCCGGGAGCCAAGCCCGTGTCCCGGAAATATCCCGGGAGCCAAGCCCGTGTCCCGGCAATGTCCCGGGAGCCAAGCCCGTGTCCCGGCAGTGTCCGGGAGCCAAGCCCGTGTCCCGGCAATATCCCGGGAGCCAAGCCCGTGTCCCGGCAATATCCCGGGAGCCAAGCCCGTGTCCCGGCAATGTCCCGGGAGCCAAGCCCGTGTCCCGGCAATGTCCCGGGAGCCAAGCCCGTGTCCCGGCAAGTGTCCGGGAGCCAAGCCCGTGTCCCGGCAAGTGTCCGGGAGCCAAGCCCGTGTCCCGGCAGTGTCCGGGAGCCAAGCCCGTGTCCCGGCAATATCCCGGGAGCCAAGCCCGTGTCCCGGCAATGTCCCGGGAGCCAAGCCCGTGTCCCGGCAATGTCCCGGGAGCCAAGCCCGTGTCCCGGCAAGTGTCCGGGAGCCAAGCCCGTGTCCCGGCAAGTGTCCGGGAGCCAAGCCCGTGTCCCGGCAGTGTCCGGGAACTTGGCCCCGTGTCCCGGCAATGTCCGGGAACCTGGCCTCGTGTCCCGACAGTGTCCGGGAGCCAATCCCCGTATCCCGGCAGTGTCCGGAAACCTGGTCCCGTGTCCCGGCAGCGTCCGGGAACCAGGCCCCGTGCCCCGACAGTGTCCGGGAGCCAAGCCCCGTGTCCCGGCTGTGTCCCGGCACCTAGCGCCCCTGTGTCTGGAGATCTGCCGATCAGTCCGACACTCATTGCCTGGCATGTATAAGGATTTGTGTAGACCAACACTGATGCTTTGGAGTTCGTCTCACAGTACCATACTCCTGACATCCTACCAGTCAGACACTCAAGCCTAATCCTTGAGTGTAACCGTCAGAGCATTAATAAAGTTATATTAATGACATAGACGTTAATAGCCATTGGAATCCTATTGATGAGCCATAAATGGTCATCATTGCCATACGTTGTTAATACCTGGAAGTGTTGGGTATAAATACTTAACACTTCAGGTTTTGGAGACAACTTCATCATCTTCCTCACATACTCACTGACCGGAATACTTAACCATATTCCGTCAAGCCCTTCCGATCAATCTCTTGTCCACCTTAGACTCGCCAAGAGTCTGTTAGGTTTGCACTGCTTGAGCAGGAGGCCAAGAGAGTGATCAATCTAACCCAAGTTACTGAGCCTGTCAATCCTTGCTCAAACATTGGCGCCATCCGTAGGACACGTTTTAGCAACGGTGTTTTATCTTCATTTCCAGATTTTCACAAAATTTTTTCTTTAATTCACTTCTTCTTTCATCATGGAAGACATGAACTCTTCACCAATAATTTCCTCAGCCCCAGAAGTAACTACCACAACACCACCGCCAATGACTACTGTAACCCCTTCCCCAGTGACTGTTGTGACCACATCCCAAGCTGAAGGGAGTACCACCCTGATACCAACGACTGTTTCGTCACCTCGTGCGTTTGTTTCATTGCCTATTCCATCCAGTCCATTCATACCAGACATGGAGACAGACATGACGTTTGAAAGAGGTCCTATGGGGAGGACAGGCAGACACGGATTTTCCGCCTTGGAGGATTGGACATTAGGGGATTCAGGTCCTGCCCGCCTGTATCGATCAACAACCACTGGACCTTTGTATTCTACAAGGGTGTCCGGAGCTAGTGCATCTGCCATACCAACCCCAAACGTGCCAAGTTTTCAGATCCCCATGTCTCGTACCTCAACACTGCACGAAGAAGCCGCTGAAGCCTCTAGACAGGCTGTCCCAGAACTTCCTGGCTTTGAAGCCCCTAGGCAGCCTGCCTCAGCGGGATCCCAACCCGGCACTCAAGGAACATTTCAGAATATCCAAGGAGCAGCATCGGTCCCGGCACCAACCTCATCTAATCACCTCCTGGCTCAACTATTGGCATCCCTGCAGCCAGCACCACCACAGGTAATCCCCCAACAATCCGAAACAGATGTCCTGTTGACACAGTTGGCGGATCGCCTGAGACAGAACGCGCCCACACCGATGCCACCTCAAAATCCCAATTCAGAGTTATTACGACTGTTGCAGCAACTAGCAGAAGGAGAAATGCCAAGAGAAGCTATTATGCCTATATCAATAGTAAGTTCGAAATTTTGTGACTGGGTGTCAAGATATCCGATGCCAGACAAACAGAAGGTCCCCTCCATTGTAGGCACTTATGATGGCACAAGGGATCCAGACGACCATATGGCCTTGTTTGAGCAGGCCATCATGACAGAAAAATGGGTAGACCCGGTAGCCTGTAAAATGTTTCCAGGAACATTGCAAGGGTTTGCCAGAGATTGGTTTGCTGGCCTTCCAGAAAGGAGCATTAGAGACTTTGCTGATCTAAAGGCAAAGTTTGTATATCAATTTTTTCAGCAAAAGAAACAACGCAGGACACATCTGGAGGCCCACCTAATCCGGCAGAAGGAAGGGGAAGCTTTGCGAGATTTCATCCTGCGGTACACACAGGAATGCCAAAAGATCCCAGGTTTGCCAGAAAGCCAACAAATTTCAGGTTTCACCTTTTCCCTCTTGCTTGGTCAGTTGCAGGAAAAGCTTGCAAAAAGGACTCCCGCCACCTTCAAGGAAGCCACAGATAGAGCATTAAGATCAAGGGAAACTGTCTCTTTGGCAAGAGGGGGGGCTGGAAAGAAGGACAAGCTTTGGAACGGTGGGTCAGCGTCAGGTAGACAGGACCAACAGCGGGAAGATAGGCGAAATGACAGACGGGATAACAGCGGCAACAGAAGGTTTAGCCCTTATGACAAAACTTCATCCGAGCCATTTCTCAACAAGACCCCGAAAGAGATCCTGCAGACAGAGCGTGTAGGCTCTACTTTTAAACCTCCACCACAAATGGCACACAGGTCCGGTACAAAAAACATGAACAGGTACTGTGAATTTCACGAGGACCATGGACATGACACCAATACCTGTCGGGAATTGAAAGGAGAGATAAGAAGGGCGCTGGACGAAGGGAAGTTGGAACACCTAGTGCCATGTAACACTTGGATCTAAAACACACTAAATTTTTTTTTTAAAAGAAAACATTCAACAATATTTGCATAACTTCACCAAAAGAAAAGTTATCGTGTTACTTCGACTAACATAACATTTAAGATGTTTAGAGCGGAAGCTCGTTACAAAAGATTTAACTTCATTTTAGGTCCCCATCTATCCTTCCTATGCTTGCCTTGCAAATTCGAGATCCTTTTTACCTACAAACATAACAATCAACAATGTACATTAGCATTAAGCTAGTGAGCATACTTAATAATATAATGATACATCTCCAAGACTATTCAAAGTCTTGCTACATACCCTCACGGTATAACCTTTTTGCTAACTTTACTCTTTCCCGACTAATGAAAGTCGATTCTACTTCTCCATGACACATAAATGTCTTCTCTATTCTTCTCTATCATAATGATAAGTTTATATATCATTTCTCTACCAAAACTACCTTAAGATGTACTAAAAACTGGTCTAGGGGTCGAATGCGGCGCATTCGGACACACAGGCGGCGCATTCAACATGACAAAACTCAAAATAAGCCTCGGACCTCGGAATGCGCCGCCATTCAACCCACAGGCGGCGCATTCGGGCAATTTCTGGCTGAGTTTCGTTTTTCAAACGTTTCCTGCACTTACATGTTAGTTTATGCTACTTTAACTCCTTATTTCCGCTAACAACACTAACTATAACTTGGAACAACTTACCTAACAATCTTTAATACATTAATACAAACTTTAAACACAAAAACCATATGAAAATGAGTCTAGTATACTCACCTTGATGTCGAATTACGTTCACTATCTTTATGTTGCCTTCCCTTTGCCCTTATCTTTCAAATCTGATTACAAGGTCAAAATACTAAAACTTCAATACTCATAATCACATAACCAACAACTTTATCATACATTTTCTTCTAATCACTTAACATTACTTGGTTAAATCATTTTCTACCCATCATGTCACTTCTAAGGTTTTTGACCCGTTAACTTTTACACATACATGAAAGTATATCAAATTTCTATTCATTTTATACATACACATCAACAATACATACAAATGACCATTTCTTTCTCTTTAATCAAATTTCTACCCAATTGCCACTCCTTGGGTCATTTGACCCATTTGGCAACACCAACTAGAAAAATCATTATACCATATTCTATCTCTTTCATAGGACTAAAACATACAATTCTAACATTAAATTAACATATACAATTGCTCAATTTAACAATTCTCAAGATTATCCCCAAATCATAAAA
>CAJVGC010000582.1:25182941-25209016 GCA_910822075.1 Senecio squalidus
ACTTGAATATTCACCGCACCAAACCATTAAGTTAAACTTAGCACTCATACCACTTCTAAGAATTTATCCTAGCCAAATGTGACCATACCAAACATAATAAGATCGTATGACTAGAAGTGAGTAGCATATGTAAGCCTTGAAATCTATCATGTTATAATGTGTGATATGAGTTTATACCCGACGAACTAAGAGCAAATTACCAAAATAATCACCTATCATTTACATTTTACAGAAATAATCACCTAATTCGCGACGGATTTCTCGCGACATTTTTTTCGTCGCGAAAGTACACATATTTTAATCAGACCAATAAAAATTCGACACGTTGTCGCGCCACTATTCACTTCTCGGGTCAATATTCATTTTCGCGACGACGTGTCTGATTTTTATTGGTCTGATTTTGTTTTATGTACTTCTCGCGACGATAAAATGTCGCAAGAAATTCGTTGCGAATTAGATGATTATCTTTGTAAAGTGTAAGTGATAGGTGATTATTCTGGTGATTAATTCTAAAATTTTCCTATGACTAAAACTATGAATCAAGACAAAAACTCTTGGTTTTAAGTTATCACTTTTTTCTTTTACTTATGTCCATTTAAAGATAACTATACTGTGAATGGAAATAAGTTAGTTAAGAATTTAGAAATTCAATACTTTATATAAGGTGCGTTTTCATGAAATTAGATAGCAATGATTTTTGTAATAAGAGTCACTTAAATTTAAATAAACTAGTATTAAAGATTCTACATGCATTTCATGTCATGTTTATTTTGTCATGAATTTCATTACCTTTATTAAACATGTAATTAGTACTCTTTTCTATCCAAAGTCTAATTTTTTTTTCGTTTGTTCAAAATAAATGTTCATTTTTATATTGAAAAACTTAGAGAGATTTTAATGGATATAGATAATATATGGGTTTTGCTTATCATATTCTCATGGATATGGTTAACAACTTTGAAAATTTTAATGTATTATATTCTTAAAAAATAGAAGGTGATTATCGTAATACAAAAACCAGACATTTTAAATATATTATTATTATTAAACATAGATCGGGAGCTATATCTAAAAAAATCAAATATTTTAGTATCGGATAATGTAACAATCATATACGTTTAAAATTATATACATTTTTAACATAAACATTTATTTTGATAGAATTTGTGGTGAATGTAACAAGACTGCAAGAAACCAGGAAAGAAGTGTGAAATGTGTGACTACACATTATGCTGTATTTTTGGCTATTGCTTATCTATTCTAATGATATTTTCCATAACCAATTTGACCATATACTAGTTTTTTCTTTTCCTCATTTATTACATTTGTCAGGGGCAGATAAGTAATTTACGCAAAAAAAGTGTGAAAACTGTGGCGACTTTTGGGCCGTAACTAGTGAAGGTAACCCATCCCAAATTACTACTTGTCACAAAGCGTGAAACGTCACGCCACCCCTATGGGTCCTACTTAATACTTTCACCTTCAACTATCACATAATCTTCAAATTTGATCACTTAATTGAAGATTTTAACATTTTACTCCTTTCTATACTTTCTTGCTAGGTAGTGCTTAAAAACTCATCTTAGTAGATATCTATGTAATTAACGGTCTAGTTGAAAAACATAAATAGATGATATGATTTTGTCAAATGTTATTTATGATATCTTTAAGATATTTAAATATGGATTATTTAGCTTTTTTTATACTCTGCTTTCCAAGTTATAAATACCTTATTATTTCAATCTTATCGTATGATGTGTATGATGTAGTAGTATATCTTTAAGTCTTTTATATATATATGTATAAATATTTTTTTAAATAATCCATTATCTATAATAAACTCTACTCGTTTCAAAATAAATATCTATTGTAAAAGAACATAAAATTTTAAAAATATGTAATTATTGTCATAGATGAACCATATTATATCGTTAGATTGTCACAAATACCATTTAATTTGCTGAATCCTATATATTTTGTAGAGTAAAGAATTTTTGGGAATTTTTTGTTGTTTATTATTTATTTGAAAATTATAAAAATAATCCTACAAACTGTGTATAAAATTTTTGAATTTTTTTTATATGGTAATAGTGGTTTATTAATTATTATGCCATATATTTTTGGATTTTCTCTTTTATAAACTACACGCAATAACACCGTGATTATGATAACCATAATTACTGGGTGTGTTTGGCGGAGGGGATTATGATGACTTATAGGAGTTTAAACTTATCGTTTTCTATAAGCTACTCATAAGACTAATTTAGTTTGATGGGTTTATTAAAAATATAAGACCCGATAAGCCGCTAAAACGATAAGTCACTTAAAGTAGCTTATAAAAAGAGTTTGAGTTTATAATACACAAAATGAAATATATATACCCTTTATTTAAATTGAAACAGATATATTTCTATAATTTTTTATGTATTTTTACACCTATAAGTTCAATCTTCAACTAGTTTACCAAACATGTTTTTCATTTTTATATTTAAACTCCAAGTTTTTAAAATAACATCAAATTCAGTCCTAACTTAGTTTAAACGTTCACTAACTTACTTGGTTTTTATGCAGTTAACGTCAAAGGACTGAAAGTGTCTTTTGCTGAAAGAGTGGTGCTGCTTTTCTATTGAAATGAATGTTTATGAAGATGGAGGGCTATTGCTGTAAAAAATTTGTCTATATATACCCTATTATAATTTAGGGTTAGGGTTAATAACAATACTTGATGTGCAGTCTTATTTCTCTCTCAAAGCAATTTTCTCTCTTCATATAGTCACCTGAATTAGGGTTTGTGAGTATAAAATAAAGATTACAAATCGTAATCTTTATCTGTTTAGTCTGATTTCATTGTTTTAGTCTTGTAGTATTTGAGAGATTGTTTAGTTGTTATCAGTTGTTGGTATTGTTTATTCTCGGGTAATACAAAATCAGTTGTTCTTAGTCTCGTTGTTTGCTTTATAGATTTGTTCATGGTATCAGAGCTTTTATGGGTCCCTATAAAGTAACTAGCAAGGAAGGTTTCAGATATTTTTTAACAATTGTCGATGATTACTCTAGGGTTGTATGGGTGTATATGCTTAAGACCAAAGATGAGGTATTTAACAATATAATTGATTTTTATAATTTGATTAAAAACCAGTTTTCAAGATCTATTAAAGTTTTTAGAAGTGATAACGGTACTGAATTTGTCAATAATAAACTGTCTAACTTTTTTAATCAAAATGGAATTGTTCATCAAACCAGTTGTGCTTATACACCACAACAAAATGGTATAGCTGAGAGAAAACATAGACATTTGTTAAACGTTTCTAGATCTCTTTTATTTCAAGGGGGCCTTCCCCTCTATATGTGGCCTGGGTGTGTTCTAACTGCTACCTATCTTATTAACAGGACTCCATCCTCAGTGTTAAGTGGTAAATCCCCCTATGAATATGTCTATGACCATAAACCAAATCTGTTCCACCTTAGGAGTCTTGGCTGTCTTGCTTATGCTACTGTGCTTAATAATCATGATAAATTTAGTAGTAGGTCTCTTAAATGTGCATTTATTGGCTATTCTAACTCTAAGAAAGGCTATAAATTGTATAGTTTTGATCAGAAGTGTGTAATATTTTCTAGAGATGTTAAATTCTATGAAATTGTATTCCCTTTTAAATCCACTAATGATGATCATCTAAACTTGCACACTGAGACCACTACAAACACCTTAAATTTTTTTGATAGCATGTATAACCAACTCCCAAAAAGTCCCGATGATGAAGGGATGGATACTGATGGTGAAGGTAGTGGGTCAGATTCTACCTCGCATGACAGTTTTCAGGAGTCATCTCCTGTGAATGAAACTGTTGTGGAGAAGAACACCACTGCAACACCGATTGATGAAAACACAGTAATCCCCGAGGGCAATGTTTTTCAAAATCTGGATGAATCTGTTATTAATGAACCTGCAAATTCTAGAAAATCTTCCAGAAAAACAAATGTTCCTAAAAAATGGGATGACTATGTTTTAGGGGGGAAACACAGATATGGAGTTGATAAGGTTGTTAGTTATGCTTGGTTGAAACATGATGTTGCTTGTTTTGTTGCTAACTTGAATAAAAGAAGTGAACCTAAGTCGTTTGCTGAAGCATGTTTAGATCCAAATTGGATAAATGCCATGAACACAGAAATGGAGGCATTACTTAGAAATCATACGTGGGATGTAACTGAAAAGCCTGAAAATAAAAATATTGTTGATTGTAAGTGGCTTTTTAAGATTAAATATAAGGCTTCAGGAGAAATAGAAAGATATAGGGCTCGATTAGTTGCTAGGGGCTTTAGTCAAAAATATGGCATTGATTATGAGGAAACATTTTCACCAGTTGTGAAAATGGTTACCGTTAGATGCATGATTGCTATTGCTGTTTGTAACAAGTGGTCTTTATTTCAGCTTGATGTCAATAATGCATTTTTATATGGTGATTTGGATGAGGATGTCTATATGTCTTTACCTGAGGGGTATTTTGATAAGTCTGATAATCGTGTTTGTAAACTGAAAAAATCGTTATATGGCCTTAAACAAGCCCCTAGAAAGTGGAACGAAAAATTAACTGCCAGTTTATGTGAATATGGTTTTGTGCAGAGTAAATGTGATTACTCACTGTATGTGTTAAATAAAGATCATATTCATGTTCTATTGTTAGTCTATGCTGACGATATTATTATAACTGGTAACTCTAATGAAGAAATTGATGCTGTAAAACAGTTTCTTAATTCTAAGTTTATGATTAAGGATCTTGGTGCTTTAAAATACTTTCTTGGAATTGAGTTAATTGAAACTGATTTGGGTGTCTGTCTATCTCAAAGAAAGTACTGTCTAGAATTACTAGATGAATTTGGGCTGTTAGGTTGCAAGCCTGCTACTACCCCTTTAGATGCAAATTTTTCTGTTTTTCCTGATAAAGTGAGTAGTAAATCTAGTGATGTGTTGACCAATATTTCTGTATATCAAAAGCTTGTTGGGAAATTAATATACTTAACCCTTACCAGACCTGACATTAGTTTTGCTGTTCAGAATCTGTCCCAATTTATGCATGCACCAACTCAGCAACATTTTAATTTGGCACTAAGATTACTTAGATACCTTAAAACTGCTCCTGGTCAACGAATTCAGTTATATGGGTCTAATAGTGTTAAATTATCTGTGTATGTTGATTCTGACTGGGGCAGATGTAAAATTTCTAGGCGGTCTGTTACTGGTTTCTGTGTTTACATTGGAAATTCTATTGTGTCGTGGAAAAGTAAAAAGCAGCCAACGGTCTCCAGGTCTTCTGCAGAAGCAGAGTACCGAGCCATGGCTGCTGCTACTTGTGAAACATTGTGGTTAATAAACTTGTTATATGATATGAATATAAGTGATTTAACCCTTGTTAATTTTTACTGTGATAACAAAGTCGCAATGATGATTGCGAATAATCCAGTATTCCATGAGCGGACTAAGCATTTTGAGATAGATTTGCACGTTGTACGAGAAAAAGTGTGTTCTGGGGTGCTGAAGTTAATTAAAATCGAGTCAAATGAGCAGCTAGCCGACATCCTTACAAAGGGACTTTCTCCTTATCAACACAACTATTTGTGTAAAAAATTGGGGCTGTTTAATCCGTTTAGAGTTAGGATTGAGGGAGGATGTTAAAATAACGTCAAATTCAGTCCTAACTTAGTTTAAACGTTCACTAACTTACTTGGTTTTTATGCAGTTAACGTCAAAGGACCGAAAGTGTCTTTTGCTGAAAGAGTGGTGCTGCTTTTCTATTGAAATGAATGTTTATGAAGATGGAGGGCTATTGCTGTAACATTTTGTCTATATATACCCTATTATAATTTAGGGTTAGGGTTAATAACAATACTTGATGTGCATTCTTATTTCTCTCTCAAAGCAATTTTCTCTCTTCATATAGTCACCCGAATAAGGGTTTGTGAGTATAAAATAAAGATTACAAATCGTAATCTTTATCTGTTTAGTCTGATTTCATTGTTTTAGTCTTGTAGTATTTGAGAGATTGTTTAGTTGTTATCAGTTGTTGGTATTGTTTATTCTCGGGTAATACAAAATCAGTTGTTCTTAGTCTCGTTGTTTGCTTTATAGATTTGTTCACAAGTCCTGATCATAAACTTAAGCTTCAACTCCAGTCCAAACTCAAGTTTAAGCTCCAACAATTTACACCAAACACACCAAATTTAATATTAGATCCACCATTGATCATTGTATTGTGTAATATGAAGATGACAAAAACTCACTTGTTTTTAGTACGTATTCTTATCGACCATTTTTTTCAAAAGTTATTTTTATTAATAAAAATTGTTGTACATGACTTATAGTAAATATCTTTACAAAGGATATAAAGTTTAAGAAAAATTTGTTAAAAATAAAACGATACGATTAGTGTATGACTTTAAAAATATATTAAGATAGTAATAGTAATCGTAATCCGGATAATGAGTTAGAAATATGAAGATTAGAGAGCATATAGAAGAACCACATGACTTTTTTTAGGGACCATAATGCTAATAAGTTTCCATTTAAGGTCTAAAATGTCATCTACTTCATAAACCAAGGTCAAAAAAACCAAATCTGAGACCAATAGTTATAGTACCATTAAGTTTGTGTAACACGTAACACAAACTATCAACACTCTCATCATCCGCCACGTGTACCAATGAAACATCAACGGCTTAGATCACTCAACTTCTCCTCCACGCCACCCACTTTCCCGCCATTTCAACGGCGACGATTTTCTACATTATTTCTTATTCTTAACCCCCATCATTTTTCAAATTACCGTATCCCAAATTACCAAATTACCCTTCATTACAACCCCAATCCCTTCTAGATTCCCAGGACTTTTTAGTCAACTGTCAGTCGACAATATTTCCCCATTCGTACACGAGCCCAAAAACAATTATTTTTTTGTATTAAAAATCATTAATTTAAAAAAAAAAAAAAAGAAAGTATTTCTTATTCAAGATCAAAGAGATCTAAAATCAAAAATCAAAAAAACAAAAAAAAAAAGAAAATTCTAGAGAGAGAAAGTTTTAGAGAGAGAAAGAGAAGAAGGAAGAAGTTTTTGTGGAAAATTACCGAAATAGAAAAAGTGAAGAATATTTATTTATTTTTTTCAGATTCCTATTAAAATTTCATCAAAATCTTATTTAATTTAAATTATCAAAAAACAGAGCACATAGTTACTCTGTATGTGCCAAATTTGATCAGTTTTTTTTTTTTATAAAATTTTTATATATAATTTTGGTATGCCGGATAATCGGCGTCTTCAGGGAAATGCAAATCCATCTCTTCATAACATTGAAGGTTATAATTTTATTTATGATTATTATAATTGCTTAAATTTGAAGCTAACTTTATTTATATTAATTTTGAAAATTGCGATCATGCTTTAAATGCTTTAATTAATTGTTGTTATGATGTTATACTCTGTTTCAATTTCTTTTAATTTTGATTAATTATTCTTTAATTTTTTTTTTTGCTATGTCTGAATTTGTGTATCCGTACAATTTTGGTAATTTTTTTTTAATTTGGAATTTTTGTGAAATTGAATGTTTGAATTTTTATTGATTAAAAAACTTTGTTTGGTTGTTGAATTGTAGAAGCTGTAAGGCGATTGAGAATTCAAAGTGATGGGGAGAAAGATTTGAGTGATTATCCGGATCGCCCCGGTGAACCAGATTGTATATTTTATGTAAGGACTGGGATGTGTGGATATGGAAATACTTGTAGGTTTAATCATCCAACTCACATTCCACAGGTAAAAACTTAATAAATAAAGCGTAAACGTATTCATTTTGTTCTGTTTTAGTGTTATGTGGATGTTTGTTTTAGTTTATATCGACTAATAATTGTAGTTTAATGTGTAAGGTTTTTAAAGTTTATTAATTTATAGGGTAATCAACATGGAGGTGAGCTCCCAGAAAGAGTTGGAGAGCCGGATTGTGTGGTAAGTTTTTTTTTGGGACATGTTTATGTTGATGTGATCTTGAATTTGATGTTTGAAATACGAATACTTTGGACGAAAAAGTAGAAAATCAAATAATTTAAGCCATAATTGGATCTTTCAGACACTGCAAACCACTTAATTTTATGTCTTTTACTTGGTTATCTGTAGGAGTGACTCCGTATGTTGTTAAATATTTCAATGTTTTCAATGCTATGTTTATGATATACCTCTTTTCGTTGCTGACTTAAGTTTTAAGTTCTAGTGATTACTACTGAGTAATTGTTTTTCTAAACAAAGTGTTTAGTACCGCCGACCAGTTAGTGCAGTTTTTCATTACTTCACTCTGAAGCTCTTTGATAAACGGAAAGATTGAAAGGAAATGTCTTTTAGGCTATCTTAGCTCTTCTTTTCACTAACATTTGACGAAGAATTTAATTGATTAAATGACCACGTTTGTTGCAGATATACCCATACATTTGTCATTCGCATTTCCTGTTCTGTTTTTTTTTTTCTGAATTCCGAGAGTTTGTTTTCCCGCTGTCTATGTTGAGTGCATACTGTTTTTCCAAAGTCATTGTTGCAAATTCAAGATTTAGAATTAGAAATTGAAATAGATGGTTCTTTGATGAAAGTTAAAGATAGATTGGTAATTTGACATTTGTCCTCAAAAATTAGTTATCAATTTTGCAGTACATCTAAATGCACGATTAACTTTTAAATTGAAAGGTATACAATCTAATCTAATCAAGTCACTCTCCATTTTCAGTATTTTCTAAAGACGGGCACCTGCAAATATGGATCAACCTGCAAATACAATCATCCTCGTGATCGGCGTGGTGCTGGACCAATTGTATTAAACATGATTGGCCTACCTATGCGCCAGGTATATGGCTAAAACCACTAATTTCTATCGTGTTTTAATAATGCTAATTAGTGTAAGTTGATTTAGGAGGAGAAGGCTTGCCCTCATTACTTACGAACTGGATCTTGTAAATTTGGAGTTGCGTGCAAGTTTCATCATCCACAGCCATCAGTTGATGGATCGAATTCAGGAGGTGTACCATATGCGTCGACACTTGTACCTTCGTCTGGTATTTCTGCGTGGTCATTACCTAGAGCAACATATGTTTCTGATCCTCAAACTTACTTACCATTTGTTCTTCCTCATTCTCAAGGAATTCCCCCTACTCAACCTTGGAGCACTTACATGGTATGTATACGTTTACTTCACTCTCTTTTATTTACATGTTGACACCGATAACTAGTTAAGATTTTAATGGGATTTGTTTACGAGTTTTTGATATCTAGTTTTTTTTGTTTTTGTTTTGGTTTTATGTATATGGGGGTCCATTGTTATATTGTGTAATGTGTGTTGTTTTCTCAGGGAAATATGAGCCCAGTGACCTCAAACGGTATCTTTGGAGGTCCGGGTTCCATGGAACAAGCTTATCCGTTAACATCTGGTTCTAACCTGCCTGAACGACCTGGTGAACAAGAATGTCGCTATTTTATGAATACCGGAAACTGCAAATATGGATCAGACTGCAAGTACCATCATCCAAAAGAGAAGATTGCTCAAATGGCAGCTAGTTCACTTGGTCCACTCGGACTTCCTCTTAGACCTGTAAGTTACTCAACTGAATCTTGACCCGCACATCTTGTCACCTGTTGTGCTTATTTTAATGAATCTTGACACACAAAATGACTTAAATTGGATTGAAAATGCAGGGGCAAGCGGTGTGTTCATATTATAGTCTTTATGGAATCTGCAAGTTCGGGCCAACTTGTAAATATGATCACCCTATGATGGGATACTCATACAACTATGGCATGAGTGTGCCTAACATGAGCATGCCAATCATTGATCCATCTGCGTTCCCGTATGGCGGGAACCACTATTCTTCTGTATCATCCCCTTCAAAATCATTGAGAAATGCAGGGGATGCTAAAACACCAGGAGGTTCACCTTCACGTTCACCTTCTCCTGAACACGATGCCTCGCCTTCACGTTCTGAATCAATATAATTTGATTCAATTAGTGGTATTTTTGAGAGATGAAAATTTGAATTTAAGGAGGGATTTGTTTTTGGTTCTGAATAAAATGCAGGTGAGGAAAAATGTTTAACTATTACCGCTGTTATTACCATTTTATTCGGTATGAACTGTTGATTACCATTTTGTTTCTGTGGATGATTGTTGTTAAATTTATGAGTGGTGATACCGATTTTTGTTCATGTTTTATGAAATGTGTAATAACGTTAAAGCTCCGTTTCAAGTTATTTTGGTTTCATGTATAACTTTGTCAATACTCTTGGATACTGGTTTCATCAAATGTGGAACGAATGAAAATGAAATGATTGTTGTCGGTACTTTTATAAAATCTTGATTGCTAGTGAAAACTCTTCCGTCAAAAACTAAACATTGTCTAAGAAAAAGAAGTTTTTTGAAGCAACATTTCAATGTCGATTTCCTTTAGCGTTTTCTTTGGTGGTACCGTGTCGTTCTGAATTTAGTTATTCAATGTTGTTTTTCTGCTCAGGTATAGTAAGTTAGTTCTGTTACTAGGTACTCTCAGTTGAGAGTCCAAGTAGTTGCTTGATATATTAGCGTTTGGGTTTGTAATATGGTCTCTCAATCTCTCCAACTTTTGTTCAGTGAGTAGTTAGTTTATGTTATTTATGTTTTTCGCAACAAGAAAGATGCTTGGATGCATAATAGTACAAACATGCACATACACCACTTGATGCTAGCTACAAGAATCCATCATTGGGTTGATGGGTCTTGTAACACAATGGGAAACGTTAAAGTTGATCCCGAGTCGTGTGTCTCGGGAGCCGAATTAACCAATCAAGTTAAAGCATGTTTGAGAACCCCTTGAGGCTGAGAGCATACAAACATGGATAGCCATTGGGTTTAGAATTTTCTCTTTGACTAACATGTACTGGTATGTTATTTTTATGGATGCTTTTTTTTGTATTGAGAGGGTTTAGTATTTATGTTATTTTCTTTGTTTCAAAGTTTTTAGAGTAAATTACACCGTTAGTCCCTATGTTTATACCCAAATCACTAGTTTGAGGCTTTTTTTGAAATAATTACACCAAACGTCCTCAATGTTGTAATTTTGTTACGCCGGTGATCCATTTTTGACAATTTTCGATTGAAAAGACGAAAATGCCCTTTTCTTATAATTTCATTTATATTTTAATTAATTTTTATTTCTTTATGTTTTTTAATATTAATTTTAATTTCAATCCCAATTCCCAACCCACTCCCACCCACCCCTTTCTCTCTCTTATCTTTTTTCCACCACCACCACCATCAAATTTCCAACTCACACTCCATTTCTCTCTTTTCCACTCCACATTTTTCGGTCATTCATCCCCACCAATAACACTTAACTCCATTTTCTAGCGATTTTAAAACCCTACCATCCTCACAACCTTCGGTTACATAACACCCCCAAACTCAAATTAAATTCAAATGCAATTCAACGGGTGTTGTTGGCGTGAACCAAAGATTATATTGAATTCCACATAGGTTTATGGACAGAAATTCAATTTTCTTAATCTTCAAATCGGAAATTTGTTTCGGTCATAATGAGTTAAGCCTGCCTCAAACACAATATTATAAAACTAACTACTAACGAGACACTTTGATATATATAATCTGATTAGTTGTTTCATATATGGCCATATCACAGTGGCGAAAGTGGGGCAACACATGAGATAATGAGACAGTTAATTTAGATGATCCGAAGGTCGAATGGTTGAACCGGACACTGTAACAAATTTTTATTACTTGCGCTCCTCCATTTGCCACATTATTGGAGCTCAAATAAATCAATATAGCATCTATATTATGGGACCATCTTGTCAAAAGTAGCAGATATGAACCAAATGCTCATAGCCATCATGCCGAGAATAAACTATTTTTTTTACCATGGAATGTTCTTGAGATATACTAATATGTCAGTTATAATTAGTTGCCACTAACAAGATCGAAGAAGATAATTTTCAAGCTAGTATCGACAAAGTTATTGAGGCTTTTCCTAATGTGACATTCTGGTGCAAGACTGCAAGGTACACAACTTTATTATGCTTAACTAGTGCAAGTATATTCAATCTTAACGGCAAACTCACTTTCTGATTTATTCAACCTCTTTACAACAATCTACACAAAAACTTCTAAGGATATATGTAAAAGATTTGCAGCTTTAGAATCTCATTTGCCGAATTAGATCTTTCTCCCAAACCGATCACTTTACCTTTATATGGATCGATTCTTCACCTCTGTTTAATTATTCCAAACCACTACTTACATGAGGATGATGGGGTTTTAAAATTGCTAGAAAATGGAGTTAATTGAATGGTGTTATTGGTGAGGATGAGTGATCGGAAAATGTGCAGTGGAAGAAAGAGAAATGGAGTATGGTGGTGGTGGTGGTGGCGGTGGTGGTGTGGTGGTGGTGGTGATGGTGGTGGTGGAAAAGAGATAAGAGAGAGAAAGGGGTTGGTGGGGGAGGGTTGGGAATTGGGATTTAATTTAAAATTAATATTAAAAAACATAAGGAAATAAAAATTAGTTAAAATATAAAAGAAATTATAAAAAGGGTATTTCTGTCATTTTAATCGAAAATTGTCAAAAATGGATCACCGACGTAACAAAATTACAACATTGAGGACGTTTGGTGTAATTATTTCAAAAAAAGCCTCAAACTAGTGATTTGAATATAAACATAAGGACTAACGGTGTAATTTACTCAAGTTTTTATTTCTCTGTGTTTTTATTTATCTTAGAAATGACTTTAACCTGATACATTCAACGTTTTCAAGACAACATGGAGTGATATATTCGTTTGTTTGGTCAGTCGGTTGTTTGTCGTGAAAGTGATTTTTTTGTCACTAACGTGGAGAAGTTAGATGGCCACTGGAGAAAAAAAATCCATTGACTTGTTTGTTACTAAATGAAATTTACATAGATGTTACGTTTTGTTAAAAAAAATAAAAAATAATTTCAACTTATTGATTACAAATCTACAAGATATTTAAATTAAGACTACAATGTCGGATATGAATGTAAGCAACTTGCTTAATTCGGTCAAATAACTAGTGATACCATCACGATGACGACAACGATTGATTGAAGTAACCAATTGAACATGAGAATGGGAATAACACTTGAAACCTGACTTATTGATCAACTGTTGCTATGGTTTTGATTTGTTACTAATGTTAAAGAAATGTGTTTGCAATGGATACCGGTCTTAGAATGACAAATATATAAGAAAACATCCTTAAAAGTTTAATCCTAAACCTTAATCCACAAATGCCCATAACAATCAAATAAATACTGTTAAAGGCCGGACACAAGAATGCTCAAAGAAAGAAACTACACAGAACGCTAAATAAGATTAATCCTTATAGATGAACAACTTGTGATGGATTCCATTCCAAATGACCCCATTCTTGAAAGGTCAAATGGGTGATGATAATCTCCGAATGAATAATTTATACGTTAGTAGGACGTAGACCAAGACCTTCACTTGATGTTTGATTGATCGCAAATGTCCTTAGAAAGGTATACAAGTAACAACATTACAACAATAAAGTCTATAATCGGGTTATGTTATGAGTGGGGATCTAGAATCATATTTCATGAGAGTCATTAAGACCTTCACTCAATAATTTAGTTGAGGAAAAATAAAGGGTTAGATCGGGTCGGATTATAAGTAAAAACATACAAAGGTTAAATTCGATAATAAAAAGTTTCAAACTCAATAGAATCAAAATTGTTACAATATTATTAAAAGAAGTTTCAAATTTAAAACTTGGACCTGCATAAATTTAAAACCGGTCAATTAAACAAACGTACAATTTTATAAAAATCCATATACAACTTATCTATGTAAACATCTAGAGCTATAACTAAAAAGTATTTTATAATTGAAGAATAGCTTTCTACTTGTTTCTATATAAATATGCACCTTTTTCCTTTTTTGTTTATGAAAAGTCTTTAAATTATTAAAAGTTATTTATAGTTTGAAAATGTTATTTTCTAGATATTTTAATTATTAATAGAGTTAAATTAAACTTTTAATATTTTATCAATAACATGAATATTATTGAGAAATAAATATATACTAACCAACTTCTAGTTTTTAGTTTTTGGGAAAAAATCAAATTTGACTATACCATTTACAGATTTCAAGATAAAACTATAATAGAAAGGATTAATTGAGTTTATCTAAAAATGAGGGATGTAAAATGTAACTCAAACATAATAAAGGACTATAAACAAACTGATAACAACTAGGTGTGTAATCGAACCGAGTCGAGTCGAGTATTACCAAGCTCGAGCTCGACTCGATTACTAAAACTCGGGCTCGAGACTCGACTCGAACTCGACCGAGCTTTTATTTTCAGGCTCGAGCTCGACTCGGTTACTAAAATTCGAGCTCGAAACTAGACTCGAGCTCGATTGGTTATGCATATCAAGCTCGAACTCGGTAAATATTCGTTATTTAAACTCGACTCGACTCGCTTTATATACATAATACCTTATATAATATGTACTAGTATGGTACCCGCGCGATGCAACGGATGAAAAAAAATCATATTCAACAACTTACAGTGGAGTAATGATTTATGGTAATTTATCATTTGTCTTGTTACATATATGTGGATTGTAATAGTTTAAAGTTCGGCCCTTCGGACAATATAAAAAGAATGTTGTGGTAACAGTTTAGGTTCGGCCATTCAGCGATAATAATTGTTATGTCATATAATCGATTTTCTCAATTCTTCTCCACTACCCTAAGGAATCTCAAATTTGTAAGTAAAGAAAAATTTAGATTCCAACGGATTTAAATTCTGTCATAAACTTCAAACAAACATGTTATGGAAAAGGAATTCAATTCAAATTCACTCAATTTTTTCTAGATTTCGTGAAACAAACACCCTCGCAGAATAATTTCCGTTCGAATCATTCAACCCATTTGGGTAATTCGACTCATTTGAAGATTAAGCTCATTTGCGAACATAACAAAAGTCTAATTTTCAGGTCATTTTGTTTTTTTAATAGTGACGTCTAACAATTTCACGTACGGTCAAAAAAAGAATTAAATATATTTCTTGAATAGTATTCTCGTATAAACCCATGTTTTCCATAAACAAAAACTAATTTTCCTTCAACGATGCATGTGACAACCGTCTAAACTAATGTCGAGAACGCTAACTTATAACTTCTAAGTGTTTATTTTGATGCCCGATATAACTAACTTTATGTGTTACGTGGTTACGTAGACATAACTCTTAAGCTAAGCTCGCTGTAACTCACACAAAACTCTTAAACGCAAGTTTACTTCATTTAAACCTTTAAGCGCGGATCGGGATCGGAATCATAAATCAAATTCGGAATCAAATTATGTAAGTCCTAATACCAAGAAAACACTAAAGGAACTTTCCTAAGTTCATAACAAATCATAATCAAGAACTTTCAGTTAACGAAAAGGTCCAACGAAACAAAACGCAAAAACGAAAAATCACAAAATTATTTTCAAAACAAGCCAGGACGACGCACACACCCCTTGTGCGACGTCCTGGACACACCAGACCAATTTTTTTGGATTCTTATTGCATTTCTCGTTTTTGTAATCCATCACCCAATCAAACTCGACTTTTATCACTCAATTACTGAAGATAGCAGTACCCAAACTCCCATACCATCATTTCCTCTACCTTTTCTTTTCATTTTCTTTTCTTTCTTTCATTTTTGTAAACATAAAACACACACA
Source organism: Senecio squalidus (assembly GCA_910822075.1). Classification (NCBI taxonomy): domain Eukaryota; kingdom Viridiplantae; phylum Streptophyta; class Magnoliopsida; order Asterales; family Asteraceae; genus Senecio; species Senecio squalidus. The sequence goes on from CAJVGC010000582.1 coordinate 25,198,722, forward strand.
CACCTAAACTTTCTCTAATTCTCTCTCAAGAACATCACAAACATAGCCACTTACAGCCATCAAAACCCACTAAAATCCACATTAAAATCGTTCAAACAAACAAAGGAAGCAAGGGGGATCAAAGCATTTCGGTTTGAAGCTATACTACCGATTTTTGGAGCTCAAAACTTGTCTAAACCATCATCTAAACATTTTCATTCGGTAGAAACTCTTCATTTTTACTTATATTACTAATATAACTCATTGCATGTATGATCTAAGCTATAAAAACAAGTTTTGATGAAGTTTTATAACCATTTTTATACAAAAACGGGTTTATAATAAATGATGCTTAAATCTTTGTTTTTATGGATAAAAGTTATGTATAAACTGTTAAAATGACATATTATGAAGTTTAAACCGACTGTATGTCGAAATCTACGGTTGGAATAAACGATTTTACAAGAAAAACCCAAAAACACAAATCTGCCCGAGCTGTGCGCCGTCCCTAAGGCCAGGACGACGCACATGCCTGCTTGATTTCCCGAAAATCGTCGTTTTGAGTTTATGTACACCGTTGACTTTTTCGAGACTAATGTTTTGAACTGAGATTGGTAAAATACTCATATTTGAGACATTTTATTGGACTTAAATTGCATCAATGAACTCGTTTGAATATATAAATATGTTTTGTAAGCGGGAAAGTGTTATTATTTTGGACATAAAAATTATGGCGCGGAAGCGCTGCCCAAATTTCGTTAGAAACTATAAAGCACTCCAGCGACAAATATTTTAACATAATAACAATAACGCCAACTTTTGGACACTTTTGGACTAAACGTAACGACAACGATTTGAACGATTTTCGGACATAATAACTTTTGATACTAAGAGTAAAACAAAACATTACATCATGTAATATTATACGATATGGGATTACCAAGTTAACCAATAACATCATACTTACCCAAGAATTTGGCACATATTAGGATTCCGGTGATTCCGAGCACCTTTCGAGCTTTTCCGAGCACGCTACGATATTCGCAAACAGTGAGTTACAAACCCCTACTCTTTTAAACGCTTTTAATACTTTTTGGGGTGAAATGCGAGTCTTAGGCTTAAACACTACATTTAAGCTGATAAACGCTTTGATACTCGAATGCTAAACGATAACTATTTGATACTCGAATACTTTTATGAAACGCTTTGACACTCGAATACTTTTATGAAACGCTTTGATACTCGAATACTATTACGAAAACACTTGTATACTTTGAACGCTATTATGAAACACTTGATATCTTGAATACTAAAACGAATGACTATTTTGCCGGCATTGTTGAGGGTTTTGCCAACAATGCCGAGGACACGAAAGCTATATTTGCCAATGACTAAAACAATCGATCGTCATGTTGCGGACTTTGTACAACATGGACGTGAGAGACCATTAAAACTCCCGACACTACCAAGGACATTAGTTGCTATTAATCCCTTTGGAAAGGACCGTTAGTAGATATGGATAGCGCTATTAGGGTAGATTGACCCTCACCACAACGACTTATAACGATGGTGCATAATACTAAATTGGTAGGCTTTAGGCTTAGCAACGATCATTGGGCAATACATAGGATTGTCACATAGTCGCGCTATGTGGTCAATGCCTACGAAAACAAATACTATACTTTACGCATGGTTATGCGGCAACCTTTTTGAATACTAATGCTTTACGCATGGTTATGCGACAATTACTTGAATGCTATATTTCTACGCATTGCTATGCGTCGAAACTTGATTACTTATACTTTACGCATTGCTATGCGTCAACGCTTTGAATACTTAAACTTTGTAGCTCACTAACTACGTCTCCCGTAGTTAACACTTGACTCGTATTTTCAGGTTACGAGTAAGCTTGCGATGATGACTTTATACTTTGGGCTGAAGACTTCAAGAATGGGAAAGGGTTCGGGTGGCTTGCTTATCTTGTAATTCGGATATGTAAACGATGCTTTAAACATTTGTAAACCTTTGAAGTTATGCTTCTTTTAATATAATTTGGTGTGGAATTATAAACTTGTGTATCGAATGCTATTGCCCTTCACATCCTGTGTTTCCGCTTTAGCGGGGTGTGACAATGCAACAACAAATTAAAAATCCATTCAGACACTACGCTTTCTAATCGTTTATCGTTCTACTTTTCAAGCCGAAAAAAATATTTTCATTCAAGACATCCAAATTCAGTCTGTTTCAATGAATCCATTAGGTAACACACACTTTCGAATGTTGTAATGAAGGATAATCAATATGGTAACAAGGTTTATTAACCTTAAAAGTATCAAATGTAATATTACTCAGCTTATTGGTATTAAGACTAATCAGTGACCAATAGAAGAATATATAAACTTCTGATGATAACCATCTTCTTAGAATTATAGAGCAACATGACCCACGACACTGTCAACTAACTTTATAACATTTATATTATAAATAAAATATTTGAAAATTTACTCCATCAAATAACGTTTAAAGTTTAAAAAACTAATGGTTAAATACAAATTTTATATCAATTAATTTGAATTGCCTTTATTTTATATGGGTATATATTTTTTATGAAACTAGTAATCGAATTAATTAAAGGAAATTAAGATTATTTTATAAGTTATATTCATTAAGGGATATGTTACTAATTATCTTTACTTAAAAATTTAAAAATTTAATAAAAAATGAAAATGTTTTATATATTAATAAAGATAAAGATAAAGATAGTTATATTAGGGTTAATGTTGTCAGAACATAACGTACTTTCGCCAAATGTTTATTTTGTATAACTTACTTTTTTTTTGTTTAATTAGGTACCTCAACTCCTTGAAACTTTTAAATGAATAACGTACTTATTCTAATAATGATTTTGAGATCTATTTTGACCGGCAACCTGTTTGTTTCCGGTTACCCAAATAACTTGACCCGTTTACAGTTTATAACCTGTTTTCATTATAAAACCCAAATCCATCTTTCTTGTAAATTGTTTTCATCTTCCTAAATCGTTTTCATCTTCCTAAAAATGTACCGTTCAACTGGAACTCGTTGTAAATGTAATGTTTTTGCAAAATTGGTTACGGCTTGGACTGTAAACAACCTGGGAGAAGATTCTTAGGCTGCCCTAATTATTTGGTAACTTATTTTTTATTTTGCCCTAATTATTTTTTATTTTTATTTTTCAAAGTTGATAACATAATTGATGTAACTAGGATCCCAGTGGATCTTGTAACTTCTTCAAGTGGGTTGATGATGAACTCCCTAGTCAGTGGTACCAAAGTAAGATGTTTAATTTGTACCAAAAAGTGAAGAATCAAGAGGAGGAGATGAATGTCTACAAACATGATTACCTCAAATGTTGTGCTGACCTTGAAAGTCAAAAGAAGGTGGTAGAGAAACATAAGTCAACTATGGTTATGCTATACAAGATTGTTATGTTGTGTGTGTGTGTCATCTGTTTCATGTTCTATAAGTATCATCTTTAGTGTACTTCCAGGATTGTCTTTTGTTGTACTAAACTAATTATGTAATGTCTTTTGTGGTACAAGTACCAATGGTGTTCTTAATGTATAGTTATGACTTTGTTTAATGAAAACGTGATTATGCATTGTCTTTGAAGTGTTGTTTATACCCATATATGCTACAATTAACAAAATCCAATTAAAATATGTTAGGTCTCAATTATATCCAAAATACTAGCTAATCAATAACAAATTAGTATTCAAACGTTAATTGATACGAATCGATTAACACACAGTTTCTTGTTCGATTATAGCGGAAATATAATAACAAGATTAATAAGAATAACACTCCGTTAATTCTATTCAAAAAGGTTCAACGATTACAATAGTCAAGCTCACTATTTATACACAATAATAGTGAGCTTGATAAGTACGAATATTAGCAGATCTTCTAAAAAGATAGAAGATTTTATCTAACAAACTTACCTAAACTAACGCTTTACGTTTCATTATGGAGCTGAGTAGTCAGCTCCACAATGCCTTAGTTTATTTTGGTCACTCAGATCCAAAATGTCACTCAGACTCAAAACTAAGACTTTAATAAACAGATTTATATCTTGGGTTAAATCGTTGATTTTCCCAACAATCTCCCCCTATCTGTTTAGATTAAAGTCTTTTTACAATGACACACATCAAAAATAAACTCAAACTTAAAACATATTAAATTGAAACAGTCAGAGAACAAAAACATTACTTTCTCTTTTTGAAAGCTTTCTTGGGCTTCAAAGGTAAGTCCCATGGAGTTGGCTTCAAAACTTCTTTAGCCCATTCTACCCTTTCAGCTTTCCATGCCATCAGCTTTTCCATTTCAGCATCAGTTTTATTGAACAACAGCTGATATTCTTTCCTTATCAGCTCCACTTTATCCACCAGAGTACCCATCTCTTCAATTCTTCTCAAGTTGTTGAATAACCAGCTTATCAGCTTCATCCGAAATGGTTGGCACTGATCATTTTGGCATTCATTTAACAATGCAATGCAATGGAAGATTGAAGTCTTGTTCAGAGTTTCCTTGGCTTGAAAGCACTTTTCTCCCCCACAATCAACATAAAATAGTCCTTCATGTTTGTCAGTTTTAATGTAAGTTCTTTCTTGAAAAGTCAATCCTGAAGGAACTGGATGAGTAGTGTTTGACTCCAGTCCAAGTGATTTTGTTCCAGCTCTTACTCTGTTGACTGTGCAAAATTCTCTGTATTCATCATCAGGGATCAGTTTCAGCATGTGAGCAGCATTCACATTGTAGATTGCCTCTCTTTTCACCTCAGTCTGATGTGCCAAATTAGTTATTCTTGTGCTCAGTTTGGCAATTCTCTTGCACTCTTCAAATCCCAGAGTATACATCCTACCTACAGCTACTTTAAAAGAATTCCCTTTGAGATAGCATGTCAGTATTAACTCAGGTCCATCAATGTCATTACAATCTAGATCATTGATCTTTCCATGATTGCTGTTGGCAAAGTGTTTTTCAATAAAATTTACTCTTGCCTCCTCTTTCTCAAATCTCTTTGCCATTTGACGATCAGCTTCAACTCTCTTTTGTTCTTCATCAAAGGCCAGCTGTTCTTCCTCTTTAAGTTCAGCTTCAAGATCCTCAGCTGCTTTCTCACTTGTATCTTTTGCTTCAATGGATTTATCTTCAAATTTTTCAAAGTAAAGACCCTTGATGTGTTCTTTGTATTTTTCCACTGCCATCCCAACATTGTAGGCATATCTTTGTAACTTTGACAGTTTCTCAGCTTCAGTTGGTTCTTTGCTTGATCCCTCAGTTTGATTAGCAATGCTATCCATTTCGGTGTCTGATTCAGTCTTTTCTTCTTCCTTCTTCTCACTACCCTGACTTTCTTCCTCAGATGAGCTTGAAAAGTCACTATAGCCAGTCTCATAGTGCTCCTCAGTCTGTTGAGTTTTGAGATTCAATATCATTTTCTTTTTGTATCTTTTCTCCCCCTCAACTGATGACATACCTCTTTTTCTCTTCAAATTTTTCATGGGAGGTTCAGGCTCACTTGATTTTATGACAGTTTCAACTTTCTCCCCCTGAAACTGAGCATCCCTTGAAAATTCCCCAGCCACCTGCTTTCCTTTCCTCAAAGAACTGATCTCGGAGGTCAGATTCACCACCAACTCCTTCAACCCCTCCAACTCCACAGCATTTTGATTCTTTATAGCACTCATCTCAGCCTGCATTGCACTTAGCTTGACATCAAACTGAGTTGACATGTCCTTAATTGCTTGTAATAACAAAGGAGCAACCATAGCAACCTCAGACTGAGATGTATCAGGAAAAATAGAGATGGGATTGGTGGTATAACCTCACATCTCCCTTGTTGACTAGGAAAGCGATCCTTGGCCATAGAAATAGAAGTCTGTACCTCACTCAGTTTGAGGAGTGAGGCATTGTCAACTTGTGCAAGAGAGTGAGAGAAGTGTGGTGGTTCAGTGGAGTGAACTAGTGTTGAACTAGTGAAAATAGCCTTTGGAATAGGCTTTGAAACTGAGGGGGGTGTTCCCATACTAAGTACAGGGATATTCAGGAGTGAAATATCTTCTTCAATGCTTACCACATGTGTCAGTGTGGCAGCAGCAATGTGTTTCTCCAAGATGACTACTCTAGATGGGCTTTGGGTAGTCTCAGTAGTCAACTCCACCTGCTGCTCTAGCAGAGGGAGTGTGGAGTGATCTACAGTACTGGAGGGGAGTTTAAAACTCTCAGCCTCATGGAAAAGTGAGTCCATTAGTGCTTGATTTTGAGTGGGGCTTGTTGTGAGAGCTTTCTATAAAGAACTTGGTGAGTTCAATAGGTTGGCCGCTTGATTTGCAAGAATAACAAGCTGTGAAGTGGACATTACCTCAGAATGAGAGGGGATACTCTCAGACTGAGGGAGAGAAGCAGAGATATTCATACATGAGTCAGCTTCATTTTGCCCAGCCCCATCATTCCCAACCTCAGCATCCTACATGTGTTGATTACCAACATGTGCCTCCTCATTTCCGTTAATTCCATCACCTTGACCAGCTGAGTCTGAGTGATCAGACTCTGTGGCTTCAGGGTCAATAAAAGGATTGTCAATCCACTAAAGCATTAAGGGGTGAGACCCACCTCAGCCTCAGTGATTGTCACATAAGTAAAGATTTTGGAGGTCAGTCTGGGAAGAGGGCGTACATAAAAAATTTGTTCAAGCTGATCATAAGCAGCCTTTCCCAGAGCTTCCTCAAAACAGAGTGAAAGCACTCTGATAAACGGGACCTCATTTTTTCTCTTTGGTTTTACCACTAGTGACAGAATCTCGTCAAAATATAGTTGAGAGTATGAAATTCTTCTACCAGTGACCATTGAGTGAAAAAGATGTGTTTCAAATTCATTCATTTGGTTTAAACTTCCCGATTTACCCCCCCAAGCTTCTTGTGATACTAGAGAAAAGAAATTTCCATTTTCCAGTAAAGAATTTATATTCAATCACCCCCTTTACCACAGTCTAACCAACAAGAGGGAATGCCTCATTCTTTGCTTGCTGTTTGGTCAGTTTGGACTGAAACCCTCCTTCATCAGCTTCTTGGGCAGTAGGGAGTAAGAGAGCTGCTCGGATTGTCTCCTCATTGATCGTAATTTTATGTCTCCCATCATTGTAGATGCCCGTGATTTCAGTCTGATCATCGTTGGCCTTGCACGTGTACCACCACTCACATAATACTGGTGGATACATCACAATTTCTCGAAAGTATGCTCCATGAAGTGGATGAGATACCATGAACTGAAAAAGTTGTTCGAATCCTCTGTTCTGGCGATTTGTAGGGATATCGACGTTGGCCACCCTATTGTTGTCTTTTATTTGAACTCTACTATGAAAATCTGCGCCAGCAACCATACGCGGTGTGATGTGTAAAACCATGTTCATATCCACCATTATTGAATGTAAAAGAGAGAAAATTAGTAAGAAAGACAATTAGGTTAATAATTGAAAGTAAATTGAATTTGAACTAAAGGAGCGAAATATTAGGGACTTAGTTAGGCAACTTTCCATATTGACTCTTCAGTTTGACTCTTTTAACACCTATGACTCGTAAGTTTGAAACATATGTATAACTGACCCCCAAAAAGAACAAAAAGTTATCAGATTGAAACTATTAAAAAAAAACTAAAAGAAAAAAACAAAATCCTGAAAAATATTTATGAAAAAAAATGAAAAAAAAATGAAAAAATATATACTAACATTTACGAAGAGTACATTCAGTCTGAACAGGTGGTCAGACTGAGACTTCTCAATCTGACCAAAAGGTCAGACTGAGTTTTGAATCTTTGCTAAATTTCAAGGATTTACATTCCTAGTTCTCCTAACAAATAGAAAAACCTGTCCTCACTCAGAGGTTTAGTGAAGATGTCTGCCAGTTGATCATGTGTTACCACAAACTCCAGTCTGACCTTTCCTTTCTCAACACAGTCTCTAATAAAATGATGTCGTATTTCAATGTGTTTTGTTCTGGAGTGAAAGACTGGATTCTTAGTGATTTGTATGGCACTTTTGTTGTCACACAAGATTGGTGTGTTTTGAATCTTGATGTCAAGATCAGCCAATTGATGTTGCATCCATAGAAACTGAGCACAACAACTTCCTGCAGAAACATACTCAGCTTCAGCTGTGGAGGTTGCAACTGAGTTTTGCTTTTTGCTTGACCAGCTGACTAGCTTTCCTCCCAGAAGCTGACAACCTCCTGAAGTGCTTTTTCTGTCCAACCTGAAACCTGCATAATCTGCATCTGAGTATCCAATTAATTCAAATCCAGAATCTTTAGGGTACAATAGTCCAAGGTTTGGAGTACCCTTAAGATATCTGAAAATCCGTTTTACAGCTTTTAGATGAGATTCTTTTGGGTCAGCTTGATATCGTGCACACAAGAAGGTGGAGAACATGATATCAGGTCTACTAGCAGTTAAGTAAAAAATAGATCCAATCATACCTCTGTAAGTTGCTTGACAAACTGACTTGCCAGTTTTGTCCTTATGCAACTTATCAGATGTACTCATGGGAGTTTTTATTTTAGAACATAATTCAAAACCAAATTTCTTAATTAAATCATGTACATATTTGCTTTGATTTATAAAAATCCCATCTTTCTTTTGTTCTACTTGTAAACCAAGAAAAAATGTAAGTTCCCCCATCATGCTCATCCTGTATTCACTACACATAAGATTTGAAAACCAAGTACACAACTTATCATTTGTAGATCCAAATATAATGTCATCAACATATATTTGAACCAAAATCACATGCCCCTTTTCCTTTTTGATAAAAAGTGTTTTGTCGATGGATCCTCTTTGAAGCTGATTTTTAAGAAGAAAGTCAGATAGAGTATCATACCAAGCTGTAGGAGCTTGTTTGAGACCATATAAGGCTTTATTTAATTTGTAAACATGATCAGGAAAGTTAGGATCAACAAAACCTGGAGGCTGCTTGACATAAACTTCTTCATGAAGATCACCATTCAAGAAGGCACTTTTCACATCCATTTGATATACCAAGAAATCTTTGAAGGCTGCATAAGCTAAGAACAGACGAATTGCTTCAATTCTGGCCACTGGAGCAAAAGTTTCATCATAATCAATGCCTTCTTCTTGCTTGTAGCCCTAAGCCACCAATCTTGCCTTATTCCTAATCACCACCCCATCTTTTTCATATTTATTTCTAAATATCCATTTGAGTCCAATGATTGTTTTGAACAGGGGACGAGGAACCTTGGTCCACACATTGTTTCTAATGAACTCTCCAAGCTCTTCTTGCATTCCATCAACCCAATATTCATCTAAAAGAGCTTCTTCATCTTTCTTTGGTTCCATCAGACTCAAGAAATTCGTGTAGAAACAGAAGTTAGCCGTGGCCTTCTTTTTTCTGGTTTTAACTCCTTCATTTAAAGGACCAATGATAGATTTCAGTGGATGATCCCTGAGAGTCATCATGATGTTTCCTGACCCAAATTGTGGATCTTCATCGGCTTGAGACTGAGTGTCATCAGTCTGAGTTTCATCAGTCTGAGTAAGATGAGTCTGAGTGGCATCAGACTGAGTAAGATCAGTCTGAGTTTCATCAGTTTCATTTGAACCATTTATTTCAATTTCAGAGACATTCTTTAAAATAGGTTCATCAGTCTCTCTCTCAGACCCTTGATTTTGATGTATAAATTCTTCATCTTGATTTGCAACAGGGGAGGAATCAGCTTCAAAAGAAGTCACTAGAAGTTCATCACATAAATGGTTGATAGTCTCTATGTCAGACTGTGAGGTCAGCTCCTCTCTGTCAGACTGAGTAGTATCATCAAAAGGAACATTGATACTTTCTTCCACAACCTTCCTTCGTTCATTGTAGACTCTAAATGCTTTAGAGATACTAGAGTAGCCAACAAACAGTCCTTCATCAGCCTTAGGAGCCATTTTGCACAACAAATCTCTTTGGTTGATGAGTATATAGCATCGACTTCCAAAGATATGAAAATAGTGAATGGAGGGAACTTTGTTGTGGTACATTCATATGCAGTTTTTCCATGTCTCTTCACAATGATGGATCTATTCTGAGTGAAGCAAGCAGTGTTCACAGCCTCAGCCCAGAATTTTATCTTCATATCTCCATAGCATAACATGATTCTTGCAGCTTCGATTAAAGTTCTGTTTCTTCTCTCTGCAAGTCCATTTTGTTGAGGTGTTCGAACTGATGCAACATTTTGAACTATACGCAGTTGATCACATAAATTAATCAAGACTGAATTCTTGAA
>CAJVGC010000582.1:25209116-25351488 GCA_910822075.1 Senecio squalidus
AAGAAAAAATGTAAGTTCCCCCATCATGCTCATCCTGTATTCACTACACATAAGATTTGAAAACCAAGTACACAAACTTATCATTTGTATAATGTCATCAACATATATTTGAACCAAAATCACATGCCCCTTTTCCTTTTTGATAAAAAGTGTTTTGTCGATGGATCCTCTTTGAAGCTGATTTTTAAGAAGAAAGTCAGATAGAGTATCATACCAAGCTGTAGGAGCTTGTTTGAGACCATAAAAGGCTTTATTTAATTTGTAAACATGATCAGGAAAGTTAAGATCAACAAAACCTGGAGGCTGCTTGACATAAACTTCTTCATGAAGATCACCATTCAAGAAGGCACTTTTCACATCCATTTGATATACCAAGAAATCTTTGAAGGCTGCATAAGCTAAGAACAGACGAATTGCTTCAATTCTGGCCACTGGAGCAAAAGTTTCATCATAATCAATGCCTTCTTCTTGCTTGTAGCCCTAAGCCACCATCTTGCCTTATTCCTAATCACCACCCCATCTTTTTCATATTTATTTCTAAATATCCATTTGAGTCCAATGATTGTTTTGAACAGGGGACGAGGAACCTTGGTCCACACATTGTTTCTAATGAACTCTCCAAGCTCTTCTTGCATTCCATCAACCCAATATTCATCTAAAAGAGCTTCTTCATCTTTCTTTGGTTCCATCAGACTCAAGAAATTCGTGTAGAAACAGAAGTTAGCCGTGGCCTTCTTTTTTCTGGTTTTAACTCCTTCATTTAAAGGACCAATGATAGATTTCAGTGGATGATCCCTGAGAGTCATGATGTTTCCTGACCCAAATTGTGGATCTTCATCGGCTTGAGACTGAGTGTCATCAGTCTGAGTTTCATCAGTCTGAGTAAGATGAGTCTGAGTGGCATCAGACTGAGTAAGATCAGTCTGAGTTTCATCAGTTTCATTTGAACCATTTATTTCAATTTCAGAGACATTCTTTAAAATAGGTTCATCAGTCTCTCTCTCAGACCCTTGATTTTGATGTATAAATTCTTCATCTTGATTTGCAACAGGGGAGGAATCAGCTTCAAAAGAAGTCACTAGAAGTTCATCACATAAATGGTTGATAGTCTCTATGTCAGACTGTGAGGTCAGCTCCTCTCTGTCAGACTGAGTAGTATCATCAAAAGGAACATTGATACTTTCTTCCACAACCTTCCTTCGTTCATTGTAGACTCTAAATGCTTTAGAGATACTAGAGTAGCCAACAAACAGTCCTTCATCAGCCTTAGGAGCCATTTTGCACAACAAATCTCTTTGGTTGAGTATATAGCATCGACTTCCAAAGATATGAAAATAGTGAATGGAGGGAACTTTGTTGTGGTACATTTCATATGCAGTTTTTCCATGTCTCTTCACAATGATGGATCTATTCTGAGTGAAGCAAGCAGTGTTCACAGCCTCAGCCCAGAATTTTATCTTCATATCTCCATAGCATAACATGATTCTTGCAGCTTCGATTAAAGTTCTGTTTCTTCTCTCTGCAAGTCCATTTTGTTGAGGTGTTCGAACTGATGCAACATTTTGAACTATACGCAGTTGATCACATAAATTAATCAAGACTGAATTCTTGAACTCAGTTCCATGGTCACTTCTCATCTGTCTGACAAGAGTATTCTTATGTCTCTGTTCTCTCTTGATCAGACTGATAATTTCCTCAGCTGCATCACTTTTAGTTCTTAGAAATATAACCCAAGTAAATCTAGTGAACTCATCTACAATCATAAGAGTATATTTCTTTCCACCTTGGCTCTCAATTCCAATTGGACCAAACAAATCCATATGTAACATAAACAGGGGTTCATCAATTGAATGTAACATCTTGGAAGGGAATTGAGTCTTGGTTTGCTTTCCAAGTACACAGGCTGGGCATACTTTGTCCTTGGAGTAGGTCAGCTCAGGAAGGCCCCTAACCAATTTATTCTTTGACAAGGCATTTATGTTCTTGAATTTTAGATGAGATAGTCTTCTGTGCCATAGCCAATTGAGTTCCACTTTTGTTTCTGTAAACAAACATGTCTCAGCTTCATCGTTGGCTGTACTCAGATCTAAGCAGAACACATCTCTTTCTCTCTTGGCAAGAGGCAGTGGTTTACCCTTTGCATTGTAGATTATCCCTGCTTGCTTTCTGAATATGACTTCATGATCTTCATATGTGATTTGACTTACACTCAGTAAATTATGTTGAAGACCTTCTACATAAGCAACTCTTTTGAATGTGACTGCACCAGCCTGAATCTTTCCATATCCTCTTGTCATTGACACACCATTGTCACCATATCTCACTTGAGGACCAACTTCCTCTTTATAGTCTTGCAAGAAAGACTTCATTCCTGCACATGAAACAAAATACATTAGTTCCTTTTGGGTACCCACTTTAGAGTGGATCCATGAACTGAAGCTGATTTAATTTTTAGGTTCAATCTTGCAGTCAGTCTTGGAGCTTTCATAATTCCATTTATTAAGTTCTTTCATGCAATTAACAGAATAATGACCTATGACTCCACAGTATTTACATGGAGTATTTTTGAGACTGACTTGTGGTGTGACTGACTTGGTTTTGTCATCTTTGACTGATTTTGATTGAGTATGAGAAATTGGTCTGTGCTTTTGAGGTGGGACTGACTTCTATTTCGATGAAACTGACTTAAGTTTTGGTGAGACTGACTTCTGTGTTGATGAAGCTGACTTATGTTTTGGTGAGACTGACTTCTGTGGACCATTACTCTTTGGTCTGGACTGAGTCAGTTTCTTACAGAACACAGCTTCATGTCCTTTTTCACCACAGTTATAACATGTCCTCTTAGGAGGAGTCTTTGGTCTGATATGATTCGGTGATTTGTTTCTGACTATAGTTTTTACAATGTTAGTCAGTTCCAACAATTGATTTCCCAATTTATCAATAGTTTTGTTTTCAGGATTTTTCTTAATAATTTTGGAACTGACTTGACTCTGCATCTTTGGTTTACTTAAATCCTTGGGTAAAACATTGTTTGTATGCAAAAATTTGTTCATAACCTGCACATTCTTATCAGTTTCAGATATTCTAATACATTCAGACTGATTGGAATTTGAAGAGTCACTTTTATTAGAAACTTGAGAAATTACAGGTTTAACAAAAGCATTTGACATCATAGTTTTTTCTCCTTTCATGTAAGTAAAAGTGTTTGGAAGAATTTATGGTTTAAAAATGATTTTTTCTCGTTCAGCTTCTTCTTCCTCTTCAGTCACATGCTTCTTCAGACTGAAGTCCTCACCCAACACAGCTTGAACTTGTTTGGGTACCTGTCTGCTTAAACAATCTTCATTTTTTAAGGATGATATGCACCATGATTTACAAATTCTTTTATAATTCTCAGTTTCTTCTCTAAATTTTATAGCTTTCTTTTGCAAGATCACTATAAGCTTCAGTCTGAGCATTTAGAAGAACTTTATAACTTTCTAGTTCAGTTATCTTATCATCTTTAATTTTCAAAACGTTTTCAAGATCTTTAATCTTTTGTTTAAGTTCAGATTGTTCTTCCAAAGTGGTGGTCAAATCAATAAAAATATACTCAAACATTTGAAGTTTTTGTTCATTTGTATAAGTATTGAAGTTATGTACCTTATATAACTTTGACTTGTTCCAGTCTGAGTTGTAGCTCAGTCTCTCAGCTTCCTTCAGATCCTTCTCAAACTGAGATGCAGATTCTTCAGCTTCAGTTACTTCCTCTGCTAATGCCATCAGACATTTATCCACCACTTCCTCATCTTCATCAGATGACAATTCCTCAGCTAACCACTCTTCTGCAAAGAAAGCCTTCTGCTCAGTTTGAGGATTTTGAGTCTTAGAATTATTGCCATTTTTGTATTTAAGATACTTCTTTCTGTATTTTTGAGCCCTCTCAGCAACCTCATCCATGTGCTCAGTCTGAGCATTCTTTACCTTACAATCAGCAGCCATGTGTCCATACTTACCACATTTAAAGCATTTAACCTTTTTCAAATCAAAAGGTTTCTTTCCTTTATACCCATTCTTCTGTTCCAGCTTCATAGTCAATAGGGCCAACTGATTCTTTAATTTCCTGACTTCAGTTTCATCACCTGACTCTGAATCTGAGTTTGAATCAGACTCAGATGAGTCAGCCTTAGAATAAATTTATTTATTCCTTTTGCTAGTTGCAACTAATGCAGCTTCAGGATCTCTTGCAGTTCTTCTGTTGTTTATCTTCTTCCTCTCTTGGGATTCTTCAAAATTGAGTAACAATCCAAAGAGACCAGGCAGCTTGTAGGTGGACAATTTCTCACTAACCACAAGAGATGTGATAACTGATTCAAATATGTTGGGCAAGATGTCAACGAATTTCTTGCACACTTCATCATCCTCCTTCACTACACCTAGAGCTGAGAGATCATTCAACAAAATTTGAAACCATGTATGCAAATCAGCTAAGGTTTCATTTTTTTCACATAGAAGTTTTCATAGTTTCTAATCAGACTGTTGAATATTTGCTCTCTTACTATTGGTACACCTTCATATGATACAATGAGAGTATCCCAAATATCTTTAGCAGATCTACATCCAACAATTTTGGAGAATATTTGCTCAGACACAGCGTTTCCTAGTATGCTTCTAGCTCTTGGATCTAGATTAAACAATTGTCTGTCAAGATCAGTCCATTGAGATTTAGGAGTTTGGACCCATCTTGCACGTTGAACAACTTTGTCTCCTTCCTTAACCTCTTCAATTTTTTTTCTTGGAATGATTGGTCCTTCAGTGACAGTTCTCATCATTTCCTCATGAATTCCAGATAAGTACCATTCAGCCTTGAGTTTCCAATGGGCAAAGTTATGTCCATTGAAAATGGGAATATCTTTTCCGGCCATAGCAGGTGTATTAGATGATGATGATGACATTGTATTTGAGTTTTATCTATTGATCGTTTAAGATTTGTAAATTTATTAAAATTTAAATCCTATTTGCTCTGATACCAGTTGTTAGGTCTCAATAAGATCCCAAATACTAGCTAATCAATAACAAATTAGTATTCAAACGTTAATTGATACGAATCGATTAACACACAGTTTCTTGTTCGATTATAGCGGAAATATAATAACAAGATTAATAAGAATAACACTCAGTTAATTCTATTCAAAAAGGTTCAACGATTACAATAGTCAACCTCACTATTTATACACAATAATAGTGAGCTTGATAAGTACGGATATTAGCAGATCTTCTAAAAAGATAGAAGATTTTATCTAACAAACTTACCTAAACTAACGCTTTACGTTTCATTATTGAGCTGAGTAGTCAGCACCACAATGCCTTAGTTTATTTTGGTCACTCAGATCCAAAATGTCACTCAGACTCAAAACTAAGACTTTAATAAACAGATTTATAATCTTCGGTTAAATCGTTGATTTTCCTAACACAATACCTCAATAAGCATTAACCATACTGCCATAAGCATTTACAAAGGGAAGTAACCCAAATTTAATACATAAAGTGCTTCATGCTTACAATAACCAAGACCAAAGTTAATAGATACAAAAGAGGCACATATCATTGCAAGTTTAAGAGCTAATAAGCTATACCAAAAGAGCCAAGACACATGTATTGGCGAAAGTTTTAGTTTACACAAAAGAGGCACTCTTAGTGCTGCCAATTTGAGGATGCAACATTAATGCATCTACTCAACTACAGTATGATTGTCCTCGGAATCTCCAGGACCAGGAGACAATGGACCTGATAACTTTGCTTTTAAAATCCTTTCATTCGGCCTCATCCTCTTCAAGCCAAGTGTTTTTTTACGTCGAGCTGTCTCTGGAGTTGGTTGTGGTTGTGACCCTGTTGTAAACACTTGGGTTGGATCCTCACCATCATTCTACATTCAAAGAGTGAAACACCTTAAAATACATATCATTCAATACTAAAACAAACATAAAAAAACAAGCATTCTTACCCTTTCATCAGTTCTTGTTGGGATTATTGGGCTTATTGGGCTTATTGGGCTTCTACTAGAAACTGCACTCTTAGTCCAAACAGCCCTTATAGGAGTTACGTTTGGGTCAAAGTCTGGCACATCTTCAAAGTCTGGCACATCTTCATCTTGTAGAAAATAATCTCTAAAGAAATCTCCCCTCCCTCTACCTTGCACACCACCTGAACTTGTTCCTCCCCTCCCTCTACCTTGCACACCACATGCAGTTCTTCCTCCCCTCCCTCTAGCTTGCACACCGCCTGCAGTTCTTCCTCCCCTACCTCTAGCTTGCACACCACCTGCACCTCTTCCTCTACCTCTTGTGACAGGGTTCTTTGACCTCCTCCTCCCACCACTTGATTCTGCAACATCCTCATTCACCATATCTGTTTGACCGACACAAATTAACAGTTATAATCCATCATACAAGCAACATTTATGATAATGAAATTTACCTTCAGTTGGTTGTGGTTGTACTGTCTGATCTTTGCAAGTTTTTATGTTGTGACCAGCTCCTTTGCAGTTCTTGCAGTGCATGACTCTACCTACACGACTTACCCTATTCCTTTTCTCATTACCACCCTCTTCAACATCCCTTCTTTTTTTATGTTTGGGTCTACCTGATCTCCTTCTTGCAATAGGGGCAATGGTTTAATCCTATCAACTACTGGCCAATGTGTAATACCATTAAGTGGTTCAAGGTAATGATTGTATGCAATAACAAACATTGGTTTTTTGTACCATTTCCCAACAAAATCATATGGATCTTTGTGTAACATGTAAATAGCAGCAACACCATGTTCACAAGGTATATCACTCAACTGCCATTGCCTACAACTACATGTGTGTTTATCAACATCAACCCTAAATCCCTCAAACCCATTTGTGACTTCAAACTTTGAATCAACACAGTGAAAACATATCCAATCTCTGCATATTGTAAATACATTGAATCAAACAATTTTTAAAAATAGTTTCATAATAATAGATTATACCTGTGTTTGTCTTTGATTCTTTTAAACTTCTTCCTTATGTTGGGACATATTTCATCATCCCATTTTGCATGTTTATCTCTCATACTTTGCATCCTTACCATCAAGTAGTGTCTGATATCCTCTAGCATGTTAATGATGGGCTTCTTCCTTGCATCCACAATAACTGAGTTGAAGCATTCATTAATACCATTTTCCACAGCATCACATGCCACATCAGTGTCAAAGTATGCCCTGCTCCATATTTTTGGGTCTCTCTCAGTCAGGTGTTTGAATGTATCAACACTTGATTTCTTTATCTCACTCATGACAATTTTAAAAAGGGCTGGATAAGTGGATTTTGCAGCCTTCCAAAACAGATTCCTTAAAAGCAAAAATAAGACAAAAGTAAACATATTAGTGGTGTTCTTAAAGACAATTTACATACATATTTTTGGGTATAAACAACATTACCTGTAAATTTCTTTCTGAAGTTAGCATATATATGCCTGGCACATTGCCTGTGATGAGCTAAAGGTATCACTTCTTTTGCTGTTTCAATTATTCCTTTATGTTGATCTGACATGATTGCAAGTCCATTACCATTTCCTAAATCCAAGTCATTAACCAAACACTCAAAAAACCATTTCCAGTTTTCTTTGTTCTCTGTGTCTACAACAGCCTAAGCAATGGGGTACATTTGATTATTACCATCTCTCCCAATAGCAGACAGTAACGGACCCTTGCAAATTGTCTTTAAAAAACAACCATCAATACCTATAATCTTCCTACACCCTTCTAACCAGCCCTGCTTCAGTTCTTTAAAACAAACATAAAAGCTTTGGAAGTAGTTTTTATCCATCAACCATTGGTTCACTACTTAACAAACATGTACTTCCTGGATTTGATGTAATGATTTCCTCAGCATCATCCCAAAGCTTACCATAATGATCTTGTAAACATGTTTCAAAGTGTGCTAATGCTTTCTGTTTACCCCTTTGAGCTTGGCCAATTGAAACCTTACACTTTTATTTCTTTAGAATTGCTTCTTGTAAATCCTTAACTTTCATATTTGGATTGGTCATAGTTTTCTTGGCAAATTTCCTAGCTATCCAGTTGCAAGTCACTGGGCTACCAAATTCATAACTTCTAGAACAACAATGCTTATCATTTAAACTCTTGATTTGAAAAGTTTTCTCTTTTTGCATCCATGATGCCCACAATGCGAATGAGCAATCAGGTTTACCATCCTTACTTCTACTACATTTCACTAAAAGCCTCCTACAGTCATTCAGTTTATAGTACAGTTTAAAACCATTTGCAAGTGCATAAAAAACCAAACATCTCTTAAGTTGATCTGGACTTTCAAACCTTTCTCCTGAGTATGGTCTCATTAACTTCCATTTGGTATTTGGATTATGAACAGGACAATCACCCAACCTATCATTAAACTTATCATTAGCGTGTTGTGAAATTTTAGCTTCAACATAATGTTCTCTTTGCAATCCCTCATATACTTTAGTCAAGAAGGTATCATCATAAATAAGCTTATTGACTTTATTTTCAGTACTAGGAGGGGCATTCTTAATAGGTCTAACCTCAACAATCTCATCCTCTCCCTCAGATAAGTGGTCTAATGATGTTGTGTCATCTTCATCAGAACTGTAGATAAAGTAGTCATCACAATCACTAATATAATCATCCTCATAATCACTATCATGTTCAACATATCCACTGTCACCAGCAGCACTTAAAATCTCACTTAGATCAACATCAGAATGGGCCAAATAAATGTCTATTTTACTGTCATTACCAAGAGCAAGTTGCCTACACCTAGTCATGTCCCTTGCACATTTCAAAACCTTTAGCCCATTTTCTATTGTTTTACCAGGTTTAAGGAAAAAAACAGCTTTGCATATAGAATTAGATCTTGATTCGAGAAAACTTACAAACTCAGTGATTCATTGAAACCATGTCAATGTTTTCTAAGACACTAACCATTCCAAATTCATATCCTAGAGGATTAATTACGAAATAGCCTCCACGATGTAATTTTTTTGTTATTGTAGCAGGAACTGAAGATGATGCCATCTGAAACAACAGAACAAAAAAAAAAGATTAATTTAGGTCTAAAAAAAAGAATTAGGGTTATGAAATTTGGGGAAACTTACCTTATTACGCGATTACAAAAAAGAAAACTTGAAAAATTACTTCTTCATCATCGAGAATTAGGGTTATGAAATTTGGCGATTTAGGGTTTTGAATTGGGGTTTTTTTTTTTGAATGAGAGAGAAGGTGGAGAGAAGGTGAAGACGATAAAAACGTTAGGTGAGAGCATGACGTCATGTTTGCATCATGTATTTAACCGGTAATAAGTCATTAGGTGTTTAATTAACGGTTTAGTGAGTTAAGGTACCTAATTAAACAAAAAAAAAGTAAGTTATACAAAATAAACATTTGTCGAAAGTACGTTATGTTCTGACAACATTAAACCGTTATTATTATTTATTAATTATTGTTGTAATTAAGGAAATGTCATTAATTGTAAAGTGTTTTAAATGATAAATTTTGTGAAAGATATAAAAGGGGTAAATTAGTAATTTCAATTACTTCAATTTTAAGAGTTTAAGAGTTTGAAGAAAATGCTTTATAATATAGTTAATATTTAAAAGGGTAAAAGTGTAATTTAACATAAACTCGATAAGGCTCGCGAGCCTCACGAGCTGAGTATCTTTGAGCTCGAACTCGACTCGAAATTTTACTCGAGTAACTCGAACTCGAACTCTAGCTCGAGCTCGACTCGTTTAAATCGAGTCGATTTCAAATAGTTTGCGAGTCGATCTCAAGTAGCTCACAAACTATCTCGTCTCGTTTTACACCCCTAATAACAACTAAATCAATACTTCCCCATATCACAATTATCTGTAATGAAAACAAATATCTAAGTTCTGCTTTTTCTTTTCAAAATTCAACAACTACTTCATAAATATATATAAGGAGGGTTTTCATAATTTTTGTGTTCTTCGTGGTCACATGGTTTTCTTAATTTTAAGGGGGTTCCGCTTTCATTTCCAAGGAGGTTTTTTAAACTTTTTTTATTTTTTTTGTAAGGCTGGTCAACTAACCTACTTAGAATCCGAAGTGATAATCACGATTCTGGTGATTGTGGGATTACTTTTGCTGACGTGGCAGTGAGAATCATGATTTTGAGATTTTGGGTGGTATGATAATGAGGATTGTGGGTGATTGTGGGACTTGTGGGACAAAGTTTTTTTTCTTAAAACATTTAAATAAGATAAATAAATAATTAAAACAATACAAATTATTAAAACTAATAATTAAAACATTTAAATAAGATAAATAAAAAAAACTACAAATAATTAAAACAATACAAATTATTAAAACTAAAATAAATACTAAGCTAAATCATCCCATATTTTTGTTGGATTTTTATTTTTTCGGCCTCGATCCACTTCGCTTGTGCTTGTGGCAACCCCTCTGTGCTTTGTTGAAGAAACAACATATCTTCTCTTCTTGCACTTGTATAAGCCGCTTGTTGTTGTGCTACGAGTGTTTCTTTTTTTGTTTTGGCGACAACTTTATTTGTTCTTGTAATTTTTCTTAACTGTTCCGTGATCACTCCACAAAACGACGCCGAAGATGATTGTGCCTTTTCGGATGCGTCGAATGATTATTTTCTTTTACTTCCTCTTTGTTTTCTGCGAGGTCATTCTTGTTGATCATCCGCGAAAATATCATCCGAATTATCCACATCTTCAAGGTTGACGGTGGGAAGTGGAGTATCTAAGTTGGTAAAAGCACGTCATCTGCTATGTTCTCCCCAAACTTCCCACGCCCCTATATTCCTAAAAGTCACACCCTCCATCTCAAAGAACATTTGACGATCCCCGAAGTCGTAAAGCCTCCAAATGGTGGCCTATAAAAGTCTTTACCGAGGCACTCATCGCCGTGAACTTGCTGTTGAGGGACTCCTTGTTTCTCTCCACAAACTCTTGCCCCTTGGCTTGTTCGTTGTAACCCGCAACGATCCGTCTCCAAAAAGTTGCGTCGGGTTGGGCATTGCCTTTGTCGGAATCTTCAGAAACGTGGCACCACATCTTTTCCAAAAGGACCTCCTCGGCCACCGACCATGCCACCTTTTTGCACACCTTTTTATTTTTGGGATTAGATGTGGAGGGTCGTCGCGTTTCTTGGACCACGTCTTCGGTATCTTGAACGATTTCTTGATTTTCTTGAACTCGACTTTGTGATTGATCGGTTGGAAATTGTGTTTGTTGGGGAAAAAATTGGGATTGTTGGGAAAAAAATTGTAATTGTTGTTGGAGAAAAAATTTGGATTGTTGATGCATAAAAAGTTGTTGATGCATTGATAATTGATCGGGATTGAACATTGCTTAAGGTGGTTGTGATGCTTGGTGCACTAAAAATGTGTTTAGAATTTGTTGTTGTTGTTGTTGGTTAAAGTTTGGTATTTGGTGTGAAAATAGGGCGTTTGTTGTATTGTGGTAGTTTGCGAAACCGGAGGGTGTTTGTGATTGGGGCGTCGAAGGTGTGTTTGTGTTTGTTTGGGGAGCGTTTGAAGACGATGAAGACATTTTGAGATTGAAATTATGGTATGAGATTAAGATTATGGTATGAGATTGAGATTAAGATAGACTAAGATTGAAAGAAGGTGTGATTTTTTTGGTTAAAACGTGAATGAATTTATAGGTGAAATTTGGGAAAAAAAAAAATATTTTAAAAACCAACGGTATGATTTTTGATCGTTGGTGGTTTTAAAAATTGTTTTTTTTATTTTATTTCGACGGTTTGTAAAAAAAAAAAAAAAAGCCATAACGGCTCGTTACACCCACAACGCACGCGAGAACGAGCCCCCACAATGAGTGGGGGCGGTATAATAACGAGGGTGTTGGCTCGTTCTGGGCACCACAACGAGCCAGAACGAGCCCCACTCCGGGTGCTCTTAGCATCTTAATTAGGATATGATTATTCTAGGAGTATTAGTTATTTATGTTAGGTTAGGTTTATATTTTCTTTTAATTTTAGTTGTCTATAAATAAGGTTGTTAGCCTTGCAAGACAAGAATAAATTAGATGGGTATTAGGACTTAGGAGGTATTTTCCTAATCTAATTCTATCTAGGAGTTACCCCGCACCTATAAATAAATATGAGAGAGTGAGGCTTAAACCTTGTACCAAATTTCATTTTCTTTAATAAGAGTTGTCTAAAATTCTCATCTCTCGGTTTTATTTTCTTCTTTCTTGTTCGATAACCACCACCATAATCAAAGTTTCTTTAATTCCGCGGGTTTCCTCAAGGTTGTTGAAGTCGAAATTCCAACAAGTGGTATTAAAGCCAGGTTCGTGGTTCTTTTGAGGTGAACAATTACAAGAATTTTCGTAATTCTCGGCCAGACTTGTGTAGTGGTGGGAAAAAACGCGATCCTGAGTTCGTTAACCGTTAACTCGTCACGAAATTTGGTTTGTAGGGTCCCAACACATATATCTACAATCTGATTAAGGGATTTTCAGATCAGAGGTGTGTAACAAAGGATACAAGTTCTCTAAGTTGGCTGCAAAAGTTGGAAAGAAACTAAAAATCAACATATTCTTGGATTCTTTACACGGGTCGAATTTTGATTCGTGGGTTGTTTTGAAGATCCAAGTTTGTGTTTGTGGTGTTGTGGGTAATCCACAAGGTGCATAAGCATATATATGGTTCGAGTTTGATCCGTGGGTGCCTAGAATTGCAGGTTGGTTATCGAACATAGAAGGTGTTTGCGGGGTTGTTTCTTAAACCATAAACTAGAGTTTAGTTTGTGGGGTTGTTACTTGAGCCGCAAGAAATAAGAAGGTTACTAGTGTTTGTGGGGTTCAACCTTTACCACAAAACTAGAGTTTTGCAAGACTAACTTGGGTGTCAAGTTAGGGTTCCGGATTGCTTACGTATTCCACAGAGATTGTGGAAGTGTTTGGTTACTCTCCGATTATTGCAAGAGAGGAATGAAAGGAAGGTGTAGATAGGGTTCTTGGGTGATCGAGGTTACTTGCGTATCAAGAAACTATGTGGTTCTTGGGGAGCTTTTTTATCTATTTCAAGAAGGATAAGCAACAATACCAAGAAGTTACAAGGTTCTTGTGTTCAAAGTTCAATCGAGTTTTCTTGCGTGGTAAGTTACGAGTTTTGTAACTTAGGAACAAGTAGGAGATTGGGGTACTTGGATAATCGTCTTTAGGATTTTCTAAGGGATATGATTTGCAATAAGGAGTAACGAAAGGATACATCTGCAGGTCGGTGTGGTTAGAGTCATTGTACATGACTAACTCTTTGGCAACGAGAGTACTGATGGAAGATGGTTCAAGATATATTCTCAAGGGTGTGTGTTACATTCCGGAGTTGAGGATGATCTTGGTATCTTTGGGTACGTTGGAGAAGGAGGGATACACCGCGGTGATGCAAGATGTGGGTTCCATTACGGTGTTGTATGGAACGAGGACAAGGAGTTGTATATACTATTTGGACTGTTGTGTGGAGGATGGTGTTACAGATTATATGGAACATGTCGAGTTTGAGGTGGAATCACCGGGCGATCAAGATGAATTGATCGAGGATCATCACAGAGCTGCGTTAGGTCATGAAAGTAGTGATGGGGAGAACAATGAGGAAGATAACTTCTAAACCAATGTGGTTTAGGTATCAAAGGATAGTGCCAAGGTAGCACACATGTAACAAGGTAATTTCTTGAAATAACAAGGCTAGAATCAAGGATACAAAGGGTTTGTTAGAGAAGGTTTTCGACATGGAGGGTCTCACATACAAGTTTATTGGTATGGTGATTTTCAGGGAGAAGGGTAGTCGAACCCTGAGGGTGTCTCAGTCGAGGTATGTGCAAGGAGTTATGGATTATATCAGAACGAGGAATGAGGGTTCGGTATATATGCTATTGGGAGCACGCTTCAAGGTTTCATTGAAGGTTTACCTTGGGAATGACTGGGATGTAGAAAAGATGTGTAAGGTTCCACATGTGTATGTTGTAGGGTCCTTGATGGTATGTGCTAGACCGAATAAATCCATCGTGGTGAGTTTTGTGAAAGGCTCTGTAGAGGTGGGTCTAGTACATGCAGGATATCAAGATGAACACGGGAACGATGATGGTTTCAGGGACCCTAATGAGGGTAGGTTGAAGATCGGGTGTGTGTTCAGGGTAAAGGCATGTGCACTTCAGCACATGGATACTACAACGGGGGAGTATGTGATGCTTACATGAGGATTAAAAGAAGAGATGTGGCCTAAGGGATTCCTAATCAGTCTGGGAGAAGACCTTAAGAGGAAGGTGGTTCCAAGACCGAAGTTCAAGCATTGCGTGGATTAAGTGGAGATGCTTAGTGTTTTGACCCAAAACTACTTAAGGTAATTCCGTGATCAAATTAGTTAAGTGAGGTAAGGTTTTATGGAAATCTAATGTGTGAATACTACGTGAAACAGTTAAAGAATATGCAAAAAGTAAATGAGCACAGTTGTTTCGAGGAAATACCTTAATCCTTTTGGATTGCCGACATAAAACATCGGGAAGGGATGATAATCCCTTGCCTTTGTTTATCTTATTAATAAAAATGGTATTGAGTACAATGATGAGCACAAATGATCGATTTTAAGTGTTTGTGTTGTAATTCTTGTGAGTATTCTGGTAGGATTTTGTGTGTTCCTACCTCGATCATTGCCTCTATTTTATAACTGAATAAAAATAACAACCACAACGAAATATGAGGGATCATCCCACTTCCAAGATATGTGGGATCTTCATTAGACTCATTCTTCAACGTTTATTCTTAAGTCTTTTATGCTTTGACTTGGACCTTGTCTTCAACGGCTATATTAGTTGATTACGATACCTGCCAAGATAAGAATAAAATACATTGGAATATAATAATAAGTGTTGATGATCATGAACATGTTAGTGATCCGTGATCACGTAGACTGTTGCGATCCGTGATCATGAGCTACCCTGAAATGATCATGACCTATGATCATAGACGAAAATTCTACCCATAACACTTAGTATCGGGGTTATCTAGTACTTAGAATAAGATGAAAATTGTTATCCAATTAGTAATATTAATTGAGATATGTTTATTAATTACGATATGTTTATTCTAGAAGTATTAGGTATTTGCCATAGGTTAGGTTTATGTTTTCTTTAAATGTAGTTGTCTATAAATAAGGTTGCTTGCTTTGCAAGACAAGGCTAGATTAGATGGGTATTAGGACTGAGGAGGTAGTTTCCTAATCTAATTCTATCTATGATTTACCCTGTCACCTATAAATAAAGGTGTGAGGGTGAGGCTTAAACCTTGTACCAAGTTTCCTTTTCCTTAATGAGAGTTGTCTAAAATTCTCATCTCTCGGTTTTCTTTTCTTCTTTCTTGTTCGATAACCACCATCATAATCGAAGTTTCATGAATTCCGCGGGTTCCATCAGGTTTGTTGAAGTCAAAATTCCAACAGGTTAGATGATAAATAAAAAGAAAATAGTGAGTGAAGTTTGTGATATATGATTTCTCGTGAACGTTTGACTGGCTTAAACAAACTAAATTTAAATATTTCGATTACAAAGTGAGCAAGGCATAAGGCCCTTAAAATAACCATTTTACACAACTTTAACTTTAACTTAAATCGTTTGGAGCTTCAAATACTTGAGACGTTTTAAGGGAGCTTTTGCTACCGAAGTTGTGAATTGGAGACCCTACTCCAATCACACACTTAAAGCAAAACTTTTAGTTTTCTTTAGTTTTTATATAAGTTGTTCTTTAATATCGTGGGTTCCCTCATATTTGTTAAAGTCAAAATCCGAATATGGTAGATGATAAATAAAAAGATAGTAGTGAGTGAAGTTTGTAATATATGATTTCTCGTGAACGTTTGCCTTGCTTAAACAAACTAAATTTAAATACTTCGATTACAAAGTGAGCCAAGACATAAGGCCCTTAAAATAACCATTTTACACAACTTTATCTTAAATCGTTTGGGGCTTCAAGTACTAAAGACGTTTTAAAGGAGCTTTGGCTACCGAAGTTATGAATTGGAGACCCTACTCCAGTGACACACTTAAAGCAAAACTTTTAGTTTTCTTTAGCTTTTATATAAGTGTTATTCATAAGTTATTTAAAATTGCTTGAAATAGTCCGTAATGTCTTTATGATTACCATTGTCATCCATCACCACCACCATCAAGAACACATGAACTTGTTCTTAACACGCAAACAATAATAAAAATTTAAGGGAACCCCAAAAAAGTTACTAAACGAGAGACTGATGATACTAAAAGGTGTTTGGGATTTGCTTAAGGAATAGTAATAACTAAATCAATAAAACTAACTAATTAACATTAATTGATTGAAAGAAGTCAAATTCTCTAAACTAACATCTGTGAAAGACTTGATGGACATAATGAATATTGTAAGTAGGTAGTCAATCTTTTCTCAGCAGCTAGCTTATCTGTTTATTTATTTTTTCTTTTTTTGATTTAGGTTTTGTCTAGGTTACGCTATTAAATAAGGTTAGTATTCGTTCATTTCGACTGACTGTTAAAGTTTAGTTTAAATTTCCTATTTTTAGGTTACGTGTTTTCCTTTTTAATACTGTTGGTTCCCTTTTACTTTTTGTGTTATACTATTAAATTAATTAGCTACATTTTCATTTCGCTTATTTGTTGATTTTCGGTTTTAGCTTATTATTTGGGTTACGTTAAAGTTAGGCTATTAAATAAAGTAGTTATATATTGATTTCGATTAATTATTGATTTTTTGTTTGATATTTTCTTTTTTGTTTTATGTTTTTTTTTTTTAACTATTCTTAATTTTAGGTTGTTACTTTTGCTTTTAGGCTATCAATTAAAGTATAAGTTTTTTAAAAACTCGTTATTATATTATATACAACTTCCTATAAAAGTTGCTAGATATAAAATACGTAGTAATGAGTTATACCAACTACCTGGATGAGGGTTAAAATGATTGAAATGACGTCAACGTAAATAAGTTTTCCAACACATAAAACACTATTTCCTTTTAATATAAGCAATAGGTTTTAGGTTAAAGTCAGATACATTTCAATATAATTAGTTCTTCTTTAGGTTCACTGCTCTAATCACGATCAATTTTGAGGCATTTGGTTCTAGAGGGTTCGGTGATTTTTATTTTTCGGTTTTTGAAATTTTTTGTACAAAATTTCGTTTTGCTTGGTTCGGCCTTAGTTAATTAATTAAGAAGAAAAGAGAGAGCTTTGTGGGACATGTTGTGTTGCTTTTTGTGGTTTAGAACTTAAAACAAAAAAACTTAAAGAAGAAAAGAGAGATTCGAATGTTAGAATTTGATTTACGTAGAAAATAAATTATCGGTACAAAGTTTAATCCTTTCCATCGCCTTTTACATAGGTGAAGGAGGATTTTTTTTTTCTTATGTATCTTATTGATCATCACCCCTACCGACCTACAACTTTATTTTTCGGATAAATAGTCTAATACAAATAGGAAACTCAAATAATTAACTAATCCTAATATAGAGTAGATTACTAACTTAAGCAACATACAAAACACATATCGGTACAATTTCCACCTTTTGATAACTATGATACTAAGTATCGTACGTACTCCATGCAATGTTTGAACTTCAATCTTGAAACCACTTCGTCTTGAGGTATTCTCCCAATTTGATTAGTAAACCTTTAAGACATGTTCTTTTCTTTATCACCTTTGTAAACACCAAATACTCCACTTCCATAGTAGCCATGTGTGGTACTACACATACCTTTACCATTAACACATATCCGGTCCTATATCCACCCTCGTCAAGGTCCTTAACACCATCAATATTTCCGTATTCACCTTGATCTTCTCCATGCATTGGACCCACCTTTGAAGAACCTTTCACAAAACCTAACTACGCAAAATCCGGTCTAGCACATACCATCAAGTTTCCTACAACATTTTCCTGTAACTTTACTCATCTTTTAAACATCGAAGTCATTCTAAAGGAAAACTTTAACGAAACCTTGAAGTGTGCTCCCATTAAGATAAATACCGAATAACCTCTCCTTATTTTGGGATAACCCATAATTCCTTGAACATACCTCGACTGAGACACCTTGCGGGTTTGAATTCCATTCCTCCTAACAACCACTAAACGAAAACCTTGTTTGCTATACACACCACGTTTTAAACCTTCCTAAGAAAATCCTTGGTATCCTTTATTTCAACTTTACTATTACAAGTAATTATTCTTCTGCCAGTGTGTAATGACCCGGAGTTTCGTTTCG
The DNA here is from genome assembly GCA_910822075.1 of Senecio squalidus. Taxonomy (NCBI): domain Eukaryota; kingdom Viridiplantae; phylum Streptophyta; class Magnoliopsida; order Asterales; family Asteraceae; genus Senecio; species Senecio squalidus. The sequence goes on from CAJVGC010000582.1 coordinate 25,227,420, forward strand.
ATACGTCGTATTAAATGGTTGAGTAAATAACGTAAGAGCATTTGGTCATTTAAAGTTATATGCTGAAGGATCAAATAGTTGTGAATGAGGAAATATGTACCTCATGATCAAGGGAATCAGTCCTCAAAACACCTATATGAACCCCGGTTCGATCAATATTAACCCTTAACACTTGGAACATAAAAACAACTAACATGTCAAAAAATACAAACCGTGACAATCATAGGCAATAAGTAGATTAATCAAAGTACCACATGCACTTTCGTGAACCAAGTCAATTTTCCAGCAAAACATCATAGATATCACGTGCCCGAGAAAACCATGAACCTGCAACCGTAACGGCCTGAAAATGAAAAATGGACTAGAATTGTAATGATTAAATTCAAAAGAATCATTTTTTGTAAATAATTTGTAAAAAGGGACAAATATATTACAATGGAAAACCAATGGGTTATTATTGAAAATTTTATAAACCATCTCTTATTATTTCTATCCTATAATTAAAAGACAACATTGCCTATGGTTTTGTGTAAAATAGTATTTTTTATTCTTTTGGGCTGTTGAAGGGCTGTTGAATTGGGCTTAGGTTTGTTGTTTTGGGTTATGGTTTTTGTTATTGTTTAGAGTTACTTAAACTGCCAGCTGCGTATTTTTTTGCCTCCACGTGTCATTTGGTCTGTTATTTCTACATTGTTCTTGATTTGTCTGTGGAGTTTATTCGGTATCGAAATTCCCCTGTTTTTTGTAATCGGTTTCGAAATTGACCTGTTTTTTGGCAGTGGGGGTTTGTAGCTTTTGTATTGTTTATTTGTTGTTTTTCTGTTTATTTTTTTGAATGTGATGTTGAGTTTGTGTTTTTTTTTGGCAGGTTGGAGTTTGCGGGGTTTTGACAATCGTGTTCAGAAATTGTTTGTTTCAGGTTAGTTGTAGGTGTTAATTTTCGGGTTGGGATTTGGCGCAGTGTCGTGGGTTTATTTGTCGGCTTTATTCATTTTTGAAGTTGTCGTGTTTTTTGGTCTGTTGGGAAGGGCAGTGGGAGTTTGTAGCTTTTGTAGCTTTTGGATTGTTTATTTGTTTGCTTAGGTTTGTTATTTTTTTGAATATGCTGTTGAGTTTGTGTTTTTTTTTGGCAGGTTGGAGTTTGCCGGGTTTTGGCGCCTCAGGTTAGTTTTTGAATTTTCCGGAACTTGGTTTATAATTGTCGGGTTGGGAGTTTTGTGAGTTCTGTGCCATGGTTGGAGTTATTGGTTTTCTGAATATGTTGTTGACTTTGTGTGTTTTTGGAGGCTTTAGGTGTAGTTTAGTGTCGATATTTTCGCTCTTAGTCGTTTAGTGTTACTATATTTACCGACCGTTTAGTTATTTTTTTATTTGTACGTGTTGTGTTTTGCCTAGGTTCTGTTTCCGTCTTCGGTTTTTGTACATTCTCTGTCCGCCATTTCTTATTTACTCGGAGATGTGGGGTTCCGCTTTATCACCGGGGGATTCTTGGCCCTCGACTTCTATTCCGATCAGTCGTCGAAATACGCGTAAACAGAAAGTAGTGTCGTCCGTGTTGTCTGTTGGAAGTCCACTGCCTACATATTATGATTGCGGCGATGCCAGTAATTGGTGTTTTTATTGTGACGCGTTGTTTTGGTATGAGGAGAGGGTAGTATCTGTTTCGCGTCGTAGCAAGCCGGTATACAATCAATGTTGCAAGGGAGGTGCGGTTGTTTTACCTTCATCTGCGGTGCCACCGAATGCGTTGCTTGCTCTGTATGAAGATACACATTTTATGCGAAACATTAGAGCGTATAATTCAATGTTCTCTATGACGTCATTTGGTGCCTCTGTTGATGACTCATTGAATTCGGGTTCGGGTCCATATATCTTTAAGGTTTCGGGTCAAATATCTCATCATATTGGGTCTTTGTGTCCTCAGCCGCCAAATGCTCCCCGTTTTTTGCAATTGTATGTTTATGACACTTTGAATGAGGTCGAAAACAGAATGAGTTTCTTTGAAAGTTCTGGCTCCACTGATACGCTTAGGGCGGATATTGTTGCACTTTTGACAGCGATTCTACCAACCTGTAATGAATATGTGCGGACCTTTAAGCAAGCTGTTGATTTTGCAAATTCTGAAGCTGTCGTCGATTATGCGGTCAGACTTTATAACAATGTTCCCGACAACCATTATAGTATACCACAACAGGGGACGCTTGGCGCTATTGTTGTTGCGGATGATGCAAACGCGAGTGTTTATGACATTATTATTCGCTCAAAGGATAACCGCGCTCAGCGTATAAGTAAGTTGCACCAGTCTTATATGCCTCTTCAATATCCGTTGTTATTCCCCTATGGCGAAGTGGGATGGTCACCGCTGTTGAAACTCAGATCTATGCCAGGTTCGACGGGAAGGTCGTTGACTGTCAATATGTATTATAGTTATCTACTACATAGTCGTCGTGATGTTTTCAGTCTTTTGCTTCGCGGGGGCAGATTGTTTCAGCAGTTCTTGATCGATGCATACCTTTGTGTGGAAGATAGCAGGCTTGACTATTTTCGTACACATCAAAATAATTTAAGATCTGAATATGTAGCTGGTGTTTATGATGCACTGTCTAAAGGAGATTCTATTGGCAAGCATATCGGTCAACGTATTTTCCTTCCATCCACTTTTGTTGGTGGTCCGCGATACATGTATAAGCATTATCAGGATGCGTTGGCTATATGCCGAGTTCATGGCAATCCTCAGTATTTTATAACTTTCACGTGCAATGCTAGGTGGCCTGAGATTGTTAGATTTGTCGACGAACATGGGATGGGTCATTCTCAAAACCGGCCTGATATTATTTCAAGAGTTTTCAATATGAAAGTCGGTCATTTTATTACTTACCTGAAAGAGGAAAAGCCTTTCGGTACTGTTACCGCGTGTACGTTTTTAAATATTTGGTTTTTTTTTTCGTTGCTTATATTCGTACGCGTGTTCTTCACCGTCTCTACTTTGCTTTTCTGTCTGCAGTTCTGTATACGATTGAATTTCAGAAAAGGGGTTTGCCTCATTGTCACACTCTGCTGTGGGTTGGCGAGGCCTCGAAAATTAGGACTCCTGCTGATGTCGATAAATATATTACGGCGGAGTTACCGAATCCCTCTACAGAACCGGCTTTGTACGCGACAATAACCAATTGCATGATACACGGTCCTTGTGGGTTATCCAACCCTGCTGCTCCTTGCACGCGGGATGGTATATGTAAAAAAAAATTCCCAAAGCCGTTTGCTGCAGCGACTACATTTGATAAGGATGGATATGCACATTATAAAAGAAGCAACGTTGTTGTCCATACGATGCAGAATGGAACGCGAGTGCATAACGGATTCGTAGTTCCTTATAACAAATTCTTATGTAGTCGGTTCAACGCACACATCAACGTTGAATACTGTGGCTGGAACATGATGATTAAATATCTGTTTAAGTACGTTTCCAAAGGTGTTGAACGGGTTGCGTTTTATTTACAGAAAGCTGAGAAATCGTTGTCGGCAGCTTCTACTTCTTCTAGGGTCTCGGTCAGTAATGCTTCTCCAGTTCACGCTGCAGAGACAGTTAACGAAATTAAGCAGTTCGTACACGATAGGTTCATCTGTCCACACGAGGCTGCTTGGCGATTGCACAATTTTTCTATACACGAAAGGCAGCCTGCGGTGTTAGTCTTGCAAGTGCATCTGGAGAAAATGCAGACAGTTACGTTTAGGGACAATTGCCATTTGGATCAGTTAGTCCATGATGCAAGTTTTGGTAATTCTACGCTGTCCAGATGGTTAATAGCGAACAGATGGGATCCACAGGGTCGCCTTCTAACCTATGTGGAATATCCGTCGCAGTTTACATGGAATGCGAAAAAGAAGGACTGGTTTTTTAGGAAAACAAACACTGTTGCTTCTGTCGGCAGAATGGTTTACGTACATCCTACAGCTGGTGAGCTCTTTTACCTTAGAATGCTTCTTTCCCACCAAAGAGGATGTTGTTCATTTCGAGATATTCGCACTGTAAGGGAAACTGTTTATCCATCATATCGACTGGCTTGTGAGGCTTTGGGTTTGATCGGTGATGATAAGGAATGGCTCACCGCATTCAATGAGGCTGCATTATGGGCGTCATCTTCTGAATTACGTTCTCTTTTTTGCAACTTGCTGTTATTTTGTGAAGTGGGTGATCCGAAAGTATTATGGAGGAACAGTTGGTCCAAAATGGGTGATGATATTTCTAGAATTTTGTTAACGTCCATACCGTCCTCTGAATGTACGATATCTGAACATTTATTTAGTAGAGATTGAAAAGATTCTGAACAGTTCGAGTCCGCCGAAATCTCTCACTTCATTTAACCTGCCGCTTCCATCTTCAAATTTGTTAATCCCATTGTCTAATCGTCTATTATTGGAAGAGACGCTATATGACAAATTGTCTTTGGCTCAGCAGCATCTGCGTATGTGTGAAAGTTTAAACTCGGATCAATTGCTAATTTATAATAGAATACGCAACGATGATGTGGCTAATAAGCAAACTCTTTTGTTCGTGTATGGTCATGGCGGGACTGGGAAGACATTTCTATGGTCAACGATACTGGCTTATTTCAGATCTGTGGGCAAAATTGCATTGGCAGTTGCCTCTTCGGGTATTGCCTCGCTCCTTTTACCTAACGGCCGGACTGCCCATTCACGGTTTAAAATTCCAATAAATCCTTCAGATACGTCTGTTTGTGGTGTAAAAAAAAAGACACAGCTTTCTGAGTTATTGCGACAGACTCGGATTATTATATGGGATGAGGCGACGATGATGGACCGGAAGTGTTTTGAATGTGTTGATCGTACATTTAGAGATGTATTAGAAATCAAAGACAAACCTTTTGGCGGACTGTCAGTGTTATTAGGCGGAGATTTCAGACAAACGTTACCTATAAAACCTAAGAAAACTCATCGAGATGTGATACTCGCCACATTTCCAAACTCGTATCTTTGGCCGACTTTTAGCTTATACAAGCTGCATCACAACATGCGCCTTTCATCAGTACATTCGAGCAATTCCGCAGCTGCTAAATCAGCTACATTTGCCGAATGGCTATTAGATGTTGGAAATGGTGTTGTTGGTACTCCCGATATAACAAATCCCGCTCATGCCTCAAATATTCAGATTCCTGACGAATACTTGATAACAGATGCCGGATCTGGCTTGCAGCAGCTCATTAACTTTGTATACGGACCGTCGGTTCTTCTGCAACCAAATCCAGAAAATCTCTGCAGCAGGGCAATTGTCTGTCCTAAAAATTCTACAGTCGATGAAATAAATTCCACTATCCTACAGAGTATTCCTGGTTCTCCTACCGTTTATTACAGCTCCGATTCTATAACACCACACACTCACAGAATGTCGGATTTGGAGCTGCTATACCCGGAAGAATACTTGAATAGGTTGAACTTCCCTGGCCTTCCGTTACATCAATTGGATCTAAAAACAAACACACCAATTATTCTCCTACGCAATATGAGTCAGAAAAATGGTTTGTGCAACGGTACGAGGTTGATAGTTACTAATCTATTGCCGACAGTTATTGAAGCACTTATAATGACTGGCACCTGTATTGGACAGAAGGTTTATTTGCCGAGAATTAAATTCGTTCACAATGATCCAGAACTTCCGTTTACCTTCAACCGAAAACAGTTTCCGTGCAAGGTTTCTTATGCGATGACTATTAACAAAAGTCAAGGCCAATCTTTACAACGAGTAGGAATATTTCTTCCTTTTCCGGTATTCGGTCATGGCCAATTATACGTCGCTCTTTCGCGAGCTACTTCTCCCGACTCGATAAAATTTTTAATTCATAACGATGATGGAGAATGTACACGGACAACGAAAAACATTGTTTATAAAGATTTCATTTCCTATGTAGACAGTCTTCAAAACCAATAAATAGGGTGCACACATACGTACATATGCACGTTCTCACATCAGTCATTCAGTCTTGGTACGTCCTTCGTGTTGTGAAAACGTGTATATCTACGTACATGTGCATCTGTTTTCCGTTAATTATCTGCAATAGAACCACTTTTCCTCGGATTGACACTCGCTTTTATGTGTACACTTTCGTACACTTCTTTTAGTTATGTGACGACTACTCATGCACTTTGTCACGCTACTGTCGGTTTCGAATACAAGTTTATATCATTGGTTTGTTATCATCTAACATTAATTCTTTCGTGATTGTACAGGAAAATGGTTCTCATTGCAGACCTCGAATATGGGTGTGCAGGTTCATATCTGGAAATCAGAATTCTGCGGAAATGGACACCTCATTTCAGAAACAAAGAAACGTGGTTTGTAGCGATAGACAAGGAAGTATGTATTTTTTCCATATCATTGACTTTTCATATTTGTATAACTTATAGATTATCGCTTATGCTATTAAAATTTGTATACCTGACATCTGCTGAATACAGGGAGATACCATCGCAATACTAGGGCAGCAACAAGGTCAGAAATTTTTAGAGTCAAACTTAAAAGTTAAAAAATGTTACGGAATAGAACAATACTCGTGTTCCGAGACTCCAACATTCCAGAGGGTAATCCAAAATACCATCCACCTTAATGCCGGAGAAGCGTTACAAATCACACAGCTGGAAGATAAGGACGAAATACCAACTTCATCGTTTTGCTTTGCTACTGTCTACGAATTTCAAAAAATTCTCAAAGATCCCTCATACTTTCCAGGTAGCAGCAAAATGTTATTCATACGTACATATTTCTAATAGACTAACATACTTACAAATTACAAACTTCCTCGGAAAATACAAAAGGCAGGGCTTCAGTACGAAAAGAAATGGCGATCGCTTCCTTCTGTTAACATTAATAAGTACAACGTAAGTATAGGAAACCGATGTATTCATCTGTCAAAACATAAAAAAAAATTGCATCAATGTTGTTGACCAAACATTCTGTTCTGTATGCATTGTAGTGGCCAGGAAATGACAATCACATTGTGGAAGGAATGTATTGAGAATGCTGAGAAAGTCGATCTTTCAGCCTTGGCTGCAGTTACAACAGAGACGATGATAGCCGTCACAAATGTAAAACCAACAGTATACGCAGGTGCGATGTTAAAAATTAATATACAAATGATCTTATTTTATTCACACTACACTAATTATTAACTATTCGTATTTCATACATTACAGAAATCTTAAAACTATCATCAACTGATGCCACACACGTGTATGTCAATCCAACGTTATCAATAAAATCGAAAGAATGTGACCAACTAGCTATAACAGATCAGCAGACCCAAAACATGACTTCATACACCGTTATGACCCTGGAGGAGCTTCAGAACAAACTGTACGATACAATACTGGTATGTATCTCTACGCTCCTAGGCAAAATAAATAAGATTACATGCGATAATATACAGCTAACCGCATACTTCCACCTGCCACTTCTGCATAACAACAGCGCAAAACGATCGCGGTTGATGCCAGAATTGTGGATACGAAATTTGACGGCTGTTGGTACACAGCCGCATGTGATAATTGCAAATGCCAAGTTTCGAAACAAGGAAATTCATGGTTCTGTCCCAACCACGGGAAAAATTGCGACCCGACATTTTAGTAAGATAATACTGACCAAAATCACAGACTTACAAAATAAGACTTTCATAAATTAACATTTTCGAGTTTTTTACAGTTACAACATAAATGCAACTCTATCGGACGGAACAAAAAATTTGGAAGCTACTTGCACCGACCTCTGTATGCAAAAACTTATGGGTCGCACCTGCAAAGAAATAGTAGTCGGAGAGGGCTATGAGAATCGAAAGATACTACATCCATCCTTCAGAATACAGGGTTTGAATACACACAGGTACCATATCGAACTAACAAAAAAATCCAACCCCACAAACCTGAAATTCGTAATTGTCAACAAGGAAACGACACCGACGGAACCGCCAATTTCACTGACTATTCAACCGACTTCACCTCAGAGAAGTCAACTAATGATTGCAACTGAAGCGACATACACGACTCCACCGCCACAAATCCAAACAACACCGCCATCCGAAATACAACCACCCGTTACGCACATGTCGGCAATACAACAGCGCGATAAACCAGTAGCTGCAAAACAGCTTTCGTTCGAAGCAACAGGTATGGTCAACAAATATATTATATTTTCTGTACAAACACAGTAATAATTACAACTACAAATGTACAGATGATGTTGACACTGCTTACGCATCTTCGCCTTTAGGTGAAAGTGCCGTCAATACTAGCAAACAGACTACGGCCCGGAGCCGCAAAATGTCAACAGGAGGAGGAGTTTCCGACACTAACAAACGCAAAACAACCTCACAAACTGCCACACCACTCTCACATCAGACAAACCCATCAATAGTTACATACGACGCAGCACAGACAACCTCGCCACAACATGCCCCGACCACTCCACCTACAGAAACAGACCCTCTCGAAACAAATATATCGGCACTATCAGAATTCGAGACACCAGCAGATGCAACTGAACCGACCATCGAATCAACAGGTAACAATGACGAATGCAAAAAAAACCCGTTTACATACGTTACTAACCACACCTTTATAAATACTGATATCACTACACCTGCTCATATAACAGGAGATGTCGAACCTTCCACAACAGCAAAACGCAGCATGCCAAAATTCACAGGTATATGTATTTCACAAAAAACACCCTTTACCATTATTCTAACACATAACTTACAAAACATCACAGATGACCTCGAAGCCATAAACCCGGGAAAACGCAAACGATTTCCAGAATGAAAATTCAGAAATTGAATATACCGACCCCATCCGCATCAAACACCGTATCTGTAACGACTACTAAACTGTTATGTAAATTAAGTAAAACATATCGGTAGGAGATACTTGAACTCTTTTGAAACCAACGTACCTAAATCCAGTAATGTAAAAACTCTGTCGTGCCTAGCACACAGAACCCAAACTATGCGGATATGTATTTTGATTAGTAGTAAGCAGCAGCATAGGTTCGTTACCATGCTAGCAGACAACCAAAGTATTTTGTAACCAACGTAGCTAAATTCAGTAATGTAGAAACCCTGTCATGTCTAACACACACTACCCAAACTATGCGAATATGTATTTTGTTTAATGATAAGCACTGGCATAGCTTTGTTAGAGCGCATTCGACATCAACATGTTGAAAAGTACACAAAATCGAAAACATAATGTGCATATGCAACAAATTTGCGTTTCAGAAAAGATAAAAATATCCATCTGATGTGTCACAATGTTCCAGGTGATACACCTGGTAACAGGTTCCCAAAAGAACGATCACCTTAAAAAAAACACCGTCAACAACAACACGAGACTGCAAAACAGCAGAAACTTCAGCAACAAAAAACACGGAAATTGCACGGAACAGAAATACACACAGATCCGAACCCGTGCAACGCACGGGGACTTCTCTAGTTTATATTAAGAAGTGTTTAAAAGAATAAAAAAAACAGATGTATGTGTGTATTTGCTTGAATTCGTCCAAAAGAAAAAGAAAGAAAAACTTAAAGTCGGGTAAGTTCAAAAATTGACGATTCTGAATCCGTTTTTCGTCGGATAAAAACAAACGGAACGTATATTAGTACTCTTGGAGTCAAGATGATCGTTTCGGTGTAAGTGAAGGTTGAAAAGGAGCTAGTTCGATTCGAGTCGAATCGGTGCCCATTTCGAACTCTTAAGGTATAACTAGATATTTGCGTATATAATCATGTTTTTAGTCATTTGGAGTTGTTTGGCATGATTTATATTGAGTTTGGTCGAGGTTGTTAAACCTGCAACAATGAAGTTGCAAGGTTTTGGAGAATATGAAGTTTGGGAGCCAATGGCGCGCGGCTGAGTAAAGCCGATCGGCGGCTGATCATAGGCAACCGGCGACTGGAAGTGCCCGGGTGGGATATTTTTATTGTTGTTCCAAGTAGCGTTGTAGCGACACTGTTAGTGCCATTAGTTCCTTTTTGAAAGTTAGAGTTTTTCTATAATACCGAAGGTTGTTACGAGATTGTTAACGAGCAATGATCTGATCAAGTTGATCGTGAAAAGCATTTCTAGGACGTTTGGTTGGGGACGTCGGTTTAAAGGTGAGTATAATTTGGTTTTGAAAAACCGAGCATTTCGATAAAATAACGTTTTAAAAGATGTGTAAACGTTTTAAAAAGATGTTTTGAAACGTATAAAGATGTTTGAAAGTAACGTTGTTGATAAACGACGTTGTTTATGTATAAAGATGTTTTGATCAATAAAAGATGAACTAGAACAGAATAATGGAACCGTGTGGTATGGGTAGTATGTGATTACCCATGCATGATTGTTATGGGTGGTTGTAGCTACCCGTAGATGACATGTGGTAGTAAGCTATCTTTATCCTTATTGTAATTGTAATTTATTTAAGCTTTAAATACATTATGTGATAATTGATCGGTAAAGGTCTTGGGTAGGAGTACTTGTAGCTACTCATGTTCAGTGGTATACAATGCGATGAGTTACACATATATTTTTAATTATATACGTATATATAATTGTTATCGTTTTGATTTATGCATTATAAGGAGTAGGCCTTAGTTTTGCATAAGAGACCTTGATTTGACTACAGGTAGTTGTAAGTGCTCGTAGATATGTGTTGAGACCTAGTGTGACCAACTAGGTGGAAAGTGCTAGCCAATGTATGATCTTTTGACCACGTTGGGTCAAAGTAGTTGCGGAGAATTCTAGACCTCCCTCGGAATAATTTGGGTCAATTTCGGGTCGTGTCTGGGCTACTGAGTCGTGTTTTTGTTGACCCAAATAATTTGGGTCAATTTCGTGTCGACCCAACTTAATTTCGAGTCTGGTTCGGTTCGAGTTGTTTAAATTCGTGTTAGGTTCAAGTAGTGTTTCAGGTCGACCCATTTTACATCAACATTAATTTTTACCTACTATTTCATAGCATTTTAGACCACACATTTATGGAAAAATATAAATTACGAGTTTTATAGCGATAACAAAATGTTATTGTGTAAAGATAAGTACTTAATCAATAGAGAAAGTTACAATCATCTATCACATACATATTTCAAAAATAATCATATGATTGGTGAAAAGTTTTTGCGCCAACTATTTCGTCGCGATAATTAAATGTGTTTGATAAAACGACACAAGAATGGGGCGTGATAATGTGACGTGAGAAGGTGGAACGAGAATGTGACACAATTTAAATATCTTGTTTGGGTGCGAGAATATGGAGCGAGAATGTGACGTGACAACAAATCTATTCCCGCGATGAGAAAAGTGTGTTAGAACTTTTCACGAATTTGGTGATTAGTTTTGTAATATGTAATTAAATAATAATTTTTAATTTTCTCCAATTAGTATCCTATATAGACACATTTAAAAAGTTTGAGTTTGTGAATTTAAAATAAAACAACAATTCATTACCAAAAAATATATAAGTATATGTTTATACTTTCTCTATTACTTTTATAAATAGGACTTATTAATTATGTATTAGATTTGTAATTTTTACCTTTTAATTTTGGTGGGAACGAAAAAGTTTTTGAAGGGAAGTTTAAAACTTTATTAAATTTTTTTATATTTAGTTATTTTTAGTTTTTACAAATTTTTATTTATATTTTTCTAAATGTTATTATATATGAACAGGTTAAACAGGTCAATGTAGTGTCAAACGGGTTGACCCTAATCCGACCCAAAAAGTTTCGAGTCAATTTATGTCGGCCCTCTTATGACCCAGTTCGTGTTTTTTCGTGTTCGTATCGTGTTCGTGTCGACCGATTTCGTGTTCGGTTCGGTTCGTGTTTCGGGTCGAGTCGAGAATTGCCAGCCCTACTTGGGAGTGAGGAGGTGTGTACGTTGACGTACCGTGGAACCCTTCTTAACGACAATGCAATGTTGTGTTGAGTAGGAATAGTGAAAGCCTGCTTTTCGGATTGGGATTCGCGCCCCAATGCTTATAATAATATGCAGAAATGTGCGAGTAGCGAACGAGGTAGTAACCCCTAGGGCATATGTGAGACCCTACTGGATTGATTACTCAGGGTATCAATGGACAAATAAGTTGGATACTTAGGACATCGATGTACCCAAATAAGTAAATAGTTGGGGTCTGATGAACTCTAGTAACTGATATACAATAAGTGCATTACCGGGGAATTAATTATATGAAGAGAATTAATTACTTATGTATTTAATTATGGTTGATTATTTATCATATGTGCTTACGAGGTTACGGGTATGGTTTGAGTTAGTAAAGACGAATTATTTATATGAAACGTTTTCATAGTTTTTACTATTAAATTATTATTTCACCAGCTTAGATGATACTTTTTTTTTCCTCAAAGTGTGTATTTTGCTCGTAGGTTGCTTTAGACGTGCTTGGTGAGGCGGGATACTCTGGGGTAGCTTGTTGTCCCCAACTGTTTGTCATTGCCAACTTGATTAATGTTCAACATATTATGATGAGGGTTTTAACGTAATAAATGGTTAAATACTGAAATTGTTTTATGAACCGCTAATCTCGTTTAACTACACGTTTTCCGCTATAAACACTCTGATAAGTTAAAGAGTTTTTGTTAAACGTGATTTTTTTGAAACCAGGTCGTTACAGTAACACCTTATCAACTCTTCAAATATAAACGACAACCTTGTTGTATGTAATACGCAACCCAAACAAGAACATCTGGGTCAAGAACTTCAATAGAGCAAACTGACAGTAAACTTGTGATTTGATTAACAAGAAAAGCTTATTCGCCGACTTTCTCTTTGAACTACTTAAAAGTGGTTTTGATACAACTTTTTGGAATCTGACCTCAACAACAAACCAACGAGAAAGCTTTCGGAAACCTGTTGTGTTGTTTCTTAAGGTTTATAATAGAAAACGAAAAAGAACTAAAAAGAAAAGAGAGATTCATATTTTGGAATTTGATTTAAATGGAGAAGGAATTATTGATACGGAGTTTAATCATCCACCCTTTATAAAGGTGAAGTGAGGAATTCCCTAACTCTCCTATCGATCAGATATATACTCCCAACCGACCTACAACTTTATTTTTCGGATAAGTAATCTAATATAAATAGAAAACTTAAATAATTTACTATCCCAATCTATATATTAGTACTTAACCGACATACATAACATATGTCCGGTTAATAGTTTTTTTTTTTGGCTTTATTGTTGAACTCGTCATGTACTCGATACCAAAAAGAATCTCCAAACAGGGAATTTCCGACATTTGGATTCTCGAAAATATGAGTAAAACATTTTACAAAGAGTTCTTCGTGGTCTTGACTAGAAGGTGTAACTAGTGTATCTTTAGGGCGAATATTGCAAAAAGTACATAAATAAGGTATTGTTTTGCAAATCTCCAAAAATGCAATTTGAAAGAAAGACCCTTCGGTGTGTACAAAAGGATAACAATCAAAATTACGATCTTAACCCCAAACCAGAAAAAATCAATAAAAATAAAAGGAAAAAGAATAAAAACTCACAAGGCATTTTGGTCCATTCACTGGTCATTTCCAAATAAAATATTAAAATAATCCCGGCCAAATTATGCCGGATTTCTTTTCTCCATTACACAAATCAAAACATTTTTCCAATAAATAGAAAAACATTTCTAGAGAGAGAAACTAAAAAGATAAGATACAATCGGAAAATCAAGAAATCTTGAAAATCTTGCCGGATTCCCAAAAATGATTTATAATCGATAGTGATTCAAAATTTTTAATTACCCACATACCAAAATTTAATACCCATCAATTTTGTATACTTTTTTTTTTTTTTTTTTTTGCCGGGAAAAAAATAATGGTAATCCGACGTGGCACGGTCGCCGGAGAACCGGTTGAGCCACGTTACCGGGGTGTAAGAAAACGACCATGGGGTCGGTTTGCTGCAGAGATCCGTGACCCGTATAAAAAAGCCCGGGTTTGGTTAGGTACGTTTGATTCCGCCGAGGATGCCGCACGTGCCTACGACGCCGCCGCACGTGCTCTCCGTGGCTCAAAAGCCAAAACAAATTTTCCATTTTTACCCTCACAAGATTTCCCAGATCGTAACGGTAACGGCGTTGACGACGGTGATGATGACGGTGATAAATTAACGATGGTATTGCCGGCGATGAGTAGCATGAGTAGCACGGTGGAATCAACAAGTGGGCCCAGACCGCCGGAAAGTTTAATTAGAATAAAACCGGCGCCGGTGGTTTACGACGGCGATGACTGTCGCAGTAGTTGTGACTCGTCATCATCGGTTGTGGATGATTACTATTGTGACGGAGATATGACGTCATGTTCACGGAAACCGTTACCTTTTGATCTAAACTTACCTCCACCGTCCGACGATTTCGGGTATAATGATGACTTATATCACACTAAACTTTGCTTATAATTTGTGGGTTTTGTTTGTTTTTAAGAAAAAAGAAAAAAAAAAATGTCATCTTTTTAAAAATTTCGAGATTTCAAGACTTGGAATCTTGATTTGTTTAGATTGTTTGAAATTTGTAGATTAGTGTAATTTGAGGTGACAATGAGAAATGGGTTATGCTTCAAATCTGTGATAATTGAAGTTTTTAGTGTTGATTTTACAGAGGATTATCGACTTTATTGTTATTGTAATTGTAATAATAAGGTGTATAATTCATGAAGAAGCCCCAATTTGCAAGAAATTTTAGTTATTCTGTGTATATATAATTGGTATTGTTATAAATAAAGATTTTGTTGAAACTTTGTTATATTTCTTGCATCAGATGTATGATATATCGGGTTAATCATAGGTTTGTAAACTAGTAGAAACCTAGCTTGATTGTGTTAGAGATGAACTAAATGGAATTAGGCTAGACCTGAACTCGATTCGATAGCTTCATAATCCCAATGGTCTAGGTTTAGGCACAAGTTGTGAAATTTCTGAGATCTGGATGATTATGTTGAGTGATTTCGATTTAAAAGGAGAATTGGCTTGAAAATGTATGATACAACCAGTTTGACCCGAATAATTTCTCAAGAAAACACCCGACATATAACTAATCTATGTTGCTTCTAAAGCTTTGATACAAATTCTAGTTAAGATCTTATATAATCATTTGAACTTTGAATAGTTAGTTGTTATACTTTGACATTAATTTGTATGTGACTTGGGTTAAGACTTTTTGATCAATCTTAACTCGTAGGGATCATATCCAGGGTCTCGTCTTTGAAGTATTGGGTCGTCAAAAGTACATCAATGGGTAATATTTACACGCTTGATTCGGTGTGATTTTATGTCTTGTCCTTTTTTGTTTATCTTGTTACGTTATACATTTTTGCTTCTTTTTATTGCAAACTGCTTGGAGTTATCTTTTCTTGCAAAATAAGAGATGGCGGGACTGGGTTTTCTCCTAGGACTCTTCTTCCTACTTCTTTGTATTGATTTTAGCAGAATGAGTCCGTCATATGTATTTGGGATGCTATTTTATAGCTCCTGTTTCCCTCCTATTTAAATTTTTTGATTATCAGTTTAGTCGATAGGAACAATATGATCAGAGACAGAGTAAACAGGGGTCATATGAGAAGTCGAACGAGTGAGGTAAAAACGTCGTTTGTTTGTATATAACAGTATCACGTAAAACAGTTGTACATCGAATGAACCTTATTACTTCAATTTTAAGAGTCACACATTTATCAATTAAAAGTACAAATAAATAAAACATGTTAACGATAACGGAGAAATTTACAGATATGAAGCAATATTTACCGAAACGAGTGATTGAGAAAAAGGTTTGGTTTGGGAGGTAAATGAATGTGATGGAGAATGAATAAAGGCAGATTGGTGGGTGGATTTCTGCAACAGCATTTAGTGTGGTTTAGCTATAATTTCACACCTTGTCTACTTTAGCAATAATAATGTTTTTTCCTTTATTATTTCTATATGCATACACTTATTATATGTATGTATGATTACATTTATCAAATAACCAGATTTAAATTAATTCAGTTTTGTCTAATGTAAAACTTTTATAATTTGTTTTTAAGGCTTTTCACTCGACTTGTTTATTATCCTGTAGATACTAGATATTTTGCCTCACTTTGTTTTTAGCATAAACTAACTAATTTATGTTCGATTTGATGGTTATGGCAAAAAAAAGAGAGAGTTTTTGAAAATAATATGATTTAAGTTGTGCTTTTATAAACTAAAACTCCATCTTTAAATAAGTAAAAGAGAAAATGCCAAAAGTGCATAGCATATGCAACTATAACACCAAAATACCCGATGTTATGAAAACGTCAACATAATTCAACACATAATATAATATCAAACATACTCTATATTCATAACACGGAAATCTGGATTACCTACTTATATTAAACTTTTTAAATATTAGTTATAAATATATATATTACAAAAACTAACATAACACGCGTTAGCCGGTTAACACAGACTCCCATAACACCACCTTAAGATGGCCACTCATCCATGTATGCATAATGGTGATTTTAGATAACTTCCGTTTGGTTAATATTGAATTAGATTATATCGCCATCTAGTTTAGTTATATAATTTACGGTTTTGTTGAACATAGCTTTTATGACTGTTTGTTTGTTCATATTTTATTTTATTGGATAATCTAAATATCTAATTCGCTATGTGAGTCGGCTAACGCTAGACAAGACGACCACATGCTTTGTGAGAAAACACATAATTGTTGCATGTTAACCTCTATGGCCACAAAATGCATATTTTTTGCTCCTACAATTTAAACTAACTTGAGACCTCTAAATATTTTTATCAGACCAAACATTTATCACTAAACCACTATCCTTATGAATATTTTATATGAATACGCAGAAAAACTGAATTTTAACCAAACTTCATTCACCTCTAATATTTTATATGTTCAATTAGACCCGGCAATCTTGACCCAAACTCTTAAATTTGGGTCAATTTGGGTATTTAAAACTCCTTGTATGGGTTAAAGTGGGTAATGGAAACATTTCATGCGGGTCAATATGGGTCTAAGAAAAATGATAGAATCAGAAGCGGGTTGAAATGGGTGAGTGATTCACAAAAGACCCGTTTTGACCCGCACCCGTTTTGCCATTTTATATAATCTACAACAAACAATAAATAACCACCATTAATCACATATTTAATTGCAATAATTTACTCAGAAAATTCACATTTTGATTAATGAAATTTGATTGAAATTCGAAATTGTTTTTACAATATACACATATTTAATTGCAATATACATGTCAATTTTTTTTATTTTTTTTATGTATGTCCTTTGAGTTATCTTTTGACATGTTCTTTATGATACTTTTTGTTTACGGGTCCAAATGATACCACTCAAGACCCGTTTTGACCCGCATCCATTTGGTATATTTTTAAAGTGACCCATTTGGACCCGCATCCGTTTTGACCCACACCCATTTTGACCCGTGACCCAATCCAACCCAACCCGCCCATTTTGCCAGGTATATGTTCAATTCACAAAACTTGTAAAGCACAATTGATCTCACCAAATACAAATACAAATACAAATTTGGATATAACATTATTTGTAAAATGATTTTCTTTAAACCTTTTTGACAACCAGAAATTTGAAACGAAAGAAGTATTCTCTTTTAAATAGTGTTTGATTGATTTTGTAAAGAATAAACGAATAAAATATAGGTATACAACTCGAATCATATTATTAAACAATATGGCAGTGGAAAATATGATCACATAGGAATAATTAAATCGGAATAAACTTGTACCTTTGTGTCTTGAATTAATAGCAAGTAAGCTATAGATCTAAGTAGGGGTGAGCAAAAACAGGACCGAAAACCCAAAACCCGAAAAAACCGATAAAAACCGAACCATAAAACCGGACCGAATACAAAAACCGATGGTTTGGGTTTCGATTTTTGAGAAACCGAAAAAATGGTTCGGTTTGGGTCGGAGGGTAAAACCAAACCGAAAAAACCCGAACCGAACCATTATATGTATGTCAATTTTAGTATGTTCACTTTTAGTAGATATTTTAAGGTTTATTCTTTTTATTTTTTTTCCTTTGTCTTAAATTCTAAATCATCCTAATTAATTACTCCCTAAACACACAAACTCTCGATGATAATAGTGAAGATTCAAAATTTTCTTTTCTAAATTGTCAATCTCATACTTATCAATATGTAATCTTTTGGTGTCATGTAGGCCACAATACTCAGCAACATATAGGTTTATTTCTTCAATTTTGATTTTTTGTTTTGTTTTTTGTCATATAGGCTATAGTTTACTAAGCCACATATAGTATATTTTTTTCTTAATTTTGTGTTTAAAGTTTTCCGATTCATATCATTATGTTCTAGTAATAAGCACAACTTCATGTTATAAGTTGTGAACTGCTTCGCCAATTATTGCGTAACATAGGCTTCTATTTGAGATTTATTTCACAAGTTTTCGTTGACACATCTATGAATTTTCCCATGTCCAAAAACCGAAATAAAAAACCAAACCGAACCGAAAAAAACCGAAACCGAGTGAAACCGAACCAATGTAGAAACCGAACCAAACGGTTTGGAACTTTCAGGAACCAAAATTTCGGTTTGGGTTCGGGTTGAGGTCGGAACCGACCCAAACCGACCCATGCTCACCCCTAGATCTAAGTATAAGATCTATTCCACAGTTACGTACGCGACACCTTCTTTAGCAACAAACTTGTATGCTAGTACACGTTTAAAGCTTCCACAATGATTGTCCAAGCAAACAAACCAAAACTCACCACAAGGGGTGTTTGGCCGATCGGTTCTGCTTCTTAGGGAGAGAAAACCAAATCTCCAAGGATGGTTTGGAATAAGGAACTTGATGTTCCTTATATAGCAAAGCATTTACTTGGTGTACAAGTTGTATTATGATTAAGAAACATCCATAATTACATAATACATCCTCTCATTTATTAATTATTACAATTAACTCATTTAATTAATAATTAGAAAATAATAAACGTACAGTCGTGTCTAAATGTCGATGCGTGCGTTCCCGTAGGCTCACACATTTACGGACACATATTTGCTAAAATCATTCAAATACCAACAACTGCCACTTTTGAATAAATTTCAAACAAATATGATAACATTGATTAACGTCTAGCAACATATCAATGTTCCCATAAATGCACGAGTGAATTTTCGCCAAAGTCACTGTGAGTCTATGTTCAGTTTTTATCCTTTTGTTACGGATACTCTAGTTAAAACTTGGATATGGATCAAAGTCATTCCATTTTAACTTATGTTTCTCATTTCGTGAATCACTTAAGATTACCGAATACAGTCGAGACAGTTTTGTACTTATTTGGGTCTAGCCAGACAAACATCTTAAGTATTCATGAGTGGCCCAGTAAGTATCTAACTTCAGTTTTAACTGAATGAACAAATCCTATATTGAATACAACCGGTAGTCATCGTATTTCGCAAAATTACCAAAAATAGCCTTTTTGCCACCCTTATCCAGGAGTAGTATTGTCTATGATCAAATAATGCACTATGTACATGAGTAGCAACTTGTATCTCAAGTCTAAGGATAACAAACCTTATGAATTATACTTAATGACAAAGATCCATAAGTAATAATTTATATGGGATAATTCAGTATGCATCAGAATGGATACCATGTAAGTTAGTGAGCCAAACTGACTAAACACTCAGATAGTGTCTTAATTCACGCATATTCCCATATGATCAACCGACAACGGATATTAAGAATAATATTACACAACATTATTTAAGGATAAAACATGAAAAATAGGATAACAATTATAATAAATGAAAACAGAATATCACAAATATTATTTCATTCATAAATAAAATTGTTTATTACATCCATATATCCAAATACTAAGTTCACGGATTTACATGTGATTAAATACTAAGTTCACGGATTTACATGTGATTACTAGATAAACGAAGTCCTATGACCTTAGCTAAGTGAGTTAGCTTCGTATTTGACAGAGCCTTCGTAAAGGGGTATGCTAAGTTATCATCCGTGTGAACTTTGAGTACTCGAATTTCACCTTGATTGACTTGCTCACGAACATAGTGAAATTTCCTCTGAAAGTGTATAGCTCTTTTCTGAACACCGTGTTCATTGGCTATGATAATTGCACTAGTGTTTTCTCAATACATATCCATAGGAGACTTGGTTGTGGAACAACACCAAGTCCAGAAATAAATTTCCGGATCCAAACAGCTTCCATTGCAGCTTCAACAGCTGCTATGTACTCTGATTCTGTTGCAGTCATGGCTGTAGTGGATTGCTTCTTTCTTTTCCAAACTACAGCTCCTCCATTCATGGTAAACACATATCCAGTTTGAGATTTGGTGTCATTATGGTCAGTTTGAAATCCAGCGTCATAATAACAAGTAACTTTTAGTTCAGCCTCAAGATTTCCACCATACACCCGAACCATATATTTAGTAGCCCTAAGGTACTTCAGTATGTTCTTTACAGGAATCCAGTGTCTTTCGCCTAGATTCTGTTGAAACCTGCTAACCACGTTTTGAGCAAAAGCAATATCATGTCTTGTGCATCTTACCACATACATAATAGACCATATTGCTGAAGCATAAGGTATCCTTTGCATACGCTCCACCTCTTGAGGTGTAGAAGCACAATCCTTGATGCTAAGTTTAAGTCCATATTGCATTGGTAAATATCTACGCTTGGAATTTTCCATACTACATCGCTTTAGTATTCTATCAATGTAAGCATTCTGACTTAATATCAACCGCTTCAATCTATCTCTCGAGATCTCGATTCCCAAAATAAATGTTGTCTCTCCTAAGTCTTTCATGTAAATACACTTTCCAAGATGAGATTTAACATCTTCAAGCATTGGAATGATGTTTTCCATTAGCAATATGTCATCTACATATAAGACTAGAAAAGTAACATTACTCCCACTGGCTTTTTGATACACACATGGCTCATCGAAATTCTGAACAAAACCAAACTTTTTGATTTCTTCATCAAATCTTTTATTCCAACTCCGTGATGCTTGCTTAAGTCCATAATTGGATTTTTTTAAGCTTGCACACCTTGTTGGAATGTAATGGATCAATAAAACCTTCTAGCTGATTCATATAGACGTCTTCATCTAGATAACCATTCAGAAAGGCTGTCTTGACATCCATTTGCCATATCTCATAGTCATAGAACGCTACTATGGCTAAGAGAATTCTAGTAGCCCTAATGTCTGCCACTGGGGAAAAGGTTTCCTCATAGTTTAATCCATAAATTTTAGTACATCCTTTTTCCACGAGACGAGCTTTATAGATGTGTATATTGCCATCCATGTCGGTCTTTATCTTAAAGAGCCATTTACAATCCACATTTTTGGTATTTGGTGGACGATCAACCAAATCCCAAACGTCGTTGTCTTTCATGGATTGCATCTCCACATTCGCAGCCTTAAGCCATTTGTCAAAGTCAAGCCCTGATAATGCAACTTTCAAGGTTCGAGTTTCATTAAGATCCCGTGATACGCCATCCTCCTCTAGATAAACGTTTAAGTTTAAGCTATTAGGTGCACGTATCGTCCTTTCGGACCTACGAATTGGAGCATCAACAATTTGAGTTTGAGACTGAGGCAGCTCAATCGCAACTTGAGGATCAGATTGAGGCATGAATTGAGGCTCAATTCTCCCCCCCCCCCCCCCCCCCCCCCTCACACACACACACAACTTGTTGATCACCAGTGTGAGTAGAGGTGATGTATCATCCTCTTGAGCCTCGTCAAGGTTTACAACCCTCCCACTGTTTCCTTGAGCGATAAGCCTTGTTTCGAAAAACTCAGCATACCGAGCAACTTTCACAGTATTCTCGGAAGGACTATAGAAGTAGTAACCCATCATTTCCTTTGGGTATCCTACGAAGATACACTTAACAGATCTTTACTCGAGTTTGTCAGGCGTATCGCGCTTAACGAGTGCCTCACATCCCCAGACCTTTAAGTAAGACAAATTAGGGGCTTTCCCATACCATATTTCATATGGTATCTTATCAACCTTCTTAGTTGGAACCATGTTGAGAATGTGTACAACAGACTCGGGAAAATGCATTGTGTAGTCATCGTACTATCCAAAAAATTCCATCTAGGTCATTGTACAAATATTGTGTTTATATACATCACTTTAGTTCAAGAAACCTTCTATTTAAATCATTGTTTCTCATTTAACCGGTTTTTCACCGATGAGAGTCAAGGGGAAGTTAAACACAATATTTGTACAATGACCCAGATGAACTTTTTTGGATAGTACAATGACCCAGATGAACTTTTTTGGATAGTACGATGACTATACAGTGCATTTTCCCTAAAGAAAAATGAGAGTCAACGAGAAGGATTATGTTAAAAAAAATGATGTGGCAAAACTAACCGGTTAACAAAAGGTAGCAGGTAAACGAAGTTATCGAATTGAACGATTTTTTGAAGTTAAGGTTATAATTTAAAATTTTTATTCTACTAAAGTGATGTATATAAACACAATATTTGTACAATGACCTAGATGAAATTTTTCGGATAGTACGATGACTACACAGTGCATTTTCCCCAACAGACTCTAAGGCATAATCCCAAAATGATAATGGTAAAGTTGTAACGTTCATCATAGATCGTACCATGTCAAGTAAGGTCCAATTTCTCCTTTTCAATACACCATTATGTTGTGGTGTATAGGGAGGAGCAAGCTGTTGGCAATTCCACGCGCTTGTAGATGATCCTTAAACTCTAGGCTTAAGTATTCACCACCTCGATCCGATCGGAGAATCTTGATGGTTTTTCCGAGTTGGTTTTCTACCTCGTTTTGAAACACTTTGAAGTTTCAAACACCTCATATTATGTTTAAGTAAATAAACATAACCATAACGGCTGAAATCATCCGTAAATGTGCGAAGTAGTAAGCTCATTTCCTAGACATATGCCTAAATGGGACCACATACATCACTATGTATGATTCCTAGTAGGTCGGTTGCCCTTTGATTCTCATGCGAGAAGGGTTTCCTTGCCATTTTTCCCGATACACAAGACGCACACCTATCAAATGAATCATCACTTGATTTTAAAATCCCTTCACGTTGAAGCCTTTTGATACGGTGTTTCCCTATGTGTGCAAGACGACAATGCCATAGGTAAGATGAGTCCAAGTTAAACTTGGCTCGTTTAATGCTTATATTAAACATTGAATTACTAGTATATGAAAGACGATCATGCAAATCAATTTCAAATATTCCATTAATAGTAATACAATTAAAATAATGAACATTATTATTTGAAACTGAAATACCAAAATCTTTAAATCAAAAATGTCAATAATAAGTAAAGTATATTATTATGCAATTTTATTTTTACCCTCTAATCTTCACATCGTCATAAGAAATCATTGAGATATTTTATTTTTACCCTTTAATCTTCACATTGTCTAAAGAAATTATTGAGATATTTTCTCAAATTGTATTATTCAAAAGAAAGTTATTTAATCGTGACAATGTCAAATTGTATTTTCAGAAAAATGAGAATAAGGATGGTTAGAACAGGTTTAGTTAAATACTACCAAATCCACTTAATTTTGCGTGACAACATCGGCAATCGATGAGATAAGTTACCAAGGAACCAAAAGTGAAGGACATGACTGGACGAGTTAACAACTTACCACGGGACCGGTCTATCATAGCTTGCAACTAGACTAAACTACAATATTAAGTTGTTAATGTATAGAATCTTGTTAAAGAAAAGCTTGACATCCCATGATTTGGACCAAAGAAAATACAATCATACTTTTGTCATTTAAGAAGAAAAAAAAATAGTCATCAAGGTTTGTATTTTCGCAACATATTCTTGACAACTGCAAAGAAAGAATTACATTTAAACTTTGATGGTTAGTTCACATTACAGATAACAACTTGTGTAGATGAGAGACGTTGATTAACGGGTTAAAAACAGTTCAGGAAAGCAATTAGTTTCTAAGAACTTAAAAAGGTTCAAGTTGAACCAAGACCATTTTTCTTATTATGTTAATTACTCTTTTTTTTTTTTTTTTACGATTCGACTGGTTGTAAAAAGTTGAGTATGCTTTTAACAACCTTTAAAATAGGTCATGATGACCTACGTCGTATAAACACTTTGGTCTTTGAGATTACTATATTAGAGGTCAATTCAATCGATATGAACCGTGGATACAACGAAATGTTGAGTTAAGACACAAGGTTAAGGTTAAAAAAATGGTCCAAAGACGACGGACTCTTGTTTTAAACAATGGTTTAATTTGTCTTCCTACCAATGTCCTTTCCTATATAAGACGGTTTTTCATCTACTATATGCTAAGTAAACAAACATGGCGAATACAATTACTAATATAGTTATCATCATCATACTTTATTTGATCTCACTCTCTGAAGCTGCGCGTAACCTGAATTCAGTCAATCGTCAGGATGAGTCATTCTCAATGTCAAATGATCAGGTTGGCCTATGTAGTTTGTTGATTGAGACAGAAGGATATACGTGCGAAGAACATAAGGTATTCTTTTGTGTGGCTTAACAGTGACAAAATATTGGATGGATAACGGGTCAAAAGTCAAATTGTCAAACTTATTTATTCATCATTTTTGGATTTCCTAAATGAATATGACATATGATATCATTACAAATGTTATTATTGAAATACCTACTTTTTTAATATACATGTAGACGACTTTAATTTTTTTTTTTTTTTTTGCTTATATAGAAGTTACATATATGAGTGGAAAACTGAAATGTCGATATGTGTTTTTGTTTTGTTATAGGTGACGACGAAAGATGGTTATATACTTAGCATGCAAAGGATTCCGGCAGGGCGGAGTGGTACCAAGGCTGATAAGCCCCCAGTTTTGTTACAACACGGGGTTCTTATGGTAATTTTGCTATAATAGGCTAATATTGTCTTGACCGAAACTGATGTTTTGGTGTTTGATAGGATGGCGGGACATGGGTTTTGAACTCTCCGGATGAATCTCTTGGATTTCTTTTGGCGGATAACGGGTTTGATGTGTGGATAGCAAACACTCGGGGAACTAATTTTAGTCGTGGCCATACGTCACTTAGTCCTACTGATCCGGTCTATTTATTTATCATGTCACATTTTTATGTTTTCAGCTTTGATTGTTCATTGTGCGTTGGGTGTCGAATGACTCCGTATTTTGCAGGCGTATTGGGAATGGTCATGGGATGAATTAGTAGCATTTGATCTTCCCGCTTCAATCCAATATGTGCACGATCAAACAGGTCAAACCCTACATTATGTTGGCCATTCCTTGGTAATATAATATAGTTTATAAAAGTTTTGTAACGACTAAGCAGTTACTGAAAGTCAGTTTATGTTTTAAAGTAAACAATGATGATTTAATAGGGAACTTTGATCGCGTTTTCTGCATTTTCAAAAGACCAGACACTGAACATGTTGAGATCAGCAGTGTTGCTTAGCCCCATCGCGTATTTAGGCCAAATGTCGTCAACTCTTGCTAGAGCTGGTGCCGATGCCTTTTTAGGCGAAGTAAATCTCTCTTTTCATTACTTTAAAACAATACATATTCAACTAAATGAGGTCGATTTTTATGTAAACAGGGCTTATATTGGCTGGGTCTTCATGAATTTGCTCCAAGAGGGTAAAAAGATACATTATTTGATTCCTTTCCAATTTACACATTATATTTGTTAGCTTTACTGACGAGAGTAATCGTAACCAACATTATATACTAAAAAGTATCAATACGTGACAAAATTTACATGTTTTTGTAATAAGGAAAGCGGTTGCTGATCTTCTAAGTGTTATTTGCAAGATGCCAGGAAATGATTGTAGCGACTTGATGACATCGTTTACTGGTATATATTTTTGTAACTAATTAACTACTATCTATTACGTTATAAAAGAACCCACCCGAAATTTGTCTTTTGTGGTGAATGCAGGGCAAAATTGTTGTGTGAACTCATCAATGACCGATAAGTTTCTTGAGCACGAACCACAGTCCACATCGACTAAGAACATGATCCATCTCGCTCAGAGTAAAACACTTTCTCTAAATGCATTCAAGTACCAAATAGAACATTACCTATATCTATATATTCTTGTCACCTGAACAAATCTTAAAGTATGTTGTTCTTCTTCTTAATGAATGTTACCTAGACCAACTTTCAAGTTTCAAACAGTAACTACTGTTGTATCATATACAATTGTGTGTTTGATAATTCATAATTGTTACTGTAAACTTATGCAGTGATCCGAACGGGGACTATAACAATGTATGATTATGGGAATGCTGATGATAACGAGAAACATTATGGGCAGTCCACGCCTCCTGTTTATGATATGGGAAGCATCCCCAAAGACTTCCCGATGTACCTAAGTTATGGAGGGGCTGATGAGCTCTCAGACGTGGAAGACGTCAAGACACTACTCGAAAGCGTCAAAGATCATGACCCTGATAAGCTTGTTGTACAGTACAAGGAGGATTACGCACATGCTGATTTTGTTTTTGCTGTGAATGCTAGAGAAGTTGTGTATGATCCTGTTATGGCATTTTTCAAACTCCATTAGGAACATATATATATTGTAATTTATGTATATTGATACAAAGTGTTGGTATTTGAATAGTTTTAACAAATGTGTGTCCGTAAATGTGTGAGACTACGGAAGCGCACACATCGACATTTAGACACGACTACAAGTTTAATTTATTTATTAAATATTACTTAATGGTTAAGTGTAAATATTTATTAAATGGAGGGTTTATTATGTAAATAAGGAGGTTTCCTTATTGTAATATAACTCAAACTCTTAGATTTGAAAACCTATATATAAATAGAAGATAAACCCTAAACCCTAATTCATTACAAAACAATAAAAGTCGACTAATGGTTTTTTAAAACCTTAGAGCCGATCGTTTTTAATTATTTTAATAAAAAGGTTTTTGTTTATCTTGGTTTTTGTAATAAGAGTTGCTGCTAAGACAATTGTTGTTTAAAGCAATTAAACGTGTACTAGCATACTAGTCTGTTGCTAAAAGAAGGTGTCGCGTACGCAACCGTAGATTAGATCTTACACTTAGATCTACGACTTTCGCTTGCTTCTAATTCAAGGTAATTCTTTATCCGATTTATTATTTACTATGTGATCCTAAATTCCGCTGCCGTGTATTGTTTGACAATATGACTCTAGTTGTATACCTTTAGTGGTATCAGCCAAAACATAGTTAAATATTATTTTAGATCTAAAACATCAAAATTGAAGGGGGATCTAGGGTTGGTTTATTGTATGATTTTACAAAATTAAAAAGTTAATTTCAAATCAATCTACTTTGCAATTTGATGTTTAATTACCTTATTAACTTTTATGCAAAATTATGTTTCTAAAGTTACATGCATAACTTTGTAAACATAATTAGATATATCGATATTGTTAAAAAGTAAATTGAATTAGTGACATATTAATAATTGTTAATTGAATATGTGAGACACAAAAGGATTTGTATGATAAAAAGTTATGTGTGGTTTATTTGATATACGAATTGTTACATATTGATAGCTTACGCAATCCAAACTTGTTTATTTGGACGGATGTATGTGGTCCGTTTCCTTTGAAACGGGAGTGATTCAATATGTAAACAATGACCATAGAGACTTTTTAGGCATTACCCAATTAGTTGCGTAGTATAATTCTAAATTGTTTATTATAAATATTGTTTGTCAAATGTCTTTTGAAAGAAACAAAATTTAATAATAAGACTAAATAATTATTATGACGAGTTATTAATTTATTTTGGCACTTTTATACGTTCTATAACGCATTTGGTTGGGTTTATATACCGTAATTTGGTCCAGCAAAGGAACGTATAAATTTACAAAATATCTTAAAAACCATCGATTTAATAAGCGTGTGATTGGTAATTTATAACTAGATTGTACATGCTTAGTGTATTATTACCCAACTAGGCTCACCTACAATAGGGGACGATGTCTAGGAAAGTTATGCGGAGTGGGGTACACTCCTAATGAGGCAATGCTATTAAGAAATGTTGAACCATTCGCTACACCTCACATGCTTTCCTGGTCGTACTCTCGTAGAGCTACCGAAAGGGTTTTAATGATGACCATGTTACGATTAGTTGTATAAATTAGGTAATCATAGAAACACGTTTAATAACCAGTAAAATAAAAACATTTTGTTTTTAACTAAATTACGTTACGAAATTGTTGCATGACAATTGCGTACGTAGACTTTTAGCACCCATGGAATTTAAGTCAATTGCTATCCGTATTGCCTAGACAACTTGTACTTGCTCGTCACTCTACGTGAGACGTAGGTGAAGTGTATCCAAGGCGGATTACCACTCATAGTGAGACTGTGGTGGACTATCTGCAGTCTTCAGTCGGATGACTTAAATCGGGTTATGCAGTGAGACTGTAAACGCCGATAGCGATAAGATGCGACGAAACATGATTAATGTCACGATCACCATTTTGATGCTCGGATCGAATTATGACATTAAGTCCCATCTTCTAGGAGTTGCACCGGTAAATGCAATTACGGATCGTCACTTACCTTTTGAGTATTATTTAGTTCCTAGCAGATCAACTAATGGAACGGTAATATGTCAATTGGGTCCTAGTCTTAACGAAAGTAAACCATGGGTTTTACGTTTTGTTAAGAAATCTTATGTCGAAAGTACTGAACTTTCTTCTGTTTTGTAGAAATGGCACAAAATCCCGATTTAAGCGGGATTATGTCAGAAATCAAAACAATGTTCAAAAGTGAAATACTTACTGAACCAAATTTTAATGATTGGTTTCATCAGCTGAGAATCGTTCTATAAGCGATGAAGTAATTACCAGTCATTAATAAACCGATATCTCTTGAGCCGAAGAATGCTTATGATGAGATAACTCGGGCAACTTATCAAGCAGCGATAAGTAGTCGGATATAATGATTGTTAAGCTTCACATTATGTATGAGAAACAAGTCGGTCTTGAATTGAACGACTTGGTTCAAAAATTATATTAGTGAAAACATGTTGTTGGAACGTCAGTATGGACTCACGTTGTCAACATAACAAGCTAAGTTAATCATTTAATAAGGATGAATTACCCTATCATCAAACTATTGTTGTTCTAAATTGAGTTTCACAAGGTATTGGTGAATTTACATCTAACAACAATATGCATGGTATGGCTAAAATTCTCAAGAACTTCATATGATGCTCGTAGAGTTTGAGAAATTTCTTCCTAATCGGTTACCGACCAGATCCTAGCGGTCAGTGGTGGTATGGTTCAGATAAGAAAAGAAAACCGCAAGCTAAGGGCAAAGCTAAACAAGATGGAACGAATAAACAAGCAATTGTTTATATTCACAAGCCTAAGCTAACCCCTCTAGCGAAAAGAGAACATCCTACTAAGGATGATGGTTGAAATCACTGTTACGTGAGTAGGCATTGAAAGAGGAATTGTCCTACTCTAGCCGAGGTGCAAGATAAGAAGAGAGTCGGCAACGCCGGATCTTCGGGTATCTTCACTTATAGAATTATGTCTTTTCTCTAAAAACATATACGTGAGTATCTGACATTGGATGTGGTACTCATATTTGTGATTCCTTACAAGGATTTAGAGCAAAGAAGAAACTGAAGAATGGATCTCTATAACTATACGTAGGCTATGTCAAACGTGTAGTTATGAAAGCCATTAGAAGTTAAGACTTACATTTACCCTAGGGCATAATAATTGCATTAGACAATTGTTATTATGCACTTACTTATGTTAGGAGGAATGTTTCAGTTTATGTTTTACAGAATAATGAATATGGTATTTCTGTTTCGAACATAATGTTATTATATTAATATGATTGATATTAATGACATATATGAAATAGATTTGCATGCTCATTCTTCTTTAAATTATAATTCTATATCTATTATTAGCACTAAATGCGTTAAGTCCAACTTGGACTCAACATATCTATGACATTGTTGTATTGCGCACATATACAAGTATTGCATTAAAAGGCTTCACAACTTTTAAAGTCAAATGATATTTTATTTGATAAATGCGAATCTTGTGTGTGTTGGGCAAAATGACAAGAAAACCTTTTCCGTATGAGACGAAAAGGGCAACTGATCTTTTAGGAATCATACATACTGATGTATGTGATCCCTTTAGACATGTGTCAAAGAAAGGTGCTAACTATTTCGTTACATTTATGGATAATTTCAACAGTTATGCTTATGTTTAACTTGCTTAAACATAAACATAAGGTGGTTGAAACATTCAAAGTGTTTCAAAACGAAAGTAGAAAATCAACTCGGAAAAACCATCAAGATCCTTTGATCGGATTGTGGTGGTGAGTACTTAAGACTAAAGATTAAGGATCATCTCAAAGCATGTGGAATTGTCCAATTGCTTACTCCTTCTTATACTCCACAACACAATGGTGTATCGGAGAGGAGAAATCGAACCTTGCTTGGCAGGGTATGATCAATGATGAACCTTAATATACTGCCATTATCTTTTGGGATTATGCTCTAGAGTCTGCTTTATGCATTCTCAATATGATTCCAACAAACTGTTCAAGTTGCACGATATTCCGAGTTTTTCGAAACACGGCTTATCGGACAAGGAAACAGTGGGAGGGTTGTAGAACTTGACAAGGTTCAAGAGGGAGATACATCACTTTCTACTCACACTGGTGATCAACAATTCGGTGGGGATAGAGTTGAGCCTCAGGTTATGCCTCAATCTAGTCCGACTCAAGTTGTGATTGAGCCACAAGTTCAGTCTCAACAACAAATTGTTGATGCTCTAATTCGTAGGTTCGAAAGGACTATACGTGCACCTTCTAGGTTGAACTTAAACGTTAATCTAGAGGATGGTGACGTATAAGGGGATCTTAATGAACCTCGAAACTTGAAAGTTATTATCAGGTCCAGACGCTGATAAATGACTTCAAGCTGCGAATTTGAAGATTCAATCCATGAATACAAACGAAGTTTGGAATTTGGTAGATAAAACTCCAAATGCCAAGACTATCGATTGCAAATGTTTCTTTTTAAAGATAAAGAACATACATGGATGGGAAAATACACATCTATAAAGCTCTTCTCGTGGCAAAAGGATTTACTCAAGTCTATGGTATAGATTATGAGGAAACCTTTTCCCCAATGGCAGACATAAGAGCTATTAGAATTCTCTTAGCCATAGCGGCGTTCTATGACTATGAGATATGGCAAATGGATGTCAAGACAGCCTTTCTAAATGGTTATATAGACGATGACGTCTATATGAATCAACATAAGGTTTTATTGATCCATTACATTCCAACAAGTATGCAAGCTAAAGAAGTTCATTTATGGACTTAAGCAAGCATCAAGAAGTTGGAATAAAAGATTTGATGAAGAAATCAAAAGGTTGATTTTGTTCAGAATTTCGATAAGCCATGTGTGTATCAAAAATTCAGTGGGAGTAATGTTACTTTCTTAGTCTTATATGTAGATGACATATAGCTAATGGGAAACAGTGTTCCAATGCTTGAAGATGTTAAATCTCATATTGGAAAATGTTTTGCCATGAAAGACTTAGGAGAAGCTGTATTGATTTGGGAATCAAGATCTTGAGAGATAGATCTAAGCGGTTAATTGAGTTAAGTCAAAAAGCTTACATTGATGATATACTTAAGCAATTAGTATAGAAAATTCCAAACATGGAAATTTATCAATGAAAGATAGACTTAATCTCAACATCAAGGATAGTGCTCTTACACCTAAAGAAGTGGAGCGCATGCAAAGGATACCTTATGCTTAGGCAAAAGGATATATTTTGTATGTGATGAGATGCACAAGGCCTGATGTGGCTTTTGCACAGAACATTGTTAACAAGATTTAACAGAATCCAGGCGAAAGACACTGGATTGCTGTAAAGAACATACTAAAGTACCTTAGGGATACTAAAGATATGGTTCTTGTCATGTATGGTGGAAATCCTGAGGCTAATATTGGAAATTGTAATGTTGGATTTCAGAAATAACCATCTCTACAACAGAATCTGAGTATATTGCTTCTTCCAGAGATGCAAATGGAAGTTGTTTGGATCTGGAAATTTATTTCTGGACATGGTATTGTTCCCACAGCCAAGACTCATTTGGATAGATATTGCAACAAAACTGGTGCAATGATCATAGCCAATGAACTCGAGGGTTCAAAAGGGAACTAAACACTTTCAGAAAAAAAATTCACTATATTCATGAAAGAGTCGAACATGGTGAAATTCAAGTACTCAAAGTTCACACAGATGACAACTTAGCTAATCCTTTCACCAAGGCTCTGGTAAAGACGAATCTAACTCACTTGTTTGGGGGTATAGGACTTCGTTTATCTAGTTGTTTCATGTAATCTGTGATTGATATAGTATTTGGACATATGGATGTAATAAACAATTTTATTAAGAATGAATAATATTGAGGATATGTGATTTCATTTCTTATATAATTGTTATCCAATTTTTCATGTTTTAATCCTTGATTTATATTTAAATATAATTTTTAAATTTTAATTCTAAATATCCATTGTCGATTAATCATATGGGAATATGATTAAATTAAGACAATGTCTGAGTAGTCAGCTTGGCTCACTAACCCGGATAGTGTACATTGAGATGAACACGAGATTATCCCACATGAATTAGTACTTATGGATCCTTGTCATTAAGTATAATTCATAAGGTCTAATGTCTTTTGACTTGAGATGCAAGTTGGGAATCATGTACGTAGTGCATTATTTGATTCTAGTCAAACGCACTCCTGAATAAGGGTGTTATAAAGGCTATTTTTGGTAATGTTGCGAAATACGATGACTACCAATTGTAGTCAAGATAGGATTTGTTCCTTCAGTGAAAACTGAAGTTAGATACTAACTGGGCCACTCATGAATACTTAAGATGTATGTTCGGCCGAACCCAAATAAATTCAGATGTGTCTCGATAGTATTTGGTAATCTTTAAGTGATTCGCGAAATGAGAAACAGTAGTTAAAATGGAATGATTTTGATCCATCAAAAGATTTTAACTAAGTATCTGTAACAAAAGGATATGAACCGAATTGAGACTCACAAGTGAGTTTTGGAGAAACTTACTCGTACATTTATGGGAGCATTGATATGTTGCTAGACATTAATCAATGTTATCACGTTTGTTTGAAAATTATTCAAAAGTGGGAGCTGTTGGTATTTGAATAGTTTTAACAAATGTGTGTCCGTAAATGTGTGAGACTACGGGAGCGCACACATCGACATTTAGACACGACTACAAGTTTAATTTATTTATTAAATATTACTTAATGGTTAAGTGTAAATATTTATTAAATGGAGGGTTTATTATGTAAATAAGGAGGTTTTCTTATTGTAATATAACTCAAACTCTTAGATTTGAAAACCTATAAATAGAAGATAAACCCTAAACCCTAATTCATTACAAAACAATAAAATTCGACTAATGGTTTTTTAAAACCTTAGAGCCGATCGTTTTTAATTATTTTAATAAAAAAAAGGGTTTTTGTTTATCTTGATTTTTGTAATAAGAGTTGCTGCTAAGACAATTGTTGTTTAAAGCAATTAAACGTGTACTAGCATACTAGTCTGTTGCTAAAAGAAGGTGTCGCGTACGCAACCGTAGATTAGATCTTACACTTAGATCTACGACTTTCGCTTGCTTCTAATTCAAGGTAATTCTTTATCCGATTTATTATTTACTATGTGATCCTAAATTCTGCTGCCATGTATTGTTTGACAATATGACTCTAGTTGTATACCTATACAAACAATTGTCAATAACCCTTTTCAATGTTTATTCATGATGTATCAAACTCTGGCGTTGGAAATGTCGTTGTTGGGTTATAACTTAGACAAAATAGTTTAACTCCTAAACAATACGCTTAACAACGAGAATAGTAACTTAAACGATTAATGCGGGAGACATTAAGAAGTTACTACGGAAGACAAGTTAGTGCGGCTGTTCAACCAAGTTACTACTAATTATAGAGTTGCTACGGAAGAAGTCAAGTTGATACGGTCATACCAAGTTAATACGGAAGACCAACTTGCCGTGCAAGAATAATCTAATTAGAGTTATAATTAGATTATGTTTCCTTTTGTATTTAGATATAGTTTCCTTATTTCTAGATAATGATAGTTCTAGATAAGGATAGATGATGTTTCCTATTTAGATAGGTCGGCCTCAAGGTCTACAAATAGATAGATCCTTGTATTGATAAAAACATGTTGTATTGATATTCTGAGTTAATTCAATTGAGGCTTATAATTCAACAATACTATTTGTTCATTCTTATTCATATTCTATTGTTCGACAACTCATAAATATTGAAGTGTTCATCCGCTGCTGAACTTCTTCAATAGATCAAGATCTTAACGAAGGGAAACTATTAGATTACATTAGCTAATCCGATCCTGACAAGTGGTATCAGAGCACATGAGGTGCTCTAGATCAAAGATTCACAAGTTTACAAGAAGAAGACGAAGAAGAAAGAAGGAGATCTACAAGTTTGGAAATTAGGGTTTTTGTTCGTCATAATCTGGGCAGCTGTAGTAAAAAGGGCATAACTCATTCGTTAGCCGTCGGATTTGGACGAAAGTTTGACTGTAGAGTCGTCAGATATAAACGCACAATCTGACCGAAGGGATTTTCGATCTGAGATTTTATCAGTGAGATATTAATTTTCGAAATCTGTTGCTGAAAGGTTAAAATTATTGTGTTTATGTATACTGAAACGATAGTTGTTTATTCGTTACACACTGGATCTTTGTGATATTTGGATATGTGATTCAAGGAATATGGATCCATGTTGTGTTAAAATTTTATCATTATCAGAGGTATTCTCTAGGAGATGTAAAATTTCAAAGTTTACGATGATGAAGTTAGTACTACTCCTATGTTGGTGAAAAAGCCGAGAATATTGGTTTAAGGGGAAGAATATGTTCCAAAAGTGGATATGAGAATTGAAACAATTGGATGTGATCGTATACATGCACCACTTGAGGGAGAAATTTTCACTTATGTAGAGTTATTTGACTTCTTATAAGAAGAACAACTCCTGATTCAAAGAAGAAGGTATACTACTTTAACTTTATTACAACTAGTTTGAGTTTCTACTGTTTTCGAATTCATTATCAGTATTGTGCGTCATGGAGGGTAATTTGATACATTGGAAAGCTTAGATTGGGAGTTTAATATGGTTTATAGTTAGTAAAGAGATGTTCCCCTAATGGATGATAACAAAAAGGGGAAGATATAAAGTGTGGTGGCATGGAACAAGATTTGAAGGCTTCAAAGTATCGAAAGTCTACTTAAAAAAAAAAAGTGGCGTGTTTTGATAGAAATATCAACGGTAGAAGAAGTATCAACTTGTTCACAAGAGATCTCAGTTGAAGGGGAAGTTTTTAAAGTTCTCAGTTTAGTGTTTGTTTTGTCATCATCAAATAGGGGAAGATTGTTGGGATAATATTTTGATTTGATGAGACAAAATATAAACTGAGCATATACATCAAGGAAACATGGAGAAGACAAAGTTGAAATAGGAGTTGTGATAGCATTCTTATCAATAATTTACATTGAATAAACTTATTGCTTTGCATGTAGAAAGCATAAGTTTAGGGGAAGATTGTTAGGATTAAATTGTCGAGATTGTTATTCTAGAGTTGTGTTACATACAACAGTTAGTATTGCATAGTTCAAAAGAACACGGTTAAAACTGCTCAGTTAATACTGCCCAGTTAATACTCCTCAGTTACTATTGCTCTGTTACTACTCCTCAGTTACTACTGCTCTGTTACTACTCCTCAGTTACTACTGCTCAGTTACTACTCCTCAGTTACTACTGCTGCAAATCTGTTATGGAAGACTTGATTTTCAAGATAAAGATCTAAAAGAATTAGTCTCCTAATATAACTAGGTTTCCTTATGTAACTAGGTTTCCTTATGTAAGTCATATGAGACTCTATATATAAAGATATCTCTAGACATTGTAAAGGTGTGGTTTTTCATCATGTTTATTCTTTAGGAAAACACCAAACGATCTCACCACTTGAGATCGTTTCCCCTTTGTTCAGCCTCAAGGTCAAGATTGATCCTTGTAAAGAGAAGAAACACGTCTATTCTGATCAAATAGATTGAGGCTGGTGTTGTTAGATGTTTCCTGGAAAAGCTAGGTTTAGCCTCAAGGTCTTTTATAGATCCTTGTATGTAAAGAAACACGTCTGTTAATTTCTTCATTATTAATAGATTGAGGCTTGATGGTAATCGTTATTGTGTTATTGTTCTTATTGTTTTTATATATACAATATTCGATTATCATAAACTTGTGAATATCAAAGTGTTGATCCGCTGCAACTTCTTTGATAAATCTTGATCTAAGTAATCATTATCGATCCTACAGTCGTGTGTCAGTGTCTGCTTGTAAACGAAATGAAATAGGCTGTTAATGCTCATCTGTTTAACCTTCACCGAATAATAAATGAATATGAGCGGACATTTTTACCCGTCGTTGTCACTCTACTTTCAAGAAAAGTTTAAAATGATCACTCATAATTCAAAAAAAGTTTAAGTGAATCACTCGGACGACCGGTAACCGGATAAAAGATAGCAATCTTGAATTATTTATTTATTCCTTTTTTATAATCCAAATCAATTTATGACTGTACACATGTTGAATATGTGTGGTCCCCTTCATCTTCCTCAACTACCAGTACCAAATCATGTTTATCCAAACTCTAATTTCAAATTTCACAAATTTCCCAAACTACCAGTACCAAATCGTCTTCTATCTTTCACAAATTAATTTTTCTTAAACCCTTTTTTACAAACTCTAATTTCAAATTTCACAAACTCATTCTTTGACTAATTTTAATTGTTGTTGAAGGATTAAAGATAATCTTATAATATTACGAGACTGATGAGGTTTTAGGCTGCAATTCGGAGCTCCGAATTAGAGTGGCGAACAACCGAGTTGATTGATTTCAGGATTCGTGGATCTAACTCAGGTTTAGTTGAGTTTGTTGATTTGTCGAATAATCTTAGCACCACCGCCGCCGTACCGTCGTCGGAATCTTGTTCCATCGCCGGAATCTGGATTTCTTAATTTTGACGTTTGTGGTGTTATTTTTGGATGGTTAGAATCTTGAGACAAAATGAAGATATCGAAGTCGTGATTTGTTCACCGGAAAAGATATCGAATCCCAATCTTTCTTTTAACCACTCCGGATTATGATCTATAAAGGGGTTTTATGAAGAAAAAGAAAAGAAAAATTAGCCAAATAATTTCACAAGCTGTTAATGAGAAATGGAAGGATTATTGGATTTTATACAAATAATAAAAAGAAATGTTTTTTATTTTCATATAAAAAATCTTATAACCTGCTATAACAAGTCGCGATGGGTCCCAATGATCCAAACAAACGGTTTTATAAAGTTAAGTGAACATTATATATATTTTTTTTTTGTTCAATCATCCAATCGGATTATCTGGAATAGTAGAGTGACCCTCAAGTGCATTAACCCTTAAAATTGACATATCATGAGAAAGGTTTATGTTTATGAAAATCTTCAAAATTATTTTTTGTATTAAATGTATTAAATGTTAAGTTCATTATAAACTTTTAAATGTTTTTTTGTCATAGTACAAATAGGTTTATAAAATGAGAAAGTTTAAAGTTTAATGGCATTGTGTAGTTTAAAGATAGTTGATTGGTGTGAAGAAATACCTTTGAGTTTGAGTAGTTCTCGGAGGATGAAGATTTCTTTGACATTTCCTCAATTTTGTTCATCACAAGTGCAAGAGGATCATCTTCTTTCTTTGACTTAGTTTTCATTTCATTCTCTATTTCCAAGACTTTCTCTTTATTTTGCATCAAACATTCAAAGATATCATGAATAGGGGTAGTTTGAATGTTTATGTTTTGCATGATGTTTGAAGTAAAACGTTTCCATGTTGGCCTTAGAGTTTTCATGAACTTCATATTTTCTTCCAAATGAGTCTTTTTAAATCCATTTTTCCTTGAATCATTGAGTAACCCACAAAATCGATTATAGGTTTGTTCAAGTATTTCATCTTCATGAGCTTTGAAGTCTTCAAACTTAGCCACTGCACATATCATCTTGATACTTTGACCTACCTTGCTTCGTCGCAACTGCTTTGTAAACTCATCAAATATTTCTTTTGCGATTTTGTGACTATCGATGTTCATAAAGATGTCAATAGGAATAACATTGATGATATGAGATCTTGATAGTGTATATGCCCTGTGATAACGTTTTTCATCATCAGTCATTTGAGAGAAATCTTTCAAATCGTTCCATCTTGTTTTGTACCATCTTCATTGACTATCTTCACAAATATTCGCTCTTGACCTTTTTCAATCACTTCTTTCATTTCGTCTCCATACTCTTGTCTTTCGATGAATCGAAGAACCTAGCTCTCCATTGCTCGTAATCACCTCGGAATAAAAACCAAAGTTCGTGTATCGATCCAATGGATATTTGATCTCTCGAAGACATGATCACTTGATTATCTTGATCTTTTATGCTCGTTGTAAAACATCGTTTAGAAGAATTCCGTCTTGTTCGAAAAATACCGTAACCCAAAATCAACTTGTAACTCGTAGACGTGTAAAATGAAATTCCGAGTAGTGTCCGTGTAAAATTACATGAGTCGTGTATGAACCAATTTTGTCCGTGTCAAAACTTATTCGAGTCGTGTCACCTACTCCGTATCACAATCAAGTTGTGTCTAGATAACTTTAGTCGTGTCCGGATACGATTCAGTTTTATTCGAGTAACTTTCCAGTCGTGCACGAGTTGTGTACAATTTTTCCGGATAAGTAACACGAATGCCTAATCTAGTTGTCCGAATAATTCCCCATTCGTTTCAGATTAAAAATAATCTGTTTGGTAAAATTCCTATTCGTTTGAGTTTATTCGTGTAGGAACAAATCCATTCGCCTGAGTTGAATGTTGAGTCGTGTTTAGATGAAGCGAATAAGAAATTGAGTCGGATCAGTTCAATTTGAGTCGCCTATGTTGAAATTTTGGTCGAACAAAGGGTTTTTTTGAGCACCCTCCTCTGATACCAAATGTTAGGTTTGAGAATTAGAAATGAACAATGGATTATCTCACATTAAGCCCCTCAAAGTTATAGTGTTGCATGTACACCCTCACCTATTTATAGGCAAGTGTGTGTTTGAGTTCATTACATATTCATACATTCTAGAAACAATATTAACACATTTAATTCTTACACACAGGTGTGAGGAGATGCGCTCTGATACCACTGTTAAGATATAAATACGAAGCTGATAATCGAAAGATGAATTGATAACAAAAACGAGGTTTTATTAATCAAACGGAAAGATGGAAATGATTGATCAGAAGAACAACTTAACCGATTCAATCTCCACAATCAGAACAAATGATTTGAGAATTTTTTTTGATAGAATTGGTTGAGTGATTGACTTTATTTCAATGAGCTGTTGATATAACTAATATCAAGTAACTTTGTAAACTTTTACTTCTTTTTTTTTTTTCGATTTGACTTGCAAAGTGTAATATATAAACTTTCTTTAAATTTTCTCCAAAATCTCTCTACCTAGATGGTTATGGTCATATGATCCATTAATCTTAAATGATATAGTCAGTTTTAAACAACAATATTACATTGTAGAAGTATTTTATCACAGACCGTAGGGACTTTGAGATCAAATTGATTCGTTGGATCACCATAGTATTACGGGGTAAGATTTTGAACTTGTGAGACAATAGAAAGACAAGATAACGATGGTTGTTTCAATAATTTGAATATCAAAATAAGCTTTTGATAGCATTGTATCAATAAGTTTCTCTTCTAGCTCGTTTGTAGCACTACGTTTTCATTTTGTAAAATGGGTTTAGAAGTTTCCTTCACGGCTTTTTTTTTTATACACGATTTACATCTCTTAAGTCTTTGATAAGCCCTTCCTTTGTAATATTTTCTTTATTATTAAACTGTTAATGATGGTGTTTACCATTTTCATTTTGTTGTGGACAAGCAGTGGAGCTATGTTTCTTATTGATCTCACAAACACGATGATTTACGAAATATTTTCAATATTTCGGCCTTCAAGGTATGTTGTATAGGTATACAACTAGAGTCATATTGTCAAACAATACATGGCAGCGGAATTTAGGATCACATAGTAAATAATAAATCGGATAAAGAATTACCTTGAATTAGAAGCAAGCGAAAATCGTAGATCTAAGTGTAAGATCTAATCTACGGTTACGTACGCGACACCTTCTTTTAGCAACAGACTAGTATGCTAGTACACGTTTAATTGTTTTTTACAACAATTGTCTTAGCAGCAACTCTTTATTACAAAAACCAAAATAAAAACAAAAACCCTTTTTTCTTTCAAAAAAAACCGATCGGCTAAGGTTTCTTTTAAACCTTAGTCGACATTTGTATTATTGCAATCAATTAGGGTTTAGGGTTTATCTTCTATTTATAGGTTTTCAAATCTAAGAGTTTGAGTTATATTACAATAAGGAAACCTCCTTATTTACATAATAAACCCTCTATTTAATAAATATTTACACTTAACCATTAAGTAATATTTAATAAATAAATTAAACTTGTAGTCGTGTCTAAATGTCGATGTGTGCGCTCCCGTAGTCTCACACATTTACGGACACACATTTGTTAAAACTATTCAAATACCAACAGCTCCCACTTTTGAATAATTTTCAAACAAAACGTGATAACATTGATTAATGTCTAGCAACATATCAATGCTCCCATAAATGTACGAGTAAGTTTCTCCAAAACTCACTTGTGAGTCTAAATTCGGTTCATATCCTTTTGTTACAGATACTTAGTTAAAATCTTTTGATGGATCAAAATCATTCCATTTTAACTACTGTTTCTTATTTCGCGAATCACTTAAAGATTACCAAATACTATCGAGACACATCTGGATTTATTTGGGTTCGGCCGAACATACATCTTAAGTATTCATGAGTGGCCCAGTTAGTATCTAACTTCAGTTTTCACTGAAGGAACAAATCCTATCTTGACTACAATAGGTAGTCATCGTATTTCGCAACATTACCAAAAATAGCCTTTATAACACCCTTATTCAGGAGTGCGTTTGACTAGAATCAAATAATGCACTACGTACATGATTCCCAACTTGCATCTCAAGTCAAATGACATTAAACCTTATGAATTATACTTAATGACAAGGATCCATAAGTACTAATTCATGTGGGATAATCTCGTGTTCATCTCAATGTACACTATCTGGGTTAGTGAGCCAGGCTGACTACTCAGACATTGTCTTAATTTAATCATATTCCCATATGATTAATCGACAATGGATATTTAGAATTAACATTTAAAAATTATATTTAAATATAAATCAAGGATTAAAACATGAAAAATTGGATAACAATTATATAAGAAATGAAATCACATATCCTCAATATTATTCATTCTTAATAAAATTATTTATTACATCCATATGTCCAAATACTATATCAATCACAGATTACATGAAACAACTAGATAAACGAAGTCCTATACCCTCAACCAAGTGAGTTAAGTTCGTCTTTACCAAACCTTGGTGAAAGGATTAGCTAAGTTGTCATCTGTGTGAACTTTGAGTACTTGAATTTCACCATGTTCGACTCTTTCATGAATATAGTGAATTTTCTTCTGAAAGTGTTTAGCTCCCTTTTGAACCCTCGAGTTCATTGGCTATGATCATTGCACCAGTTTTGTTGCAATATCTATCCAAAGGAGTCTTGGCTGTGGGAACAATACCAAGTCCAGAAACAAATTTCCAGATCCAAACAACTTCCATTTGCATCTCTGGAAGATGCAATATACTCAGATTCTGTTGTAGAGATGGTTATTTCTGAAATCCAGCATCACAATATCCAATATTAGCCTCAGGATTTCCACCATACATAACAAGAACCATATCTTTAGTATCCCTAAGGTACTTTAGTATGTTATTTACAGCAATCCAGTGTCTTTCGCCTGGATTCTGTTAAATCTTGTTAACAATGTTCTGTGCAAAAGCCACATCAGGCCTCGTGCATCTCATCACATACAAAATATATCCTTTTGCCTAAGCATAAGGTATCCTTTGTATGCGCTCCATTTCTTGAGGTGTAAGAGCATTATCCTTGATGTTAAGATTAAGTCTATCTTTCATTGATAAATTTCCACGTTTGGAATTTTCTATACTTACTGCTTAAGTATATCATCAATGTAAGCCTTTTGACTTAACTCAATTAACCGCTTAGATCTATCTCTCAAGATCTTGATTCCCAAATCAATACTGCTTCTCCTAAGTCTTTCATGGCAAAACATTTTCCAATATGAGATTTAACATCTTCAAGCATTGGAACACTGTTTCACATTAGCTATATGTCATCTACATATAAGACTAAGAAAGTAACATTACTCCCACTGAATTTTTGATACACACATGGCTTATCGAAATTCTGAACAAAATCAACCTTTTGATTTCTTCATCAAATCTTTTATTCCAACTTCTTGATGCTTGCTTACGTCCATAAATGAACTTCTTTAGCTTGCATACTTGTTGGAATGTAATGGATCAATAAAACCTTCTGCTGATTTATATAGACGTCATCGTCTATATAACCATTTAGAAAGGCTGTCTTGACATCCATTTGCCATATCTCATAGTCATAGAACGCCGCTATGGCTAAGAGAATTCTAATAGCTCTTATGTATGCCATTGGGGAAAAGGTTTCCTCATAATCTATACCATAGACTTGAGTAAATCCTTTTGCCACGAGACGAGCTTTATAGATGTGTATTTTCCCATCCATGTATGTTCTTTATCTTTAAAAAGACACATTTTCAATCGATAGTCTTGGCATTTGGAGTTTTATCTACCAAATTCCAAACTTCGTTTGCATTCATGGATTGAATCTCCAAATTCGCAGCTTGAAGTCATTTATCAGCGTCTGGACCTGATAATAACTTTCAAGTTTCGAGGTTCATTAAGATCCCCTTATACGTCACCATCCTCTAGATTAACGTTTAAGTTCAACCTAGAAGGTGCACGTATAGTCCTTTCGGACCTACGAATTGGAGCATCAACAATTTGTTGTTGAGACTGAACTTGTGGCTCAATCACAACTTGAGTCGGACTAGATTGAGGCATAACCTGAGGCTCAACTCTATCCCCCCCCGAATTGTTGATCACCAGTGTGAGTAGAAGGTGATGTATCTCCCTCTTGAACCTTGTCAAGTTCTACAACCCTCCCACTGTTTCCTTGTCCGATAAGCCGTGTTTCGAAAACCTCGGAATATCGTTCAACTTGAACAGTTTGTTGGAATCATATTGAGAATGCATAAAGCAGACTCTAGAGCATAATCCCAAAAGATAATGGCAGTATATTAAAGTTCATCATTGATCATACCCTGCCAAGCAAGGTTCGATTTCTCCTCTCCGATACACCTTTGTGTTGTGGAGTATAAGAAGGAGTAAGCAATTGGACAATTCCACATGCTTTGAGATGATCCTTAATCTTTAGGCTTAAGTACTCACCACCATAATCCGATCAAAGGATCTTGATGGTTTTGCCGAGTTGATTTTCTACTTTCGTTTTGAAACACTTTGAATGTTTCAACCACCTTATGTTTATGTTTAAGCAAGTTAAACATAACCATAACTGTTGAAATTATCCATAAATGTAACGAAATAGTTAGCACCTTTCTTTGACACATGTCTAAAGGGATCACATACATCAGTATGTATGATTCCTAAAAGATCAGTTGCCCTTTTCGTCTCATACGGAAAAGGTTTCCTTGTCATTTTGCACGACACACACAAGATTCGCATTTATT
Organism: Senecio squalidus; assembly: GCA_910822075.1. NCBI lineage: Eukaryota > Viridiplantae > Streptophyta > Magnoliopsida > Asterales > Asteraceae > Senecio > Senecio squalidus. Next base: position 25,271,436 of record CAJVGC010000582.1, read on the forward strand.
TTTAAAAGCTGTGAAGCCTTTTAATGCAATACTTGTATATGTGCGCAATACAACAATGTCATAGATAGGTTGAGTCCAAGTTGGAATTAACGCATTTAGTGCTAATAATAGATATAGAATTATAATTTAAAGAAGAATGAGCATGCAAATCTATTTCATATATGTCATTAATATCAATCATATTAATATAATAACATTATGTTCGAAACAGAAATACCATATTCATTATTCTGTAAAACATAAACTGAAACATTCCCCCTCACATAAGTAAGTGCATAATAACAATTGTCTAATGCAATTATTATGCCCTAGGGTAAATGTAAGTCTTAACTTCTAATGGCTTTCATAACTACACGTTTGACATAGCCTACGTATAGTTATAGAGGTCCATTCTTCAGTTTCTTCTTTGCTATAAATCCTTGTAAGGAATCACAAATATGAGTACCACATCCAATGTCAGATACTCACGTATTTATTTTTAGAGAAAATACATAATTCTATAAGTGAAGATACCCGAAGATCCGGCGTTGCCGACTCTCTTCTTATCTTGCACCTCGGCTAGAGTAGGACAATTCCTCTTTCAATGCCTAATCACTTAACATTGATTTTAACCATCATCCTTAGTAGGATGTTCTCTTTTCGCTAGAGGGGTTAGCTTAGGCTTGTGAATATAAACAATTGCTTGTTTATTCGTTCCATCTTGTTTAGCTTTGCCCTTAGCTTGCGGTTGTCTTTTCTTATCTGAACCATACCACCACTGACCGCTAGGATCTGGTCGGTAACCGATTAGGAAGAAATTTCTCAAAATCTACGAGCATCATATGAAGTTCTTGAGAATTTTTAGCCATACCATGCATATTGTTGTTAGGTGTAAATTCACCAATACCTTGTGAAAGGCAATTTAGAACAAAAATAGTTTGATGATAGGGTAATTCATCCTTTCCAAATGATTAACTTAGCTTGTTATGTTGACAACGTGAGTCCATACTGACGTTCCAGCAACATGTTTTCACTAATGTAATTCTTGAATCAAGTCGTTCAATTCAAGACCGACTTGTTTCTCATACATAATGTGAAGCTTAACAATCATTATATCCGGCTACTTATTGCTGCTTGATAAGTTGCCCGAGTTATCTCCTCATAAGCATTCTTCGGCTCAAGAGATATCGGTTTATTAATGACTGGTAATTACTTCATCGCTTATAGAACGATTCTCAGCTGATGAAACCAATCATTAAAACTTGGTTCAGTAAGTATTTCACTTTTGAACATTGTTTTGATTTCTGACATAATCCCGCTTAAATCTGGATTTTGTGCCATTTCTACAAAACAGAAGAAAGTTCTCATTAGTACTTTCGACATAAGATTTCTTAACAAAAACGTAAAACCCATGGTTTACTTTCGTTAAGACTAGGACCCAATTGACATATTACCGTTCCATCAGTTGATCTGCTAGGAACTAAATAATACTCAAAAGGTAAGTGACGATCCGTAATTGCATTTACCGGTGCAACTCCTAGAAAATGGGACTTAATGTCATAATTCGATCCGAGCATCAAAATGGTGATCGTGACATTAATCATGTTTCGTCGCATCTTATCGCTATCGGCGTTTACAGTCTCACTGCATAACCCGATTTAAGTCATCCGACTGAAGACTGCAGATAGTCCACCACAGTCTCACTATGAGTGGTAATCCGCCTTGGATACACTTCACCTACGTCTCACGTAGAGTGACGAGCAAGTACAAGTTGTCTAGGCAATACGGATAGCAATTTGACTTAAATTCCATGGGTGTTAAAAATCTACGTACGCAATTGCCATGCAACAATTTTGTAACGTAATTTAATTAAAAACAAAATCTTTTTGTATACTGGTTATTAAACGTGTTTCTATGATTACCTAATTTATACAACTAATCGTAACATGGTCATCATTAAACCCCTTTCGGTAGCTCTACGAGAGTACGACCAGGAAAGCATGTGAGGTGTAGCGAATGGTTCAACATTTCTTAATAGCATTGCCTCATTAGGAGTGTAACCCACTCCGCATAACTTTCCTAGACATCGTCCCCTATTGAAGGTGAGCCTAGTTGGGTAATAATACACTGAGCATGTACAATCTAGTTATAAATTTCCAATCACACGCTTATTAAATCGATGGTTTTTAAGATATTTTGTAAATTTATATGTTCCGTCGCTGGACCAAATTACGGTATATAAACCCAACCAAATGCGTTATAGAACGTATAAAAGTGCCAAAATAAATTAATAACTCGTCATAATAATTCTTTAGTCTTATTATTAAATTTTGTTTCTTTCAAAAGACATTTGACAAACAATATTTATAATAAACAATTTAGAATTATTCTACGCAACTAATTGGGTAATGCCTAAAAAGTCTCTATGGTCATTGATGTGACAACCGTCAAAACTCAGTTCGAGAACACTAACTTATAACCTCGATGCGCTATACTTGCTACTTGCTTTAACTAACTTTATGTGTTACGTGGTTACGTAGACACGACTCCTTAAGCTAAGCTCGATATAACTCACGCAAAACTCTTTAACGTAGGTTTACGTTACTTAAACTTTAAACGTGTGTGTCTCGGAATCGAAGTCGGAAATCGGAATCAAATCATTAAACGAATCCTAATACCAAGAAAACATATAATGAACTTGCCTAAGTTCATAGCAAAACAATCGTAAACGCCAAACAAACGCAAATGCTTAACAATTACGCAAATGAAAAACGAACGAAACCGGAAAAAAAGGGCCCGGTGCGCCGCACTAGGCCTTGGTGCGACGCACCAGGCTGCTGGACAGATTTTGTTGCAAACTTTAAAACTTATCAAACCCGAGCCCAACTCTTTGGCTCCGGGCTAAACTTGCTAGAAGGCCTCCTTGTGGTCCAGTAAGTTCATTTAAACATCCCACAATCCACATTTTACAAACACCAAACACAAACACACACACAAACACTCTCTTTACTCACTTTTCTCCCAACAAATACTCTCTCAAGAACACACTCCTTCCTCTTCATTTACAGAACTTAAACTCACCAAAATCACAGCAAAATCACCATAATATTCACACCAAAATCGTTCATAATCAAGAGGGAAGCAAGTAATCTTCATTTGGGTCAAGGAAAAATGGTTTCTAGCATTTTTGGGGCTAAAATCATCAAAGGAACCCTTCAATCTCTTTCAAATCACCATCCATTCGGTATAACCCTTTTAATCTTCTGTTTTTACAACATATACTCATTGCATGTACGATCTAACAACTAAAAATGAGTTTTGATGAAGTTTTATAACCATTTTTATACAAAAAACGGGTTTATATTAAATTGATGCTTAGATCTTTGTTTTTGTGGTTAAAAGTTACATATAAACTGAGAAAATGATGACTAATAAGGTTTATAACAATTGCATGTCGAAATCTACCATCAAGATAACCGATTTAACCACCAAAAACGATTTTGGAGAAGCCCAGGCAGCAGGTGCTGCGCACCATGAGACCAGTGCTAAGCACCGAGCTGCTGGCAGCTCCAAAAATCGTTGTTAACTTGATAAAAATCGCCACTTTGAACCTATAATCTCGAATCTGAATATAAGCTACTGTAATAAACAAATACTTGTGTTTGGGATGACTTATTTGAAATATTACATTTGGATTGAACTTGGTGAATTAGCTTAATAAGTGTTATAAAAATTGTAAGCGGGAAAGTGGGAAAATTTTGGATTTAGAAACTATAGCGCGGAAGCGCTGCCCAAATTTCGTTAGAACTTTATAAAACACTTCAGCGGCTAAAACATAACTTATCACATTAATAATAACATTAACTTTGGACACTTTTGGACAAGACGTAACAATAACAATTTTGAACGATTTTCGGACATAACAATTTTTGTCACTAAGAGTAAATCAAAACATTGCAACTTGTAAAACATTATACGATATACGAATAACAAAGTTAACTAATAACATCATACTTACCCAAGAATTTGGCACATATTAGGATTCCGGTGATTCCGAGCACCTTTCGAGCTATTCCGAGCATGCTACGATCTTCGCAAACAGTGAGTTACAAACCCCTACTTTTAAATGCTTTTAAACATACTTTTGGGGTGAAATGCGTGTCTTAGGCTTAAACACCACTTTTAAGCTGAAACAAACTTTGAACGCTTAACGAAACGATTTGATACTTGAATACTTTTACGAAACGATTTGATACTAGTATACTTTTACGAAACGACTTGATAGTTGAACACTATTACGAAACGATTTGATACTTGAAAACTATTACGATACGCTTTATTAATTGGATACTATTTCGAAACTATATTTTGCCGGCATTGTTGATGATTTTGCCAACAATGCCGAGGAAACAAACAACTATTTTGCCAGCATCGTTGATGGATTTGCCAACGATGTTGAGGATACAAACACTAAATTGCCAATGACATGGCATCGATCGACATGTTGCGGACGTTGTACAACATGGTCGTGAGATGCTACGAAAATCCCATGCACTCCTACATAACTAGTTGCTATTAATCTCTGGGAGAGGACCGATAGGATTTATGGATAGCGCTATTAGGGTAGTTGCAAGACCCTCACCACAACGACAACAACAGATGGTGCATAATATTCTAGTGGGTAATTAATAGGCTTAGCAACGCAACGATACGATCATTGGGCAACACATAGGATTGTCACATAGTCGCGCTATGTGGTCAATGCCTACGAAAACGAATACTAAACTTTACGCATGGTTATGCGACTACTTTTGAATACTATACTTTTCGCATGCTTATGCGACAACTACATGAATGCTATATTTTTACGCATTGCTATGCATCGAAACTTGATTACTTATACTTTACGCATTGCTATGCGTCAACGCTTTGAATACTTAAACTTTGTAGCTCACTAACTACGTCTCCCGTAGTTAACACTTGACTCGTATTTTCAGGAAATGAGTAAGCTTTGGAGACGATACTTATGCTTTGGGCTGATGACTTCAAGAAAGGGGAAAGGGGTTCGGGTGGCTTGGCTATGAACACTTATCTTGTATTTTGGATATGTAAACGATGTTTTAAACACTTGTAAACCTTTGAATATTATGTTTTCTTTAATGACATTTGGCGTTTATCTATATCTTGTGTATCGAATGCTATTGCTCTTCACATTCCGTGTTTCCGCTTTAGCGGGGTGTGACAGACTTGGTATCAGAGCGCAAGGTTATAGTGAATACCGATTTTTCAAAAATCAAACTATAACCAGTTTCTAACACGAAAGATTTTATTTAACCAAAACGCGAAGGCATTGTTTAACTTGAATTATTCGTAGCCTGATCACCTATGAATAATTTGGACTAAGTTATGCCGGAACGGGATTGGTAAAACATTAAACGAACCTCCCCGGGAATTCTTGAAGTCAGACCCACACAGACCTAGATGCTATACTTAAGATACTCTATGTGCTCAGCTTATTACTAACACTAACATGAGTCGTATCTTCGATTTAACTCGTTTCCGGTCTAGGCTACGCCGAGAGGGAAAGAGTTAGCTACGTTCGACAACGAAACGCTTTACGCTTTAGAATGATGCTAAGATGACATTAAGACTTAGTGGGGAATTTGATCCCATATACTTTTCTACGATGCGACGAAAGTACGAATACAATCACTTCAGACGACGAGGTAGATACCCGACGCATACTCTTGAGAACTCACATTTCCCTACGAACCTGATATACGATAGTGATACGTTATCGAGGTATAGGAGCGTTGGATTAACATTATCGTAAGTTACTCATATAATCGTAAACTATTACATTAAGGTATAACGACTCGGATCTGGACTGGTTTATACTGTCCCATGCCGACTATTTCTCCCATTCTTTAGGCGGAGACAACACATTCTCGACTATCGACACCGTATACGCTTTATCCCACTAATCCTTACGCGACGCCTTTTATGGCAACTGGGAAGTTTTCCCACATAAGACACATGAGTGCAGTTGCAACTCGACATACTAAGTGATGCGCCCAAGATATACGATAACTAAGGATTGACACTGGAAGACATGATGGGTTAACGCGACAAGTTTACGGATCTCTAGAAATGATCCAGAAGCCGATGTATCATGACACTCGTATTCGCAAACTATTACTCAACATACTTCATACCAAATAAACGATACCGAGGGCAGTCCAGACAACTCGATGCTAGTGGTGGAATTGCTACACGTGAGAGTTTTGAAAATCACTGTTATCGCTCGCTCGCCTTAGTACACCCAATATAGTAATCTTCGATCGACACGAATTCTTAATCTAAATCGCATGATATGCCCCTAGCATAAACATGTATGCCGCATGCCTTACTTTCATTTAGTGACATTATAATCATGCGAAATAACGTACAATAAGTGATGGTACTCGATTAAAGGACTGGCATCTACGAAATCGCAAGGATATCGCAAACTTATCTAGGGAATCGTTGGTCATTGTGGATTCCTAGACTTGAATACGAATCTAAGGTAACTTCAAACCAAGGTAGGTTTTGGAAGTATATCCTAAAACGAAGGATCGTCACGAAGACACGATCACATTCTTATGATTACGATAAACCACGGAATAGCTATTTGTCAAACATGTTGAAGTCATGTCTCTACAAGGAAATCATCTAAACACCTGCTCAACAATAAGACCTTATTCATACAAACCTTATTCATACAAGGCAACATGGAAGGGGCAAGGCTAAACCTTATACCCGAAAAACACTCACAACCGAGGTAATAGCTCGTTGCTATTCAACCAAGAAGGTGCGCAAGGAAAACCGATTCGGAGTAAGGGAGTGCCGGAAGTACTTCCTGGTGGCTTGCCCGAACTAATACTAGTCCATAAGTAAAACTTAAACATTAACTCAATACTCAACACAACTTTTGCGTCCCGAGCATCATACGAGTTAGAGCCTTCGTGGTAGGAACTGAGGAAACGAGATACAACCCCCGAGTAGTTGCAACTTTGACACAATAATAGAAATGGATTGGTTGACCATCCAAGATGCGAAGATATTTTGTTTAGATAAGACGATTCGAATGCCAGTAAGAGGTGGAAAGGAATTGATAGTACAAGGAGATAGGCTGGGACAAGCTTCGAAACTTATACCGGTGATGAAAACGCGCAAATACTAGAATAATTGCTGCCTTACATTGTTAGTAAACGCAAAGGACAAACAAACACAAGCAGCAGACCTTAAGGACATGCCGATAGTTAGAGGCTATCCGGAGGCATTTCCCGAAGAACTACTAGAACTACCACCACTGAGGCAAGTAGAGCTGAGAATCGAAGAAATTCCTGGAGCGACACGAGTGGCAAGGACGCCATCCCAATTAACTCCGACCGAGATGCAGGAACTATGCAACAAAGTTCAGGAATCATTGGATAAAGATTTATCCGACCAAGCTTATCACCATGGAGAGCGCCGATCCTATTCATTGAGAAGAAATATGGATCGTTCCGCATGTGTAACAATTACCGAGAACTGAATAAGCTAACTGTCAAGAACAAACATCCTCTTCCATGGATCGATGACCTTTTCGACCAATTCTAAGGCGCAACCTACTTTTCAAAGATTGAACTAAGGTCCGGGTAACATCAAGTGTTGGTTTTCGAGGATGATATACCGAAAACCGCATTCCGCACTAGATACGGACACTACGAGTTCCTTGTAATGCCGTTTGGACTCACGAACGCACCGGCAGTATTCATGGATTTGATGAATAGAGTATGTCGACCGTATCTAGACAAATTCGTTATTGTATTCATCGACGACATCTTAATCTTCTCGCGTATCAAAAGAGATCACTTAGTTAATGGATCTGGAATTCTACGTTGATCCCTCAAAGATCGAAGCTATAGAGAATTGGAAAACTCTCAAAAGCCCGACAGAAATCCGCCAATTTTTAGGATTGGCTGGGTATTACCGGCGACTCATTCAAGATTTCTCTAAGGTAACTAAACCCCACACAAAGTTAACGCAAAAGAACGAGAAGTTCAACTGGGGAGATGCACTAGAACAAGCCTTCAATATCATGAAAACGAAACTGTGCAACGCTCCGATCTTAACTCTTCCTGAGGGAAACGAAGACTTCGTAGTTTATTGTGACGCATCTAACCTAGGATTAGGTTGTGTATTGATGCAACGAAACAAGGTCATAGCTTACGCATCGCGACAACTTAAGAAACACGAGGTCAATTACGCCACTCACGACTTAGAACTAGGAGCGATAGTTTTTGCCCTAAAAATCTGGAGACATTACCTCTACGGAACCAAATGCACGGTATTCACGGACCATAGGAGTCTGCAACACATACTAGATCAGAAGCTACTCAATATGAGGCAAAGGATATGGTTGGAACTCCTTAGCGACTACGACGGCGATATTAAATATCACCCTGGCAAAGCGAACGTCGTAGCAGATGCCTTGAGTAGGAAGGAGAGGCAACAGACGACTCGAGTGCGTGCATTAGGAATCTACCTTAAACCCGATTTGAGAACGCGTATAGCAAATGCCCAGCATGAGGCTTTGAAAGCAGATAACACAAAGGTCGAAACTTTGCACAAACACAACAAGGATTTTGTAAGGAAGAGCGATGATGTCTACTAATTTAGGGATCGAGCCTGGATTCCTACAACCAACGAATTGAGAAGGACCAGTAGGGATGAAGCACACCGAACACGATATTACATTCATCCAGGGAAAAGCAAGATGTATAAGGACCTCAAGGAACATTATTGGTGGCCTGGAATGAAAAGAGACGTTGCTTTATACGTAGAGAAATGCCTCACTTGTGCGAAGGTGAAGGCTGAATACCCAAGAGCCATCCGGATTACTTCAGCAACCTGAAATTCCCGAGTGAAAATGGGAACAAATCACAATGGACTTCGTCACAAAGTCACCTCGAACATCAAAGGGTAACGACATGATCTAGGTTGTAGTAGATCGACTAACGAAGACAGCATACTTTATTCCCATCAAGGAAAGTTTTTACGTGGAAAAACTTGTCCAAATATACATCAACGAGGTAGTGACTCGTCACGGAATACCTACGTAAATTATCTCGGACAGAGATACTCGCTTCACTTCCAGATTTTGGAAGGCATTCCTAGAATCTTCTGGCACACAATTATATTTAAACACATCTTACTATCCACGGACCGATGGTCAAAGCGAACTTACAATACAAATCTTAGGTGATATGCCAAGCATGTGTTATTGACTTCGGAGGAAGTCAGGATAACCATATACCACTAACAGGATTCTCCTATAACAATAATTATCGCGCTAGAATCAAGTATGCGCCTTTTAAACTCTTTGCGAAAGAAGTGCGAATCTCCACTGTGTGGGTGGAACCAGGAGATCGATGACTAATAAGCATGGATATAGTACAAGAAACGATTGATAGATCACAACGATAAAGGAACGACTAAGACTACTAGAAGTCGTCAAACGATTTGCACGGATGTGCGCAGAAAAGACTTAGAAATTCAAGTCGGCAACAAAGTACTTCTTAAGGTGTCACCTTGGAAAGGTGCAATACGCCGCGGAAAACACTAGAAAACTTAACTCCAGATACGTAGGACCATTTGAGGTACTCGAATGAGTAGGTCCAGTTGCGTGTCGTTGAGAACCACCACAAGAGCACGATAACACGCATAACACTTTTCATGTGTCGATACTGAAAAAGTACTCCTCGAACGAAACACTTATCACACCTATAGAAGAAGTACAACCATACGAAAAGCTCCAATTTATCGAGGAACCGATTGAAATCATAGAACGCGTAACTAAGAATTTAAGACACAGTAAAATCCCCATAGTGAGGGTGCGATGAAATGCTAAACGAGGCCCCGAATATACCCGGGAACGAGAGAATCAGATGATGCTTAAGTATCCTCATCTCTTCACTTCTCCCACAACGAATACTACAAGTTGAAATTTCGGCACGAAATTCTTTCAACGTGGGGAGAATGTGACAACCGTCAAAACTCAGTTCGAGAACACTAACTTATAACCTCGATGCGCTATACTTTCTACTTGCTTTAACTAACTTTATGTGTTACGTGGTTACGTAGACACGACTCCTTAAGCTAAGCTCGATATAACTCACGCAAAACTCTTTAACGTAGGTTTACGTTACTTAAACTTTAAACGTGTGTGTCTCGGAATCGAAGTCGGAAATCGGAATCAAATCATTAAACGAATCCTAATACCAAGAAAACATATAATGAACTTGCCTAAGTTCATAGCAAAACAATCGTAAACGCCAAACAAACGCAAATGCTTAACAATTACGCAAATGAAAAACGAACGAAACCGGAAAAAGGGCCCGGTGCGCCGCACTAGGCCTTGGTGCGACGCACCAGGCTGCTGGACAGATTTTGTTGCAAACTTTAAAACTTATCAAACCCGAGCCCAACTCTTTGGCTCCGGGCTAAACTTGCTAGAAGGCCTCCTTGTGGTCCAGTAAGTTCATTTAAACATCCCACAATCCACATTTTACAAACACCAAACACAAACACACACACAAACACTCTCTTTACTCACTTTTCTCCCAACAAATACTCTCTCAAGAACACACTCCTTCCTCTTCATTTACAGAACTTAAACTCACCAAAATCACAGCAAAATCACCATAATATTCACACCAAAATCGTTCATAATCAAGAGGGAAGCAAGTAATCTTCATTTGGGTCAAGGAAAAATGGTTTCTAGCATTTTTGGGGCTAAAATCATCAAAGGAACCCTTCAATCTCTTTCAAATCACCATCCATTCGGTATAACCCTTTTAATCTTCTGTTTTTACAACATATACTCATTGCATGTACGATCTAACAACTAAAAATGAGTTTTGATGAAGTTTTATAACCATTTTTATACAAAAACGGGTTTATATTAAATTGATGCTTAGATCTTTGTTTTTGTGGTTAAAAGTTACATATAAACTGAGAAAATGATGACTAATAAGGTTTATAACAATTGCATGTCGAAATCTACCATCAAGATAACCGATTTAACCACCAAAAACGATTTTGGAGAAGCCCAGGCAGCAGGTGCTGCGCACCATGAGACCGGTGCTAAGCACCGAGCTGCTGGCAGCTCCAAAAATCGTTGTTAACTTGATAAAAATCGCCACTTTGAACCTATAATCTCGAATCTGAATATAAGCTACTGTAATAAACAAATACTTGTGTTTGGGATGACTTATTTGAAATATTACATTTGGATTGAACTTGGTGAATAAGCTTAATAAGTGTTATAAAAATTGTGAGCGGGAAAGTGGGAAAATTTTGGATTTAGAAACTATAGCAAGGAAGCGCTGCCCAAATTTCGTTAGAACTTTATAAAACACTTCAGCGGCTAAAACATAACTTATCACATTAATAATAACATTAACTTTGGACACTTTTGGACAAGACGTAACAATAACAATTTTGAACGATTTTCGGACATAACAATTTTTGTCACTAAGAGTAAATCAAAACATTGCAACTTGTAAAACATTATACGATATACGAATAACAAAGTTAACTAATAACATCATACTTACCCAAGAATTTGGCACATATTAGGATTCCGGTGATTCCGAGCACCTTTCGAGCTATTCCGAGCATGCTACGATCTTCGCAAACAGTGAGTTACAAACCCCTACTTTTAAATGCTTTTAAACATACTTTTGGGGTGAAATGCGTGTCTTAGGCTTAAACACCACTTTTAAGCTGAAACAAACTTTGAACGCTTAACGAAACGATTTGATACTTGAATACTTTTACGAAACGATTTGATACTAGTATACTTTTACGAAACGACTTGATAGTTGAATACTATTACGAAACGATTTGATACTTGAAAACTATTACGATACGCTTTATTAATTGGATACTATTTCGAAACTATATTTTGCGGCATTGTTGATGATTTTGCCAACAATGCCGAGGAAACAAACAACTATTTTGCCAGCATCGTTGATGGATTTGCCAACGATGTTGAGGATACAAACACTAAATTGCCAATGACATGGCATCGATCGACATGTTGCGGACGTTGTACAACATGGTCGTGAGATGCTACGAAAATCCCATGCACTCCTACATAACTAGTTGCTATTAATCTCTGGGAGAGGACCGATAGGATTTATGGATAGCGCTATTAGGGTAGTTGCAAGACCCTCACCACAACGACAACAACAGATGGTGCATAATATTCTAGTGGGTAATTAATAGGCTTAGCAACGCAACGATACGATCATTGGGCAACACATAGGATTGTCACATAGTCGCGCTATGTGGTCAATGCCTACGAAAACGAATACTAAACTTTACGCATGGTTATGTGACTACTTTTGAATACTATACTTTTCGCATGCTTATGCGACAACTACATGAATGCTATATTTTTACGCATTGCTATGCGTCGAAACTTGATTACTTATACTTTACGCATTGCTATGCGTCAACGCTTTGAATACTTAACTTTGTAGCTCAATAACTACGTCTCCCGTAGTTAACACTTGACTCGTATTTTCAGGAAATGAGTAAGCTTTGGAGACGATACTTATGCTTTGGGCTGATGACTTCAAGAAAGGGGAAAGGGGTTCGGGTGGCTTGGCTATGAACACTTATCTTGTATTTTGGATATGTAAACGATGTTTTAAACACTTGTAAACCTTTGAATATTATGTTTTCTTTAATGACATTTGGCGTTTATCTATATCTTGTGTATCGAATGCTATTGCTCTTCACATTCCGTGTTTCCGCTTTAGCGGGGTGTGACAATTGAATACATATTGAATCACTCCCGTTTCAAAGGAAACGCACCACATACATCCGTCCAAATAAACAAGTTTGGATTGCGTAAGCTATCAATATATAAACAATTCGTATATCAAATAAACCACACATAACTTTTTATCATACAAATCCTTTTGTGTCGCACATATTCAATTAACAATTAATAATATGTCACTAATTCAATTTACTTTTTAACAATATCAATATATCTAATTATGCTTACAAAGTTATGCATGTAACTTTATAAACATAATTTTGCATAAAAGTAAATAAGGTAATTAAACATCAAATTGCAAGGTAGATTGATTTCAAATTAACTTTTAATTTTGTAAAATCATACAATAAACCAACCCTAATCCCCCCTCAATTTTGATGTTTTAGATCCAAAATAATATTTACCTATGTTTTGGCTGATACCACTATAGGTATACAACTAAAGTCATATTGTCAAACAATACATGGCAGCGGAATTTAGGATCACATAGTAAATAATAAATCGGATAAAGAATTACCTTGAATTAGAAGCAAGCGAAAATCGTAGATCTAAGTGTAAGATCTAATCTACGGTTAAGTACGCGACACCTTCTTTTAGCAACAGACTAGTATGCTAGTACACGTTTAATTGCTTTTTACAACAATTGTCTTAGCAGCAACTCTTTATTACAAAAACCAAAATAAAAACAAAAACCCTTTTTTCTTTCAAAAAAAACCGATCGGCTAAGGTTTCTTTTAAACCTTAGTCGACATTTGTATTATTGCAATCAATTAGGGTTTAGGGTTTATCTTTTATTTATAGGTTTTCAAATCTAAGAGTTTGAGTTATATTACAATAAGGAAACCTCCTTATTTACATAATAAACCCTCTATTTAATAAATATTTACACTTAACCATTAAGTAATATTTAATAAATAAATTAAACTTGTAGTCGTGTCTAAATGTCGATGTGTGCGCTCTCATAGTCTCACACATTTACGGACACACATTTGTTAAAACTATTCAAATACCAACATGTTGCAGTAGTTGCAATGTTTTCATGTTTCTTTATTTTGATTAGTTTTTTAGAATTTGATGCCTCTCATCTTTGTGTTTCACCAAAGGTTTTGTATTTTCGGATTCTGCATATTGCACTTTCGAACTTTCTCTATGTATAATTTGTTACCTCTGTGGTGTAACAACCGTCTATATACTTTTGAGTTTTGATAGCCAATGTTTCTACTTAGCAATTAAGTACCATTATTATGATCATCATATCTGTCATGGGTTGGTGTTTGTTAAAATATCTATATTTGTTAATCATATAAATAGCCAAAAAATATTTATTTATAAAAAATGATGGGTTTTAACCGGTTATAACTGCGTATCTTAAACGTGCAACTTAATTAGGGACAATCTTTATGTATTTTTTTAAGTGGTGGAAAACCTCCACACTAGCTTTCAGCTAATGTCGCGCTACACGGTACAAAATCCATAGGTAATCACTTTGAGTTGATGTGTATAGGATAGATAATGTTAGAGGTCTAAAAAGAACTAAGTTTCTTAACATGACAAGAGGTTCAGGTAAAATTTGGGTCAGTTTTGGTCACTCTACTAGCTTAAGCTCATGGGTTATGTGGGGCTCTTCGACCCGTTAGGTTCAACACATTGAGTTGATCTCATTTTTGTTTAAAAAACATGTTATGTGCACAATTTAAGTATGAAAACTTTATATGAATAGTTTTATTTGCTGTGTTTTGGATGCTTTCTTCGTATTTTAAAATTTGAATGGGTGGTTTCGCAAGGTTTGTAATTTCGTGTAGTGGTTATTTTACTAAGATATGATAAACCATCAATAAATTTTACAATTTAGATCATGCCTGCACATTAATAAGTTTTTCTATATTTTAGCCAACGTGGTATTCTACATCTTTATATAATAAACCATCAATTAATTCTATATTAATATAAAATACATTCTTGGTTATATACAATTAGCTTATTACATACAACAATAACATTTAAATTTTAATCAAAATATATTTGTTATTTGTACACCCTCACCTATTTATAGTCAAGTGTGTGTGTTTGAGTTCATTACATATTCCTACATTTTAGAAATAATATTAACACATTCTAACTCTTACACACAGGCGTGAGGAGATGTGCTCTGATACCACTGTTAAGATATTCATACGAAACTGATAATCGAAAGATGAATTGATAACGAAAATGAGGTTTGATTGATCAAACGGAAAGATGTAAAGGATTGATCGGAAGAACAACTTAAGATTGCTTTCTTGAGCGGTGATTTAGTAGGGAGGTTTATATGAAACAATTACGTAGTTATGCTCGTCATGTCTATCATGCTATCTTTGTAAGCTTTTCAAGCTCCACGAGGTCGGCCCTATACTTGTTGCATCTTCACCTGATCTCATTGATCGTGTCATTTCTCGTTTCTCTTCCGAGTTATCTATAATGAACGATCTTGATCGCCTATCTCTCGGTATATTTGATCTTGGTCCTCCTTGTTTCTGACAAATGCTCGTCCTCGCGCCCCGGTCACTTGCAATCCTTGTGGTGGACATGTCAATACAAAGTCCATGTTATATCTGTCAGCCTAGTGACCCGACCTTATATCCTTGTCTTGTTGGTACTTCATTTGCGATATATCGCTAATGTAGTTCAATGGGTTTATCTCTTCAATATCTTGGGTCATGGTCATGGTTAGTCCGTTAAAATCTTAATCTGAAGTAACGTAATCGAAATGACTGAACCAACACAATAGCTTGGTTTTGTTTCTTTAATAACTGATTTTTTTCAATTATGACTATGAACATAAAACCGAACCATATAAGTAAACTATAAAATAATAAGGTTAATATTTTGTTTAAATAACAATAATGTTTAATTATTTATAATATTCAACAAATCAAATTCCTCCACGTTGCAATTCCTCTTGAAATTACATGGCAATATGACGTGTAATACTCTGATTGGGTAAACCACGTATATGAAACACATCAACGGGGTTTTTCTTGCCTACACTCGCAAGATTTATTCCCTGTTCTCCATTCCTCACTTGTCCACTCTCACCATGAATCGATCATCATCATCAAATCTTGTAATCCTAATTTCCTTGTTATTCTTGTTATCAATTTCTTCAAATCTGAATCCAGTGAATGCATTCTACGGATCATCATCACCAGTTGTCCAGCTCACTCCTTCTAATTTCCAATCGAAGGTATATCATTTTATGTTTATGATTAGATTAAAATGAGTCTTTATTTAATTTGTTTATTGAATTAGGTTGTGAATTCAAAGGGTGTGGTATTGGTTGAGTTTTTTGCCCCCTGGTGTGGTCATTGTAAGACGTTGACACCGATATGGGAGAAGACGGCTTCGGTGTTGAAAGGTGTTGTTACTGTTGCAGCTCTTGATGCTGATGCACACCAATCTCTTGCTCAGGTTTCGCTTTTATTCCTTACACTTAAGGAACCAACCATATTTCCTAATTATCCTTTTGTATGACAATTGACAAGCGATGCACATCTAACGTTACTTCGCATGTTTACTTTCTGCAGGAATATGGTATCAAAGGATTTCCTACTATTAAGGTCTTTGTGCCTGGACAACCGCCCGTTGATTACCAAGGAGCTAGGGAAGCAAAACCAATTGCGGAATTTGCACTCAAACAGGTTATCTATCATATTTCACATTTGGTTAAAGAACTGATATATTTCTCTATTCGTTATAAGGAAATTAATAAGAATTGAATTAAAGAAACTCTTAGGATGCTCCTTAACTTTTAATAAGAATTTGTAGTAACACACACAATTATTTTACAAACAAACCAAAACCCGACACTGAAAAGGCTGAAATCTAGATATTTATTTTGAAGTATTCATCGATGGGTTTCTTGTACATAGGTGAAGGCACTCCTTAAGGACAGATTAAGTGGAAAAACAACAACAACAACAGAAGGTTCAAGTGAAAAAAAATCAGAACCCAGTTTGTCAGTTGAATTGAATTCCAAGAATTTTGATGAATTGGTCGTTAAAAGCAAAGATCTCTGGATGGTAGAATTCTTTGCACCCTGGTATATATTCTTCTTACGAGTTATTATTTTTCTCATTCTATTATATTTATAGTTTTCTAACTTTTATGTCTTTAATTTTCTTTTCTGACTGTTATAAAAAAAATCACTTATCTTTCAACATAATATGCACCGCTGATACTTTTTTGGTGGATTTTTCTTAGAATCCGATGTATTTTGTGCTATACAAAACTCTTGCCAACTTTTATTGAAGGTTTCCATATGTTTATCTTCTTCAGGTGTGGTCACTGCAAGAAGCTTGCTCCCGAGTGGAAGAAGGCTGCAAAGAACTTGCAGGGGAAGGTGAAGCTTGGTCATGTCAACTGTGACGAGGACAAGGTAATTTTGGTTTTGGATTCTTATACTTCAACTAATATTACTTCTTATTATAAAGATATTATTGCTCTCTATCTTTTACTGATGGATATGGTTTTCAGTCGTTAATGAGCAGGTATAAGGTGCAAGGTTTCCCCACCATTTTGGTGTTTGGTGCGGACAAAGATAGTCCAGTAAATTATGAAGGAGCAAGAAGCGCCTCAGGAATCGAGTCATTTGCCCTTGTTCAGCTAGAAACAAATGTTGCTCCTCCTGAAGTCACCGAGTTGACTAGCGCAGTGAGTTATTCAAATCTTTTGTTTGTGAAATAACATGCAACGCTAGCTTTTAAAGTATGACTTTAGATATAATATAATATTTCTTTCTAGGATGTATTGGAAGAGAAATGTGGTTCAGCAGCCATTTGTTTTGTCGCCTTCCTTCCCGACATTTTGGACTCCAAGGCAGAGGGAAGAAACAAGTATTTAGAGACGTTACTTTCTATTGCGGAAAAATTCAAAAGGAGTCCATACAGGTAAAGTATATAAATTGCATTTCTTTTCCCTTGAAAAAGTTTAGTGTTTGGGAATTTATTATGCGAGAAAATAGAATTGAATCGATTGAATTTTGTTGCAGCTATGTATGGGCTGCTGCAGGTAAACAGCCAGAACTTGAGAAGCATGTTGGTGTTGGTGGTTACGGATATCCAGCTTTGATAGCTTTGAACATAAAGAAAGCTGTATATGCCCCACTTCGAAGCGCATTTGAACGAGACCAAATCATGTATGTATTCTATTTGCCTTGCCCTCTCATTCTATCCTACAGTTATTAAACGAGACCAGAAACATTTTTCCATTTTGTTTTAAATAAATAGTAATATGGTAAAAAGTATAATTAAGGTTAATTTTGCTCAAGCTAAATCCATATTAGCTACTTTTATAGAATTGACGCATTATCATTTGAGGCAAAATATAAGCAAAAGCGACCCGTTTACGTATAATTGGTTTGACACGCCACCTCTATTTGTCAAATGTGTGCATCAAATAAACTCATGACTCGTTTTTGAATGGACAGAGAGTTTGTGAAAACGGCTGGACTTGGAGGAAAGGGTACCCTGCCATTAGAAGGGACACCAACAGTCGTGAAAACCGAACCATGGGATGGTAAAGACGGAGAGATCATTGAAGAAGATGAATTCTCTCTTGAAGAACTTATGGGTGATGTAAGTGACGCGAAAGATGAATTGTGAGTTAGAGAATGAGAATCAGTGTTTAAAAGGATTTTTGACTTATAAAAGTGAGTTTATGATTTCATTGTGTGTAACCGTGGTTAATGTGGTGTAAGTACTCGTAATTTTAGATTAAAAGTATTATTACGTTAAAAGTATCGTTTATTTTGGTTGGGTTTTTTAACTATGAAAAATGGTATAAAATCTCAACATGAGAATTATGACAACTCTGAATAATAAATGTATCATCGTTTTTCTTTTATATGGAGTTTACTAAGCATATCCCTTCTTTTGTTTGAGTACAGAAATTAAAATTTGATTGTAAAGGCTTTGAAATCGCACTTAACACGGTCTTTAAAACAAGATGACTTGTGCATCATCAATGGTGGTGTCCTGAATCGAGCCTGGACTTCATATATGCTTGGGAAACACAATTTCCTTTCAAAACAGGTCCTAAAATTGAACTATGTTTATGAAGAACTACTTACTACATTCATGTATGTTATGATTAGAAAGACCCATGTTGATTACACAAGGGTTACGTTATATGGGTTTAATAGATTTTAGGTTGTCTTAGGGCATTTGCAGTCATAACAACGAAACATTTGGTGTTATGGTCAAGTCAGCATAACTCCCTATAACATAACACAGGAAAATATTCTTCTAATTCAGAATTTTGGGACCTATCCGTTTTTTTATTTTTTATCTTTTTGTTTGTACTTATATTATTTTTAATACATTAAAAATAGAATAAACTCAAATTAATATTAAAAATAGAAAGACAATACAATAATACTTAAAATAAAGACGTTTATAATAATTAAAAACAAACTACTTATTTCGACCAAAACGTTACATTCGGCTGCAAATTCGGTGCGTATTTCGGCCGCAAAGTTCGACGCGTATTTCGGTCGCAAATTCTTACGACTTTCGCCCGATCTTACGGTTCCATATCATGTGTAGGCATACGGAGAAATTCTATTTTCCGAAAACGACGTTGGTCTTGGATCCCTATTGTTTTAACGATCCTAAGCTTGACAACGTCGTCGTTAAACTCGTCACACTTTGAAGATATATCAGAGGACGAGGAGGACCGTGCGACTTTAGGTGCGCGTGGCTTCCTTAGAGGTCTTGGGATTTCACCATGACCAAAGAGCTCCGGTTCTTCTTCGTTACCCTCTTCGTCGAGGTCTGCCGCTTCGTCAACAGCTTTAGGATTTGAAAACTTTGGTGATTATGCAAAATCTCCCACGCTCTATGATGATGAAATGGGCGTCTGATTTCGGCTTCATACATCGTTATTGTCGTCGTGTAATTCGCTTTGTCATCATTGCCGCTTCCTCGGTCTCGCTCCGCACGGTCATGACATGCTATGAAAGACCGAAAAGATTTGCTCATAGCCGTCCATTTTCCCGCAAGTTGGTTTTTATGAACGGTTCCGCTAAACCTTTGTTGAAATAACCAAGTACCCGATACCAAAAAGTTAGTACGTTTTGTGAGTTTCCTTTTCTTCTACACTCGGAGTCGTGCACCCAATTCTCCGACAAACGTCGTTCTGGCTCTTGTGACCACTAAGTCTTAGGTTTTGGGGCTTCGACTTCCACAACCGGTTGATTTTGCTTACTTTTACCTTTTCTCTTAGGAGAGCTGTTAGGTTTTTCTTGTGGTGGTTCGAACGATTGTGAGGGAAGGTTTGTGTTTGTGGTGGTTGGAATGATTGTGATTGTTGGGTTGATTGTGACGCTTGTTGTTGTTGCCATTGTCAAAACTGAAACTGTTGTCATTCGTTCACGACTTGTTGATTGGTTGGAGGTTGCATGTTGGGGTTTCCACTTGGTAGTGAAGTGAAACCACCAAGTTGTGCTTGAAAACTTCTGAAACCCGGGGACGAAGGTGAGTTGGAACCGGATGGCGAATAATCGTTTTGTTCCGACATTTTTTGAGGTTTTTTTTTTTATTTATAGAGAGAAAGAAGATAATTTGGTGTATATTTTTGTAGATAAAGTTGAGTATTTATAGAAATGGTTTAAAAGTTTGAAAAAGATAAAAAAAAATTAAAAATTAATTTCTAACGGCTAGTTTTAAACCGGCCAGCCATAACGCAATGCCATGGCGCATCATCCCTGCAAACGCTCTTAAGAAAGAGGTATTTTAATACTTTTTGAGAATAAGTCAATAAAAATAATAGGAGAAACGGCTTTCGAGGATAAAGGCCTTTATAATTATTGGTTAGGCATTATAGATTTTAAATAATAATGGTAAGAAAATCTAGTGCATGTCTAAATATTCTATGAAGGGCAACGCCCGAATACTTGACTACATGGATACGTCTTTTCCCATGCGTAACCTGAAATCCATCGGATTGTTAGGTGCGTATGTAATGTACCTTTTCTTGTCGTTTTAGGTCCGTTTTAATTTCATTTTTTAGATTTTTAGTTTAATTTGTAACATTTTGAGTTCTTTAGTTTATTTTCATTTTATTGCGGATTTATTTGGCATTTTGATGTGTTTGTGCAGGTTGAGGAAGGATTGAACTTGGAAATATGGAACGAGTGAAGCAAGACGGAAACGAAAGAAGAAAGAAGAAAGAAGCGGAATCGCTGCAGTGAAGACCCGCCCGGGCCGGATTCAACTGAAAAGTTGACTCTCCTGGGTCTACTTTAGTGAAGGCCCGCCCCGATGTTTTCTATGTTGAAAATAACCGTCCGGGTTGAGTCTGGGAACGAAAAATTATTGCTGATCAAAAATTTCAAAACCCGTAATTGTAATTTGACGATACTTGAATTTATTATTTCCGTAAGCATTAAACGTTTTATTTCATTTCTATTGATGTTTGATTCTCTAGCCATTTAGTTATTTCAATTAATCTGAGACTTGATGTTTGTTTCAAATGCTATTTGGTAATTTTGGTTGAATTTTACATATAACGGTTGAATTGTGATTCAATTCATATTGGCCGGTTTGATCTAATCTTGCTAGTTGAATTGAAGAATCCGTAATTGTTCAATCAATTCAAGATTAGGGCAACTTATTGTTCAAACCAAAATTACAAGTTTTTACAATTCCTAGCTGTTGAGGAGTATTGAACTTTGTTTGGAACGTTAATTACCTAGGATCATATAATTACCTTCCACTACTGTTAATGTCGGTTAACGTCAATTGGCATGTTTACTTTCTGCAGAAAATATGGTATCAAAGGATTTCCAACTATTAAGGTCTTTGTGCCGTTGATTATCAAGGAGCTAGGGAAGCAAAACCAATTGCGGAATTTGCACTCAAACAGGTTATCTATCATTTTTAAATTATGAGAAAATTAATAAGAATTGAATTAAAGAAACTGTTAGGATGCTCCTTAACTTGTAATAAGAATTTGTAGTAACATACACAATTGTTTTACAAACAAACCAAAACCCGACACTGAAAAGGCGGAAATGAAGATATTTATTGTCAGTTATTTGTCGATGGGTTTCTTGTATATAGGTGAAGGCACTCCTTAAGGACAGATTAAGTGGAAAAACAACAACAACAGAAGGATCAAGTGAAAAAAAATCAGAACCCAATTTATCAGTTGAATTGAATTCCAAGAATTTTGATGAATTGGTCGTTAAAAGCAAAGATCTCTGGATGGTGGAATTCGAGTTATTATTTTTCTCATTCTGTTATATTTAGAGTTTTCTAACTTTATGTCTTCAATTTTCTTTTCTGACTGTTATAAAAAAATGACATATCTTACGACATAATATGTACCGCTGATACTTTTTTGGTGGATTTTTCTTAGCTCCGATGTATTTTGTGCAATACAAAACTCTATCCAACTTTTATTGAAGGTTTCCCATATGTTTATCTTCTTCAGGTGTGGTCACTGCAAGAAGCTTGCTCCTGACAGGAAGAAGGCTGCGAAGAACTTGCAAGGGATGGTGAAGCTTGGTCATGTCAACTGTGATGAGGAAAAGGTAACTTTGGATTTGGATTCGTATACATCAACTAATATTTCATCATATCATGAAAGATATTATTGCTCTCTTATCTTTTACTAATGTATTATGGTTTTCAGTCGTTAATGAGCAGGTATAAGGTGCAAGGTTTCCCCACCATTTTGGTGTGTGGTGCAGACAAAGATAGTCCAGTAAATTATGAAGGAGCAAGAAGTGCCTCAGGAATCGAGTCATTTGCCCTTGTTCAGCTAGAAACAAATGCCGCTCCTCCTGAAGTCACCGCGTTGACTAGCCCAGTGAGTTCTTCAAATCTTTTGTTTCTGAAAGAACATGTAACGATAGCATTATAAGTATGACTTTGAGATATAATATAAAATTTCTTTCTAGGATGTATTGGAAGAGAAATGTGGTTCAGCAGCCATTTGTTTTGTCGCCTTCCTTCCCGACATTTTGGACTCCAAGGCAGAGGGAAGAAACAAGTATTTAGAGACGTTACTTTTTTTTTTTTTTTTAAACCCGAAAGAACCGAACCAAAGAACCCAAATAAACTGAGAACCGAACCGACAAACTCCCCTAATTCAATCAAAATGCATTAAAGTTTAATTTTAATAGTATATTTTAGGGAAAAAAAATTTAAATAATACATTTCAAATTCTTCTTTCAAAATCTATTATGTAAATATGGAATTTCAAAAATAACATGTAGGTTGACGTTAGCACCTTGAAGAGGTTGAAGCAAGATCGAATTTGTCGCTAGTATTGAGCTTTGGAAATCATCGTCGACGCAAAGCATTTATACATTGACACTCAAGCGTCAACGTCAATAATTACATGTGGCAGGGATTGAATAATGTCAGGATCGATATGGTTTATATAAACATAACCATACTTATACACATAGATATAAAAGAAAGTTAGCAACGGATTAAACACTTTGATATTACAAGTTATGTGATTAAACAAATGAGTTAATTACATAAATCATTCCTAAGGTTTATCTCAAATTACGGATTTCGTCCCTAATTTTAAAAAGTTGCATGAATCATCCACTTTTAGACACTAATTACCTTTTTCGTCCCTAAGATTTGCTCCAATTACGGATTTTGTCCCTAAGGTTTGTTCTCAATTACGGATTTGGTCCCTAAGGGTTTCCCATTTACGGGTGCAAATTAGAAATTAGGGACGAAAAACGTAATTAATTTCTAAACTTGGACGATTTATGCAACTTTTTAAACTTAGGGACGAAATCCATAATTTGAGTAAACCTTAGGGACGATTTATGTAATTAACTCTAAACAAATATTATATATGAAAGACAATATGAACAATAATGAATATCACCAACAAGCCTCGATGCATTAATCGATTAAGAATGACTAATAATCGTGTTTTTCTTAATTGAAAAGGCACACACCTTTTTAGTTATTGGGTTTATTGACTCCATACTATTGGAGGTCATGATATTAAACCTAACCCATGGGTAGTGGGCTCTTGCCCAATTTTCTTTGCCGACATCAATCAATGGTTGTTCAGTATGCGGTAGATGAGATACCAATTCGCTTACTTTTCGGTTGAACTCGGATGTCGTATAAGCTTTGAATGCAACCCAAAACATTGCCATATTCAGTATACCCTCTTCCCCAACACCCAATTTTAAATTAACCATCAAATGACGACAACAAATTCTAAGATGTACAACATCAATTAGAAGAACCGGACGCAATGTACAAAAACCTTGAATCTGAAATTGCATTAGTGTAGTATATAAATTTATTTTACCCATATATAAAACTGAAATTCTAATAAGATACTAACCGATGCACCAAACGCAACAAATAATTCTCAAATCAGCCCCATTGATCCTTCTTGATAGCTCTTGGAGAGGCAATTGGCATTGGAGAATCAACCCAAGAGGGCGTGCAATTGACGACATAACTAAGCTAGTTTCTATAATCAACAACATCACTCTTTCTTGGATACTTTTCCTAACTGTTCCTCCAAAAAATGAAAATAAAGTTTTGTAGCAATTTTGCAGTGCATGACATGTGTCTTGAGTATCCACTATCCACAATCCATATATGTTGGGAAAAACCAATGATTAAAACCCAACTTATAAATCTGATGAGTCATAATCTAAGTCTATGTGACTTCTAAGACTAAGGTGATGTTCTTTTTTTAAAAAAAATGTCTGAATAGGCTCTGACCTCTGACCCGGTCAGAGGTTTTAAAAATTTTGTTGTTCTTTTTTTTTCTTCAACCAGAGACAAAAAACCTCTTTTTACCTCTGATAAAACCCTACATAAAATATCTCTTTTTCATCTCTGGTTAGGTCTTTTTTTATTTTTATTCCAGTCACCCACTCAAAAGAAGGATTAAGTGATGATTTTTTCTCCGAATATGATCGAGGTGAAGTACATGCTAACGAGAATGTACAAGATGGGGACGAGTACGATGAGGACGAGGTTCAACCACATGGAAATACAACAGATCAACAATATATGATCAATTGTCGAGATCAACTTGCGGCACAATTAATGCAAAATGTTGAAAATGTTGTTTGAATATTATCTTTATTTGAAAAATGTTGCCACTATGTTTGAACATTTTTATGAATGTTTTTATTTAAGACGGTTTATAAATGCAACAGGTTAGTACTAATATAGTAAAACAGATGTTACGAAAGAAAAAAGAACATAATATATTGATTCAGATTTAGAGTTTTGGACCACCTCTGATTATTCAGAGTTGGTATTCAGATTCAGAGGAAAAACATTTGGTTCAAAAGAACAGCACCTAAGTGTTATTGTGTATAACTATATTAAAACGATCACCGTTTATTCGTTACACATTAGATCTTGGTGATTTTTTGATATAATCTTCAAGGCGTACAGATCTAAGTTTTGTCAAAGTTTCAGTCTCATCAGATGTTTCGAAAAATAGATATATAATTTCAAAGATGAATGTTGAATGTTTGCTGATTTTTATGCGAAGCTGTGGTAAAACGACTACTGTGTGTTCGTTAACCGTTGGATTTTCTTGAATTTTGGATATGTATTTAACGAGACATAGATATACCTTGTGTTGAAATTTGAGCTTGATCAGACATTTCATATAGGGGATATTCAATGTTGAATCTGCTGCAAATTTTCAGTCTAACCAAGTCAGTCTCAGAGTAAGAGGTGAG
This sequence comes from Senecio squalidus, assembly GCA_910822075.1. Taxonomy (NCBI): domain Eukaryota; kingdom Viridiplantae; phylum Streptophyta; class Magnoliopsida; order Asterales; family Asteraceae; genus Senecio; species Senecio squalidus. Next base: position 25,297,028 of record CAJVGC010000582.1, read on the forward strand.
TTAGTCTCACCAAAGGTCAGTCTGAGCGGGTCAGCCCTAAAACTCAGACCGAATAGGTCAGCCCCAGAGGTCATATTGAGCAACTCAGCCCCACGCAAATCAGTTTTACATGAACTCAGTCTCACACGAATCCAGAATTCAAAATAAAGGCTAGCTCAAGGGTAATTAACATCTATGAAGCCAAAAATAAAGTTTTTAGATGTGTTCAAACTTTATTTATTGAAGAAGGATGATAACAAAACGGGGGAGAAAAGTTTAAAAGATTAACAAGAAAAAGAGTTGTGATGTTAAGGGGGAGATTCAAGCTACAAAGTAAACAACTCAAACAATACATTTCATGTAATCAGTTTATTTGTTTTGTCATCATCAAATAGGAGGAGCTAAAAGAAAGATTGAAATAAGTCTTCTAAAGTGTCTACAACTGCATAATCCGTCTGATCAAGAACTGAAAAGATTAATTACATGGAAGAAGGACAGATTGGAATGGATGAAGAAAAAAAGAATTATTTTTCTGTTTCAGACTTACGTTTTATATTATCTACTTTAATAGTCTGAGTCAGTTTTTATACTTAGTGTATGTTTGTGAAAAGATTTTGACATCATCAGATAAGGGGAGATTGTTGGGAAAAACCAATGATTAAAACCCAACTTATAAATCTGATGAGTCGTAATCTAAGTCTAGGTGACTTCTAAGACTAAGTGTGTTCTGAGTCTTAGTGATTATGAGTTTTAGTAATTATGAGTCATAATCTGAGTCTAGGTGACTTCTATGACTAAGTGTGTTCTGAGTCTTAGTGATTATGAGTCTTAGTAAGACTCAAAGATGAGACTTAGTTACTTGGAGCTTCATTTTAGGTAAGTTGTTATGCATATCTCCTATTTGTTAGAGAGATTTGCACTTATCTTATTTTCCAAGTTTATCAAGAACTCTATTTATAGAGTTCTTAGGTTTTATTAACACCCATGAATTCTGTGTGAATTCCTCCGGTTTTCTAAGTGAATTCCGTTCTTTGTCAATGAATAAAACGTATCTAGTTCATTGATTTCTTTGTGTTCTTCGTAATATTCATCGTTATATCTTTTGTTTGAATGAAACGGGACTAACAATATATTATCTTCAGATTTAGTAGATTGCTCCTGCACAAATAAATCATTCAATGAGATTTGGGAATCCAAAGTCTTCTTAAACTTGGATTTGAATCTTTGAAACTTGTTAAACTTGAAACGTTCTTTCATTTTACTTTCAGAGATAAAGTTATGATAATCAGAGTTAAAACTTTCAACACTAGAGTTAAAATCTTCATCTTCAGAGTTAATATTTTCGACTTCCAAGTTAAAAACAATTTATCTCCGGACTTAAAATTTTTAACTTCAGAGCTAAACTTTTTATCATCGGACTTATAATGTTCAATTTTAGAATTCAAAGATTTTAGCTATGAAGTAGAATTTCTTAACTTTTTAAAATTTTGACCATTTAACATTTCAGATGTAATTCTACCAAACTTAATCACATTCACCTCTTTTGATTTTTAATGTTTAAGCCTACATTTCTGAATGTTAATTATACCAACTAAATCACAACATATAATTTAACAGATTGATGCACAATTTCAGGTTTAGATTCCAACCAACATACAAGAGCTTTCCGTCTCTTTTCGCACAAATTACATTTTGGTTTTCTTTTAAACACATTAATTCCTTTTCCAATTGAATCTCTATGAACAATCTCATTAGAAATTAACTCATTCGTGGTAATCACAGACACATTCTTATTTTCAAAACAATAACATTTTTCATTCACACAATCATGCAACGGTTCAACATATACTACACATCCATCCACATTATTACAAACATTTAACTTTTCTATAATAGAATTACATGAACTAAAATCCTCAGAAATATAAATCTTACCATCTCTATTAAACTCCTTCTCTTCTCTTAACACTTCTTCACATACTTTAAAGCAAACATTATCAAACTCGGCCGACTCTTATAAATTTTGACATGCTACAAAAGTATTCTTATCATTAGAACTAGTAGAATCATTCAAATCATGTTGAGACCTATCATTCTTACTAGTTAAATTATTCAAAACAGAGGCATTATCATCTAGTAATTTCAATTTCAACTCAACATTGGATTGCAACATCGTTTATCATCAAACTTATTTAACTTTGAAAGAGAACTTACAAATGATGTTGGTTCAGGTTTGATTGAATACTTATCATTGAAAGGTGGTGGTACATAAGTAAATCCAATACCAACTTTTGCTTTTTTAACAATTTGTTTATCAATTATACCATTTAAAGTCTTTGATGACATATTAAACTTATCAACCTAAATTGTTGCATTTTCCAAATCATGTTTTGCCCTTTTAAACATTTCAACAAATTTTCATGCTCTGTTTCCAACCTTCCCAGTTTACCCTTGTAAGCATCAACATCTTTCAATAGAAAATCAATTTTATCTTTGTAAACCTTGAGGCTAAACCTAATTTTTCTACGAAACATCTAACAACACCAGCCTCAATCTATTTGATCAGAATAGACGTGTTTTTTCTCTTTATAAGGATCAATCTTGACCTTGAGGCTGAACAAAGGGGAACGATCTCAAGTGGTGAGATCGTTTGGTGTTTTCATAAAGAATAAATATAATGAAAACCACACCCCCTTTACAATGTCTAGGGATCTCTTTATATATAGAGTCTCCTGCGACTTACATAAGGAAACCTAGTTATATTAGGAGACTAATTATTTTAGATCTTTATCTTGAAAAGCAAGTCTTCCATAACCCTAGCCGTAGTAGTAACTGAGTTGCAGTAGTAACACCATCGTGCAGTAGTAAGTGGCTCTTGCAGCATTAACTAGATAACCTTGCAGTAGTAACTTCACCGTGCATTAGTAACTTCAATGTGCATTAGTAACTGGCTCTTGCAGTGGTAACAGTGGAGTAGTAACTATGTTCTTGCAGTATTAATTGTGCGGTATTAACTGTGTAGTACTAACTGTGCAGTACTAACAGTGTTCCCTTGAACTGTGCAGTACTAACTGTTGTATGCAACGCAGCTCCAGAATAACAATCCCAACAATTTTATCCTAACAAGCATTTAGCCTTTACGGCGTAAAGTGTGTAACCATTACGGCGTAAATGGCATTTAGTCTTTACGGCGTAAAGGGTGTAACCTTTACGGTGTAAAGGCGGTCAGTAGATAAATTTAATTTTTAGGGTTTTTACATTTCATTTCTCAACCCTAGCCCCCTAGCTGCTGGTTTCGAGTGGGGAAACCTCGTGGGGATGTAGAGGACGATTGGAGGTGTTTAGTGATGATTAGAAGGCTATCCAATCGTGTGTATCCGCTTCGTTATTCGATTTACCCAATTTCCTGATTGTGTTGTGATTCGTGTAAGGTATAATTCACGTTTTCATTTTGATTTTTTGAGTTCTTAAACTCACTTGATTCTTATAAACATGAACCAATACTGATGGATATGGTTTTCAGTCGTTAATGAGCAGGTATAAGGTGCAAGGTTTCCCCACCATTTTGGTGTGTGGTGCAGACAAAGATAGTCCAGTAAATTATGAAGGAGCAAGAAGTGCCTCAGGAATCGAGTCATTTGCCCTTGTTCAGCTAGAAACAAATGCCGCTCCTCCTGAAGTCACCGCGTTGACTAGCCCAGTGAGTTCTTCAAATCTTTTGTTTCTGAAAGAACATGTAACGATAGCATTATAAGTATGACTTTGAGATATAATATAAAATTTCTTTCTAGGATGTATTGGAAGAGAAATGTGGTTCAGCAGCCATTTGTTTTGTCGCCTTCCTTCCCGACATTTTGGACTCCAAGGCAGAGGGAAGAAACAAGTATTTAGAGACGTTACTTTCTATTGCGGAAAAATTCAAAAGGAGTCCATACAGGTAAAGTATATAAATTGCATTTCTTTTCCCTTGAAAAAGTTTAGTGTTTGGGAATTTATTATGCGAGAAAATAGAATTGAATCGATTGAATTTTGTTGCAGCTATGTATGGGCTGCTGCAGGTAAACAGCCAGAACTTGAGAAGCATGTTGGTGTTGGTGGTTACGGATATCCAGCTTTGATAGCTTTGAACATAAAGAAAGCTGTATATGCCCCACTTCGAAGCGCATTTGAACGAGACCAAATCATGTATGTATTTTATTTGCCTTGCCCTCTCATTCTATCCTACAGTTATTAAACGAGACCAGAAACATTTTTCCATTTTGTTTTAAGTAAATAGTAATGTGGTAAAAAGTATAATTAAGGTTAATTTTGCTCAAGCTAAATCCATTTTAGCTACTTTTATAGAATTGACGCATTAAATCCATATTAGCTACTTTTATAGAATTGATGCATTATCATTTGAGGCAAAATATAAGCAAAAGCGACCCGTTTACGTATAATTGGTTTGATACGCCACCTCTATTTGTCAAATGTGTGCATCAAATAAACTCATGACTTGTTTTTGAATGGACAGAGAGTTTGTGAAAACGGCTGGACTAGGAGGAAAGGGTACCCTGCCATTAGAAGGGACACCAACAGTCGTGAAAACCGAACCATGGGATGGTAAAGACGGAGAGATCATTGAAGAAGATGAATTCTCTCTTGAAGAACTTATGGGTGATGTAAGTGACGCGAAAGATGAATTGTGAGTTAGAGAATGAGAATCAGTGTTTAAAAGGATTTTTGACTTATAAAAGTGAGTTTATGATTTAATTGTGTGTAACCGTGGTTAATGTGGTGTAAGTACTCGTAATTTTAGATTAAAAGTATTATTACGTTAAAAGTATCGTTTATTTAGGTTGGGTTTTTTAACTATGAAAAATGGTATAAAATCTCAACATGAGAATTATGACAACTCTGAATAATAAATGTATCATCGTTTTTCTTTTATATGGAGTTTACTAAGCATATCCTTTCTTTTGTTTGAGTACCGAAATTAATATTTGATTGTAAAGGCTTTGAAATCGCACTTAACAATTGATCCCACGGTCTTTAAAACAAGATGACTTGTGCATCATCAATGGTGGTCGATTTATAAGTCCTGAATCGAGCCTGGACTTCATATATGCTTGGGAAACACAATATCCTTTCAAAACATGACCTAAAATTGAACTATGTTTATGAAGAACTACTTACTACATTCGTGTATGTTATGATTAGAAAGACCCATGTTGATTACACAAGGGTTACGTTATATGGGTTTAATAGATTTTAGGTTGTCTCAGGGCATTTGCAGTCATAACTACGAAACATCTAGTGTTATAATCACGTCAGCATAACTCACCTATCAAATAACATTGAAAATATTCTCATAATTTAGAATTTTGGGACCCACCAATTTTTATATTTTTTATTTTTCTTTCTACTCATATTATTTTTAATACATTAATAATAGAATAAACTTAAATTAATATTAAATATAAAAAGACAATACAATAATACTTAAAATAAAGATGTATAAAATAATTAAAAACAAACTACTTATTTCGACCTAAACGTTACGTTCGGCTTCAAATTCGGTGCGTATTCCGGCCCCAAAATTCGGCGCGTATTTCGGCCGCAAATTCTCACGACTTCCACCCGATCTTACGGTTCCATATCATGTGTAGGCATACGGAGAAATTCTATTTTCCGAAAACGACGTTTGTCTTGGATCTCCATTGTTTTAGCGATCCTAAGCTTGACAACGTCGTCGTTAAACTCGTCACGCTTTGAAGATATATCAGAGAACTAGGAGGACCGTGCGACTTTAGGTGCGCGTGGCTTCCTTAGAGGTCTTGGGATTTCACCATGACCAAAGAGCTCCGGTTCTTCTTCGTTACCCTCTTCGTCGAGGTCTGTCGCTTCGTCAATGGCTTTAGGATTTAGAAACTTTGGTGATTATGCAAAATCTCCCACCCACTATGATGACGAAATGGGCGTCTGATTTCGGCTTCATACATCGTTATCGCCGTCGTGTAATCCGCTTTGTCATCATTGTCGCTTCCTCGATCTCGCTCCGCACGGTCATGACATGCTGTGAAAGACCGAAAAGATTTGCTCATAGCCGTCCATTTTCCCGCAAGTTGGTTTTTTGTGAACGGTTCCGCTAAACCTTTGTTGAAATAACCAAGTACCCGATACCAAAAAGTTAGTCCGTTTTGTGAGTTTCCTTTACTTCTACACTCGGAGTCGTGCACCCAATTCTCCGACAAACGTCGTTCTTCCTCTTGTGACCACTAAGTCTTAGGTGTCGGGGCTTCGACTTCCACAACCGGTTGATTTTGCTTACTTTTACCTTTTCTCTTAGGAGAGCTGTTAGGTTCTTCTTGTGGTGGTTCGAAGGATTGTCAGGGAAGGTTTGTGTTTGTGGTGGTTAGAATGATTGAGGTTGTTGGGTTGATTGTGACGCTTGTTGTTGTTGCCATTGTCAAAACTGAAACTGTTGTCATTCGTTCACGGCTTGTTGATTGGGTGGAGGTTGCATGTTGGGGTTTCAACTGGGTAGTGAAGTGTCGGGGGACGAATGTGAGTTGGAACCGGATGGCGAATAATCGTTTTGTTCCGACATTTTTTGAGGTTTTTTTATTTATTTATAGAGAGAAAGAAGATAATTTGGTGGATATTTTTGTAGATAAAGTTGAGTATTTATAGAAATGGTTTAAAAGTTTGAAAAAGATAAAAAAAATTGATTTTTTTTAAATTGTTACCGTTTTGAAAAAAAATAAAAATAATAAAAAAAAATTGCGACGCGGACCCGCAATGCCATGGCGCGGCACCCCTGCAAACGCTCTTTAGGAAGAGGTATTTTAATACTTTTTGAGAATAAGTCAATAAGGAGAAACGGCTTTTGAGGATAAGGGCCTTTATAATTATTGGTTAGGCATTATAGATTTTAGAAAATAATGCTAAGAAAATCTAGTGTATATCTAAATATTCTATGAAGGGCAACGCTCGAATACTTGACTACATGGATACGTCTTTTCCCATGCGTAACCTGATATCCATCGGATTGTTAGGTGCGTATGTAATGTACCTTTTCGTGTCGTTTTAGGTCCGTTTTAATTTCATTTTTAAGATTTTTAGTTGAATTTGTAACATTTTGAGTTCTTTAGTTTATTTTCATTTTTATTTCGGGTTTATGTGGCATTTTGGTGTGTTTGTGCAGGTTGAGGAAGGATTGAACTTGGAAATATGGGAAGAGTGAAGCAAGACGGAAACGAAAGAAGAAAGAAGAAAGAAGCGGAATCCAGCTGCAGTGAAGACCCGCTCGGGCCGGATTCAACTGAAAAGTTGACTTTCCTGGGTCTACTTTAGTGAAGGCCCGCCCAGATGTTTTCTATGTTGAAAATAACCCGTCCGGGTTGAGTCTGGGAACGCAAAATTATTGCTGATCAAAAATTTCAAAACCCGTAATTGTAATTTGACGATACTTGAATTTATTATTTCCGTAAGCATTAAACGTTTTATTTCATTTCTATTGATGTTTGATTCTCTAGCCATTTAGTTATTTCAATTAATCTGAGACTTGATGTTTGTTTCTGTTGGAAAATGTTAATGAAAATATGTGTTTTTCATCAACTTTGGACCTCTATAAATAATACATATTTAATATTTACGATTAATATTTTATATGTATGCGTAGCCCTTAGAAAGAGCTTCGCAACGATATATGATACGTCCAAAACGGAGTTAAGGTGAATGAGATATCGACGCCTAAAGATAGGTGTTTGGTGCAAATTTGGTTTTGGTTGAAGCTTGTCCCACATCGGTGGGGGACACAAAGTTTGTGTTGTTTATAAGCAAGAATTTTGAACACTTGTTCAATTAGCTTGTGACTTATACACACACAAGCTCACGGCCTCGCGCGCAGGGGGGGGGTGCAAATTTCTGGTCCGAAAGGGCATGGGTCAAAAACTCATGCGAGCCCGCGCGACCTGCGGACACGAATGCAGCTCCGAAATCTCGAGCATGCGCGGTCCAGTTTTTGCTACGCGTTTTTTGATCATTTAATGCAGTAACTGATTCATTGACAGCTATTTACTAATTTTAGTAAACTGCAATCAGTTTCAATCTGGTTTAATTCGCTCATTAAGAATGCATTAAATGAAAACGCTCCTCCTACAGCTTTATAACACCAGCCTCATTTCATTTCGAGAACAGACCTTAATCTCTCTTCTTTTCTGCTATTATTCCGACCAACTTCAGGCAAGTGATAAACTCCGGCAGTTTAGATCATAAACTGTTTTTGCCATTGTACCCTGGGAAACAAAACGTGTGAATGCACGCGGAATTTGTTTTAAGGGAATCGTGTTATATCACGAGCCTTGGCCGATTCTGTTCATCATTTCTGTTTAATTTATTTTCGTTTAACTATTTGTAATTGTAAACGGTATCCTCTCCTATAGTCTTAAAACAAATCAATTATAATACCGTTTATAATTAGAAAAGATTGGATTCAAACGAGTTTTGTTTCGATTATTTTCTAAATATCAGCCTTCGTTCATCACAAACCAGTTTTGTTTTGAACGTTGCAATTAAACGATTGTTTCAAAATTGTACGTGCAATCTTCATTTCAAATTGCTATTTGGAACTCGTTTTATAAACAGATTGCATAAGTGACTTTTGTTATAATCAGTTTTATTTATTTATAAGCTGTTTATAAGCTGTTTTCGTATAATCAGTTTCTATAATCAGTTTTAGTCATTTATAAGCTGACGGTTTAAAAAGATTGTTACAATATTCTGTTTATAACAGTCAATCATAAACAGATTATTATCTCCAAACAGATTATTATCTCGAAACAGATTATTATTTCGAAACAGCTTATTTATTTGAAATCAGTGGACATTTTCTAAAAAACAGAATAACAATAAAACAGATTATTTTATTGTTATAAACAGATTATTATTATTATCTATTGTTGACGTATTGTTCATTATAATTATTATTTAAAGCGAGATGTCTAATTCTTTAAATTTGCGAGTTTTCAGAATGTCGACTCAACCTCTTGTGACCTCAACTGTGATCACACCGATCATGACATCCGCGACAACGGTGACTTCAATGGTGGGAGTACCACTAGCGAACACCGTTGCTAATCACGCGGAAAGACCCGAAAAGTTCTCGGGTTTACACTTTAAGCGTTGGCAGCAGAAGATGTTCTTCTACTTGACCACGTTGAACCTTGCTAGGTTTTTGACCGAATCCGCTCCCCAACTTAACGAAGGGGAGACCGATGCTCAAGCTGTGAGTGCGGTAGATGCTTGGAAGCATTCGGAATTCTTATGCCGCAACTATGTTTTGAATGGTTTGGTGGATGCGTTGTATAACGTGTATTGTAACTGTAAGACTGCCAAAGAATTATGGGAGTCATTGGATCACAAGTACAAAACGGAAGATGCCGGTGCAAAGAAATTTGTAGTGGCTCGCTTCTTGGACTATAAAATGGTTGATGCAAAAACCGTGATTAGTCAAGTACAAGATCTCCAAGTTCTCTTACACGAGCTCCACTCCGAAGGAATGACACTTAGTGAGACATTCCAAGTTGCGGCTATAATTGAGAAGTTACCTCCAAGTTGGGTGGAATTCAAAAACTACCTTAAGCATAAGCAAAAGGAGATTAGCGTTGAGGAACTTGTAGTTCGCCTTCGTATCGAAGAGGACAACAAGAAAGCTCTTAAGGGAAGTTACTTGCCAACTTCGGAAAAAGCCAATGTTGTTGAACATGGTCAATCCTCGAGGGGTAACAAAAGCAAGGATGGTGGGAAAGGCAAAGCTAAGGTCGGGAATCTCTGACCTAAAGCTGGGGATATGAAGAAAAGGTATCAAAAGCCCCAAAAGCCTCACAAGTTTGATGGTGTGTGTTATAACTGTGATCAGCCGGGTCATAGAGCTGCTAGTTGCAAGATGCCAAAACGGGAGAATCCCCGCCAAGCTAATATGGTGAATGAAGACATGGATTTTGCAGCTATGGTGACCGATGTCACTAATATGATCTCCGAAGTCAATTTGGTTGGATCTAACACAAAGGAATGGTGGATTGACACGGGTGCTACCCGTCATGTTTGCTCTGACAAGAACATGTTTACCACCTTCAAGGATGTCGAGACTGGGGAAAAGTTGTTTATGGGCAACTCGGCTACGGCCGATATCAAAGGGGAAGGAAATGTGATACTAAAGATGACCTCGGAGAATGAGCTCACTTTGAGAAATGTGCTATATGTTCCCGAGATTCGTAAGAATCTTGTGTCGGGTTGGCTTCTCAACAAGTTTGGTTTTCGTTTAGTGTTTGAATCTGATAAGGTCGTGTTGACCAAAAATGGTGTGTATGTTGGTAAGGGATATGCCCTTAATGGCATGTTCAAATTAAATGTAATGGTGATCAAGCATGATATTAATAAGAATGGTTCTACTTCCGCTTATTTGCTTGAGTCTTCTAATATTTGGCATGCACGTCTTGGTCATGTTAATTTTAATTCCATTCGTAGGTTAATTAAATTTAAATGCATACCATCATTCCATATTGATTCAAACTATAAATGTCAAACATGTGTTGAGGCCAAACAAACAAGGTCATCGTTTAAATCGGTTGAAAGAATAACCGAACCCCTTGATATGATTCACACCGACATATGTGACTTAAAATCGGTTCCCACAAGAGGTGGAAATAAATACTTCATCACCTTTATCGATGATAGCACGAAATATTGCTATGTATACTTACTTAAAAGTAAGGATGAAGCCATTGATAAGTTTATTCTTTACAAGAATGAAGTTGAGAATCAACTCAACAAGAAAATCAAGGTTGTTAGAAGTGATAGAGGAGGTGAATATGTGTCACCATTTGCTAACTTGTGTGAGCAACATGGTATTAGACATGAACTCACCGCCCCCTACTCACCTCAACAAAACGGTATCGCCGAAAGAAAGAACCGTACCTTGAAAGAAATGGTTAATGCCATGTTGATAAGTTCTGGACTAAGTCCAAACATGTGGGGGGAAGCTATCTTGTCAGCTTCTTATCTTTTAAATAAGCTTCCTCGGAAGAATAAGGAAGAAACTCCATATGAACTATGGATGGGAAGAAAACCATCATACAAATACCTACGAGTGTGGGGGTGCCTAGCTAAAGTATTAGTGCCGGCACCTAAGGCTTTAAAGATAGGGCCCAAAACTGTGGATTGCATATTCATTGGATATGCTCACAATAGTAGTGCCTATCGATTTCTTGTGCATGATTCTAAGAATCCCGATATACACAAGAACACGATAATGGAATCAAGGAGTGCTACATTCTTCGAAAATATATTTCCTTGTCTAAACACGGAAATTGGAAGTTCCTCTAAACCTGTTGGTGAGACTGTCCAAGATGAGGGACAAGAACAACAAGTGGAAGAAGAGGTTGAGCCTAGAAGAAGTAAAAGGGCAAGGGTTGAGAAATCGTTTGGTTCCGATTTCCTGACATTCATGGTGGAACATGAACCTAGAACTTACCGCGAAGCGATTACTTCTTCAGAAGCACTTCAATGGAAAGAAGCCATCAAAAGTGAAATAGAATCTATTTTACAAAACCATACGTGGGAAATACAGGACCTTCCTGAAGGTTGTATTGCACTAGACTATCTATGGCTCTTTAAGAAAAAGATGAGGGCGGATGGAAGTATTGAGAAATACAAAGCAAGATTGGTGATCAAAGGGTATAGACAACGAGAAGGTCTAGATTACTTTGATACGTATTCGCCTGTAACGCGAATTACCTCCATCAGGATGGTACTTGCTATTGCCGCCATAAGAAATTTGGAAGTTCACCAAATGGATGTAAAAACTGCTTTCCTAAATGGCGATTTAGAGGAAGAAATTTACATGAAACAACCTGAGGGATTTATTGCCCCTGGACAAGAGAACAAAGTTTGCAAGCTCGTTAAGTCATTATATGGCCTAAAGCAAGCTCCCAAACAATGGCATCAAAAGTTTGATCACGTCATGTTAGAATGTGGTTTCAAAATAAATGAATGCGACAAGTGTGTTTACGTGAAAGATTCACCAAATGGATACATTATCTTATGTCTCTATGTAGATGATATGCTTATCATGGGTAGTGACGATAAGATAATAAAATCAACAAAGGATATGTTGAAATCAAAATTTGACATGAAAGACATGGGTCTAGCGGATGTGATCCTTGGAATCAAGATCACACGAACCCAAAATGGTCTTGTGTTAAATCAAACACATTATGTCGACAAGATTCTAGAGCGATTCAATGTGGGGGATTCCGGCCTAGCTAGAACTCCAATTGACACCAGTCAACATCTATCTAAGAATAGAGGTGAAGGTGTTTCCCAACTAGAATACTCAAGAATCATTGGTAGTCTAATGTATCTAATGAGTTGTACCAGACCCGACTTAGCATACGCTGTTAGTAGGCTAAGTAGGTACACAAGCAATCCGAGTTCTGATCATTGGAAAAGTATGACAAGATTACTTCGGTATTTAAGATACACGCGAGAGTATGGACTACACTATAATAGACATCCAGCTGTTATCGAAGGATACACTGATGCAAACTGGATATCTGATATAAAAGATTCTCGATCAACAAGTGGATACGTGTTTACACTTGGAGGTGCTGCTGTAGCATGGAAATCTTGCAAACAGACGGTTATAGCAAGATCAACGATGGAATCTGAATTCATTGCCCTCGACAAATGTGGAGAAGAGGCAGAGTGGTTGCGTCAATTTGTAGAAGACATACCAAGATGGCCTAAGCCGGTAACGGCCGTATGTATACATTGTGATAGCCAATCGGCAATTGGCAGAGCTCATAGCATAATGTATAACGGTAAGTCAAGACATATTCGACGTAGACATAACACGATACGACAACTACTCTCAACAGGAGTTATCTCAATTGACTATGTGAAGTCAAAGGATAACATAGCGGATCCGCTTACGAAAGGCTTAAGCAGAGAGTTAGTTAGCAAGTCGTCAAAAGGAATGGGACTAAAGCCCTTGAATGAATAAATTTATGCAAAGGAAACCTAACCCAATTGACTGGAGATCCCAAGATCTGGGTTCAATAGGACAACCTAGTTGTATGAATGAAGGGAGGTCACTGTGGGGGTAGTTTACCTACCTCCTAAACCATCTAAGGGAGTTCATAAATTCACGAACTTCCTAGTCCATTCCTAAGATCAGTGACAAGGAGAAGGATAAGCATACGGCTTTTAATGATTCTAAGAAATAACCATATGTGGTAAAATGATTTCTAAAGAATCACCTATGTTAGAGAGAAGTGGGGTCGCTTCGAAGGGAATTATGAGGGCATAATTCCTAAAAGCTCTCGCAGAACCAGGAAAGTGTTCATGACCATAACGAACACGACTATGAGGAGTTGACATTGTCAGGAAGAGTCCTGTGTGAAATGTATTGTCGTCTACGCGAATAACAGCTCAGTTCAAAGACATCAAGTTCTACTGACAGTTAGGAGACTAAGTGCATTTCATAAGGGAAGGTTCAAAGGGTAACACCTACCTATCCTATGCAGGATTCAACCGCCGAAGTTTCATTGGGAATAAGCGTTGCTAAGTTCGATCTCCATTCATGTGGGGGATTGTTGGAAAATGTTAATGAAAATATGTGTTTTTCATCAACTTTGGACCTCTATAAATAATACATATTTAATATTTACGATTAATATTTTATATGTATGCGTAGCCCTTAGAAAGAGCTTCGCAACGATATATGATACGTCCAAAACGGAGTTAAGGTGAATGAGATATCGACGCCTAAAGATAGGTGTTTGGTGCAAATTTGGTTTTGGTTGAAGCTTGTCCCACATCGGTGGGGGACACAAAGTTTGTGTTGTTTATAAGCAAGAATTTTGAACACTTGTTCAATTAGCTTGTGACTTATACACACACAAGCTCACGGCCTCGCGCGGGGGGGGGGGGTGCAAATTTCTGGTCCGAAAGGGCATGGGTCAAAAACTCATGCGAGCCCGCGCGACCTGCGGACACGAATGCAGCTCCGAAATCTCGAGCATGCGCGGTCCAGTTTTTGCTACGCGTTTTTTGATCATTTAATGCAGTAACTGATTCATTGACAGCTATTTACTAATTTTAGTAAACTGCAATCAGTTTCAATCTGGTTTAATTCGCTCATTAAGAATGCATTAAATGAAAACGCTCCTCCTACAGCTTTATAACACCAGCCTCATTTCATTTCGAGAACAGACCTTAATCTCTCTTCTTTTCTGCTATTATTCCGACCAACTTCAGGCAAGTGATAAACTCCGGCAGTTTAGATCATAAACTGTTTTTGCCATTGTACCCTGGAAACAAAACGTGTGAATGCACGCGGAATTTGTTTTAAGGGAATCGTGTTATATCACGAGCCTTGGCCGATTCTGTTCATCATTTCTGTTTAATTTATTTTCGTTTAACTATTTGTAATTGTAAACGGTATCCTCTCCTATAGTCTTAAAACAAATCAATTATAATACCGTTTATAATTAGAAAAGATTGGATTCAAACGAGTTTTGTTTCGATTATTTTCTAAATATCAGCCTTCGTTCATCACAAACCAGTTTTGTTTTGAACGTTGCAATTAAACGATTGTTTCAAAATTGTACGTGCAATCTTCATTTCAAATTGCTATTTGGAACTCGTTTTATAAACAGATTGCATAAGTGACTTTTGTTATAATCAGTTTTATTTATTTATAAGCTGTTTATAAGCTGTTTTCGTATAATCAGTTTCTATAATCAGTTTTAGTCATTTATAAGCTGACGGTTTAAAAAGATTGTTACAATATTCTGTTTATAACAGTCAATCATAAACAGATTATTATCTCCAAACAGATTATTATCTCGAAACAGATTATTATTTCGAAACAGCTTATTTATTTGAAATCAGTGGACATTTTCTAAAAAACAGAATAACAATAAAACAGATTATTTTATTGTTATAAACAGATTATTATTATTATCTATTGTTGACGTATTGTTCATTATAATTATTATTTAAAGCGAGATGTCTAATTCTTTAAATTTGCGAGTTTTCAGAATGTCGACTCAACCTCTTGTGACCTCAACTGTGATCACACCGATCATGACATCCGCGACAACGGTGACTTCAATGGTGGGAGTACCACTAGCGAACACCGTTGCTAATCACGCGGAAAGACCCGAAAAGTTCTCGGGTTTACACTTTAAGCGTTGGCAGCAGAAGATGTTCTTCTACTTGACCACGTTGAACCTTGCTAGGTTTTTGACCGAATCCGCTCCGCAACTTAACGAAGGGGAGACCGATGCTCAAGCTGTGAGTGCGGTAGATGCTTGGAAGCATTCGGAATTCTTATGCCGCAACTATGTTTTGAATGGTTTGGTGGATGCGTTGTATAACGTGTATTGTAACTGTAAGACTGCCAAAGAATTATGGGAGTCATTGGATCACAAGTACAAAACGGAAGATGCCGGTGCAAAGAAATTTGTAGTGGCTCGCTTCTTGGACTATAAAATGGTTGATGCAAAAACCGTGATTAGTCAAGTACAAGATCTCCAAGTTCTCTTACACGAGCTCCACTCCGAAGGAATGACACTTAGTGAGACATTCCAAGTTGCGGCTATAATTGAGAAGTTACCTCCAAGTTGGGTGGAATTCAAAAACTACCTTAAGCATAAGCGAAAGGAGATTAGCGTTGAGGAACTTGTAGTTCGCCTTCGTATCGAAGAGGACAACAAGAAAGCTCTTAAGGGAAGTTACTTGCCAACTTCGGAAAAAGCCAATGTTGTTGAACATGGTCAATCCTCGAGGGGTAACAAAAGCAAGGATGGTGGGAAAGGCAAAGCTAAGGTCGGGAATCTCCGACCTAAAGCTGGGGATATGAAGAAAAGGTATCAAAAGCCCCAAAAGCCTCACAAGTTTGATGGTGTGTGTTATAACTGTGATCAGCCGGGTCATAGAGCTGCTAGTTGCAAGATGCCAAAACGGGAGAATCCCCGCCAAGCTAATATGGTGAATGAAGACATGGATTTTGCAGCTATGGTGACCGATGTCACTAATATGATCTCCGAAGTCAATTTGGTTGGATCTAACACAAAGGAATGGTGGATTGACACGGGTGCTACCCGTCATGTTTGCTCTGACAAGAACATGTTTACCACCTTCAAGGATGTCGAGACTGGGGAAAAGTTGTTTATGGGCAACTCGGCTACGGCCGATATCAAAGGGGAAGGAAATGTGATACTAAAGATGACCTCGGAGAATGAGCTCACTTTGAGAAATGTGCTATATGTTCCCGAGATTCGTAAGAATCTTGTGTCGGGTTGGCTTCTCAACAAGTTTGGTTTTCGTTTAGTGTTTGAATCTGATAAGGTCGTGTTGACCAAAAATGGTGTGTATGTTGGTAAGGGATATGCCCTTAATGGCATGTTCAAATTAAATGTAATGGTGATCAAGCATGATATTAATAAGAATGGTTCTACTTCCGCTTATTTGCTTGAGTCTTCTAATATTTGGCATGCACGTCTTGGTCATGTTAATTTTAATTCCATTCGAAGGTTAATTAAATTTAAATGCATACCATCATTCCATATTGATTCAAACTATAAATGTCAAACATGTGTTGAGGCCAAACAAACAAGGTCATCGTTTAAATCGGTTGAAAGAATAACCGAACCCCTTGATATGATTCACACCGACATATGTGACTTAAAATCGGTTCCCACAAGAGGTGGAAATAAATACTTCATCACCTTTATCGATGATAGCACGAAATATTGCTATGTATACTTACTTAAAAGTAAGGATGAAGCCATTGATAAGTTTATTCTTTACAAGAATGAAGTTGAGAATCAACTCAACAAGAAAATCAAGGTTGTTAGAAGTGATAGAGGAGGTGAATATGTGTCACCATTTGCTAACTTGTGTGAGCAACATGGTATTAGACATGAACTCACCGCCCCCTACTCACCTCAACAAAACGGTATCGCCGAAAGAAAGAACCGTACCTTGAAAGAAATGGTTAATGCCATGTTGATAAGTTCTGGACTAAGTCCAAACATGTGGGGGGAAGCTATCTTGTCAGCTTCTTATCTTTTAAATAAGCTTCCTCGGAAGAATAAGGAAGAAACTCCATATGAACTATGGATGGGAAGAAAACCATCATACAAATACCTACGAGTGTGGGGGTGCCTAGCTAAAGTATTAGTGCCGGCACCTAAGGCTTTAAAGATAGGGCCCAAAACTGTGGATTGCATATTCATTGGATATGCTCACAATAGTAGTGCCTATCGATTTCTTGTGCATGATTCTAAGAATCCCGATATACACAAGAACACGATAATGGAATCAAGGAGTGCTACATTCTTCGAAAATATATTTCCTTGTCTAAACACGGAAATTGGAAGTTCCTCTAAACCTGTTGGTGAGACTGTCCAAGATGAGGGACAAGAACAACAAGTGGAAGAAGAGGTTGAGCCTAGAAGAAGTAAAAGGGCAAGGGTTGAGAAATCGTTTGGTTCCGATTTCCTGACATTCATGGTGGAACATGAACCTAGAACTTACCGCGAAGCGATTACTTCTTCAGAAGCACTTCAATGGAAAGAAGCCATCAAAAGTGAAATAGAATCTATTTTACAAAACCATACGTGGGAAATACAGGACCTTCCTGAAGGTTGTATTGCACTAGACTATCTATGGCTCTTTAAGAAAAAGATGAGGGCGGATGGAAGTATTGAGAAATACAAAGCAAGATTGGTGATCAAAGGGTATAGACAACGAGAAGGTCTAGATTACTTTGATACGTATTCGCCTGTAACGCGAATTACCTCCATCAGGATGGTACTTGCTATTGCCGCCATAAGAAATTTGGAAGTTCACCAAATGGATGTAAAAACTGCTTTCCTAAATGGCGATTTAGAGGAAGAAATTTACATGAAACAACCTGAGGGATTTATTGCCCCTGGACAAGAGAACAAAGTTTGCAAGCTCGTTAAGTCATTATATGGCCTAAAGCAAGCTCCCAAACAATGGCATCAAAAGTTTGATCACGTCATGTTAGAATGTGGTTTCAAAATAAATGAATGCGACAAGTGTGTTTACGTGAAAGATTCACCAAATGGATACATTATCTTATGTCTCTATGTAGATGATATGCTTATCATGGGTAGTGACGATAAGATAATAAAATCAACAAAGGATATGTTGAAATCAAAATTTGACATGAAAGACATGGGTCTAGCGGATGTGATCCTTGGAATCAAGATCACACGAACCCAAAATGGTCTTGTGTTAAATCAAACACATTATGTCGACAAGATTCTAGAGCGATTCAATGTGGGGGATTCCGGCCTAGCTAGAACTCCAATTGACACCAGTCAACATCTATCTAAGAATAGAGGTGAAGGTGTTTCCCAACTAGAATACTCAAGAATCATTGGTAGTCTAATGTATCTAATGAGTTGTACCAGACCCGACTTAGCATACGCTGTTAGTAGGCTAAGTAGGTACACAAGCAATCCGAGTTCTGATCATTGGAAAAGTATGACAAGATTACTTCGGTATTTAAGATACACGCGAGAGTATGGACTACACTATAATAGACATCCAGCTGTTATCGAAGGATACACTGATGCAAACTGGATATCTGATATAAAAGATTCTCGATCAACAAGTGGATACGTGTTTACACTTGGAGGTGCTGCTGTAGCATGGAAATCTTGCAAACAGACGGTTATAGCAAGATCAACGATGGAATCTGAATTCATTGCCCTCGACAAATGTGGAGAAGAGGCAGAGTGGTTGCGTCAATTTGTAGAAGACATACCAAGATGGCCTAAGCCGGTAACGGCCGTATGTATACATTGTGATAGCCAATCGGCAATTGGCAGAGCTCATAGCATAATGTATAACGGTAAGTCAAGACATATTCGACGTAGACATAACACGATACGACAACTACTCTCAACAGGAGTTATCTCAATTGACTATGTGAAGTCAAAGGATAACATAGCGGATCCGCTTACGAAAGGCTTAAGCAGAGAGTTAGTTAGCAAGTCGTCAAAAGGAATGGGACTAAAGCCCTTGAATGAATAAATTTATGCAAAGGAAACCTAACCCAATTGACTGGAGATCCCAAGATCTGGGTTCAATAGGACAACCTAGTTGTATGAATGAAGGGAGGTCACTGTGGGGGTAGTTTACCTACCTCCTAAACCATCTAAGGGAGTTCATAAATTCACGAACTTCCTAGTCCATTCCTAAGATCAGTGACAAGGAGAAGGATAAGCATACGGCTTTTAATGATTCTAAGAAATAACCATATGTGGTATAATGATTTCTAAAGAATCACCTATGTTAGAGAGAAGTGGGGTCGCTTCGAAGGGAATTATGAGGGCATAATTCCTAAAAGCTCTCGCAGAACCAGGAAAGTGTTCATGACCATAACGAACACGACTATGAGGAGTTGACATTGTCAGGAAGAGTCCTGTGTGAAATGTATTGTCGTCTACGCGAATAACAGCTCAGTTCAAAGACATCAAGTTCTACTGACAGTTAGGAGACTAAGTGCATTTCATAAGGGAAGGTTCAAAGGGTAACACCTACCTATCCTATGCAGGATTCAACCGCCGAAGTTTCATTGGGAATAAGCGTTGCTAAGTTCGATCTCCATTCATGTGGGGGATTGTTGGAAAATGTTAATGAAAATATGTGTTTTTCATCAACTTTGGACCTCTATAAATAATACATATTTAATATTTACGATTAATATTTTATATGTATGCGTAGCCCTTAGAAAGAGCTTCGCAACGATATATGATACGTCCAAAACGGAGTTAAGGTGAATGAGATATCGACGCCTAAAGATAGGTGTTTGGTGCAAATTTGGTTTTGGTTGAAGCTTGTCCCACATCGGTGGGGGACACAAAGTTTGTGTTGTTTATAAGCAAGAATTTTGAACACTTGTTCAACTAGCTTGTGACTTATACACACACAAGCTCACGGCCTCGCGCGCAGGGGGGGGTGCAAATTTCTGGTCCGAAAGGGCATGGGTCAAAAACTCATGCGAGCCCGCGCGACCTGCGGACACGAATGCAGCTCCGAAATCTCGAGCATGCGCGGTCCAGTTTTTGCTACGCGTTTTTTGATCATTTAATGCAGTAACTGATTCATTGACAGCTATTTACTAATTTTAGTAAACTGCAATCAGTTTCAATCTGGTTTAATTCGCTCATTAAGAATGCATTAAATGAAAACGCTCCTCCTACAGCTTTATAACACCAGCCTCATTTCATTTCGAGAACAGACCTTAATCTCTCTTCTTTTCTGCTATTATTCCGACCAACTTCAGGCAAGTGATAAACTCCGGCAGTTTAGATCATAAACTGTTTTTGCCATTGTACCCTGGGAAACAAAACGTGTGAATGCACGCGGAATTTGTTTTAAGGGAATCGTGTTATATCACGAGCCTTGGCCGTTTCTGTTCATCATTTCTGTTTAATTTATTTTCGTTTAACTATTTGTAATTGTAAACGGTATCCTCTCCTATAGTTTCAAATGCTATTTAGTAATTTTGGTTGAATTTTACATATAACGATTGAATTGTGATTCAATTCATATTGGCCGGTTTGATCTAATCTTGCTGGTTGAATTGAAGAATCCGTAATTGTTCAATCAATTCAAGATTAGGGCAACTCATTGTTCAAACCAAAATTACAAGTTTTTAAAATTCCGAGCTGTTGAGGAGTATTGAACTTTGTTTGGAACGTTAATTACCTTCCACTACTGTTAATGTCGATTTAACGTCAATTGGCATGTTTACTTTCTGCAGGAATATGGTATCAAAGGATTTCCAACTATTAAGGACAACCGCCCGTTGATTACCAAGGAGCTAGGAAAGCAAAACCAATTGCGGAATTTGCACTCAAACAGGTTATCTATCATATTTAAATTAACATTTCACATTTGGTTGAAGAACTGATATATTTCTCTATTCGTTATTCGGATATATGCCCCACTTCGAAGCGCATTTGAACGAGACCAAATCATGTATGTTTTTCTTTGCCTTGCACTTCCATTCCTTATTGGGCCCAAAATAGTGGTTTGGGTAATGGGTCTAACAAAAAAATGGGTTGGTTTTGTATGACACTCCGACCACAAGTATAATTAAGGTTTGATTTGCTCAACCTTAGCTACTTTTAAAAAATTGACCAATTATGATTTGAGACAAAATATAACCAAAAGCGACCCCGTTTACCTATAATTGGTTTGAAACGGCGACCTCTAGTTGTCGTCAAATGTGTGCATCAAATCAAATGAACTCATGACCTGTGTTTGAATTGACAGAGTTTGTGAAAACGGCTGGACTTGGAGGAAAGGGTATTCTGCCATTAGAAGGGACACCAACAGTCGTGAAAACCGAACCATGGGACGGTAAAGACGGAGAGATCATTGAAGAAGATGAATTCTCTCTTGAAGAACTTATGGGTGATGTAAGTGACGCGAAAGATGAATTGTGAGTTAGAGAATGAGAATCAGTGTTGAAAAAGTTTTTTTTACTTAAAAGTGAGTTTATGATATAATTGTTTGTAATGGTGGTTAATGTGTAGGGGTGTTATTCGGGTTAACCCGATCCTAATAAGGAAATTTCGGGTCGGGTCCAGTCGGGTTTTTATCAAGAAAAATTGACCCTAACCCGACCCTAATAAGGATTCGGGTTTTCGGGTTCGGGTCTCAGTTGGGTCGGGTTTAAGTCGGGTCGAATAATTCGGGTCCGGGTTTGGGATGCATAAAGAAATACACGCACACATACATATGCTCGTGGACGAAATTAATGTTCAATAACAAAAAGAAATCTTCATTTTCGTTTATGGTAGACTATAGTTAGAGAAAAAAAAATCACTTCATAAACATTCATGAAATGAAAAAGCATTTGCGGCGTGCAAGTTAAGAAAGTAAAAATAAGTAGCAGCACACTATTATTGATGGACTTTCTATTTGCATTTACAAAGCCCAAAACTAAAAATAAAAAGCCCAATAAAGGCTCAACCTACAATAGAAAAGAAAATATGACAGTAGGAAAAAGAAAGAAGGCAAAGTGACGGCTGTATAGTGATTGAATAGAGGGATGTGGGAATCTTCGAACAGAGATGGTAAAGAAATCTCGAACACAAGTTTCTAAAAACTCGAATACCAATCAGTTCAGGTGTAGTAATTTTATGTATTTTTGGACTTATTTTCGGGTTATTCGGGTCTAACCCGAACCCGCAATTTTTAATAAACCCAACCCTAACCCGACCCTATTAGTGATTTCGGGTGACTCGGGTCAACCCGATAGACCCGTTTTTCATGGACAACCCGACGAAACCCGACCCTATTAATGTGGTGTAAGTAGTCGTTATTTTTCACACCCCTATTAATGTGGTGTAAGTAGTCGTTATTTTAGAGTGTCTTCTAAACATGTCACGTTAAAAGTTCTCTTCATTTAGGTTTCATTTTTAAAACATATGAAAATATTATAAAAAGAATACATGATAATAAGGTGTTCACAAATGAGTCAAGATGCAGCTTCTTTGCATCCTAGGTTGCCATTTCAAATAACTTGTTATAAAGTCCAATATTCTATATTCAGAAAAAGAGAAAAAAAGAAAACATAAAGTATCCTTCCATTAATAAAGGAAAGCGACTAAAAAGCAGTTATGACAAGTATCGACAACTTATTGGTTGAATTTTAATTTTGACTAAGGTTGAACTAAAAATTCAGATGATTCATTGATGTAATCCTAAAATTGAACTTGAAATTGATATCCCGAGTCGATTAACAATTGAAATACACTTGGAATTTTCTTAATTCATATCAACTGAATGCCGATTTTGTTTCCTTGTTCTATTCCGCCTCCTAGACATCGATTTCCAATTGAATAAAAAGATTCATGTAATTGTTTTTCAGTTATCAACCTCTTACACGTCCTCTTCTAATCTGTATATTTAGCAAATAAATTGATTTTCATCCTATAAACACGATAGCGGTGAAAATTGCACAGAAAAGCATCAAACTTTGACTCGTTTGTCATTGTGTATAACCAACTTTGTTTTTTCGCAAAAAAAAACCATCAACTTTAGATACGTTGTCATTAATTGTATGTAAAAGTTAACTTGAAATATCGTTAAATATTGAAATATAATAATTATGTGAATTCTTTCAAAGATAAATGTCATATATGTGATATAACATATGTTTATCGTGGTATTTTGTCATTTTTTTTACATTTGGTCTCAATATTTGATGATATGAAAACATATTTTTCATTAAAAAAATTATTAAATATCAAAGAATTATTAACTTTTTCCCCTCTAAATCAATATATATGATGACAATATAACATATGTGACACCTAACTATGGAAAAAAAAACACAAATAAGTAAAATAAAAAACACAAACAAGATTTCAAGTTCAGTTTTCATACAATGACAACATATAAATAAAATTGGTTAAACACAATTAGGATTGGATCAAAGTTTGTTGTTTTTTTGCAATAATGTTGGTCAAACAACTATTGATTAGACAATGATTCATAAGGTACCCATTTTATATTTATTTACATAAGATGGATTTATTCCAACACCAACTTCCTGGTGAAATGCTTCAATGAGAAAATATTTTTCTTGAGCGTGGATTTTGTTTATACTTTTGTTTATGGTTTTGTCTTGTTCAAGTTTATCAAAAAAGGTTTTGTGCATACTTTTTGTGACGGAGACTTTCTTTTTGTTTATCTAGGAAATTTAGAATCTAGCTAGAAAACATGTTAAAACCTCAATTATAGAGAATCGGGTTATCTTCAAACCTCTTATTTTCTTCAAAAGCTAATTCAAAGTATGTGGAATGAAAACTCTACAACAATAGATGCATGTCTAATTTTTCTTTGCATTGTTTACAAACTGTCTATGTGTAATTAGGATATAATTTAAGATTATACTATGAATGCTTTCTTGGTATTGTGGTCTTATTGTAATTATCAAACATTGTTTTCTCGAGTTTAAAATAAGAAGATAAGAACAATCCGTTAAACAAAAATGAGATTGATGCAAATTTATGTCTTAAATAGGGGCTGTGAAAATGTGTTGTTTTAAACACCGGGATGAAAGGAAAAAAAAGGCTATAATATCCGGGATAAATAACTCTAATATTTATTATGGTAGTCCTCCTTTTTACCGGTTATTAACTTGGAAGAGATAAGTTGGAACAACTTATGAGACAAGGAAGATTAACTGAAGGTGTTATAAAGATAAATTTGGTTAAAAAATTGGTTTCTGTTGGGTTCAAAGCAAAGCTAGCGTTATTGAAGTTTTTTTGTTTCATTCCTTTCCAATGTAATTTCTTTAAATACAAAAGAAATTTGGTTTGCTTAATTAAGAGTATGAACACACTACCAGTGGAAGTTATAATAACGTAAACCAGTTTCATAGCAACATCTTAGCTGTTCCAGAAACTACTAAAACTTTTTCAATAGGAAAAGATGCTAAAATATTTTCCGGCTATGCCCAATTTGTGTCGAACATATTTTCCGTCTATGGATTATGTTTGACATACAAAAGATTTTTAAAATTTAATATCATATGAACATATATTTTTCATCTATTGAACACGTCATATTAAACACCTGTTATATTAAACACCATAAACCTACTTTTTAATACCATGGGTTATAATATTTAAAAATTGCCAAAATGGAATTTGCGTATATGTAGTTATGCGACTGTGTTACTATAAAAGAACTTATTATTTTGTTAATTACATAATTAATAGTGTTTTATTTCAAGAATATTATCTATTTGTAGACAACAAGCATAGATAGTTTATATTGATCTGAATGCTTAAATAGGTTTATCATGTTTAAAAAGCTGATATTGAAGGTCTAGAAAGGTGTTTGTTGATTTAAGTCATATATCTGATTATAAGTCAAAAAATGAGTCAAAGTAGTGATTTCGACCCGAGTATGATATAAAATGGTTAATAATAGAGTTGAGAGGATTTTGCAATTATATGATTTAAAAAAATTTAGTTTTTGATCAAAGGGTGTTAATATATAAAACTTTATTGAGTGGTTTTTTTTTTTTATAGATATGGCTTGTCTTAATGAAAAAAATGGAATAAGTGCTACAAACTATGAATATGAAATCACTATGGAGAGTATTAGAGTCATATAAACATCAATTATACATTTGATGTTATTCTTGTCGGGAATATTTATTTGATGTAACTTTAATTGCTTTTATACACCAACCAATTAAAATTAATCTAACTTTATTTGCTAATCTTCTTGTTTTTTTACATTTTACAGATTTCTATATGATTTTAGAATTTTTATTGGCCCATAAAATTTATAAAAGTTTATATTGTGTATTTTAGTAATATGTGCCAATAAGTAATCATTTTGATAATTATTAATTAACTTTATAAACTTTATATTTTTACTTAAAACTATTTTCATATCTAGTTATTATTTAATTAATATTTGTTAACTATAAGTCCGCTAACTAATTTAGCAAAAATTAAGATGTAGATACTTTAGTTAATAACGTTACCAAAAAAAAAAAAAAAAACTTAATAACGTAATCAAAAAAGTAAGCTAAAACGAAAACCAACAAATAATCGAAATGAATACGTATGTAATTTGTAAAATAGCGTAACCAAAAAAAGAAAGATAAAACGAAAATTTTGAAGGAAAAAAAAACTAAAAAAAAGGCTTAATATAATTAGATGACCTTCAATATTAAATTTAAACTCTTAGATCAAAATAATGATCTCATATAATATTATTATTAACTATTTTAATTTTAAAAATTAATTAATTTTAACCTTGTAACTTTAATATATATGTAAAAATAGTTTGACACCTTAGTAGTAGAATATGTGATTTTTAACATTCATATAAAATTGAAAATAATTGTGTTAGAAAAATAAAACAAGGAGATTGTCTTTTTTTTTCGTTAATAACTTTGAACAAAAACAGTTGAAAGAATTAATTGTTGAAAACCCTTAAAATTAGTTATATTAACAATAACAATATTAAATAAATAATTTAAAATCATATTAAATTAGTTAATTAAAAAAAGAAAAAAAAAAACAGTCCACTAATTCTTTACAAATTCTCATAAAAAAAAAAATGATGGCCCACTACTTCTTTACAAATTCCCAGAGTAATATCTTAATTTTGACCAGTTTCTTTATTTCATATAACTAGTTTATCTTCTTATCTTTTTTTAAGTAAACAACTGGTTTATCTTGATCATTAGTATTGAGACGTTCAGACTCATTTAAATAGTCGTTTGTTGTCTTCTAAACATTTTATGTGGTTACAGCATAATATATAGAATTCAATATATAGAAATCCAACCGTCCCTGTTTCAATTAATAACCTACTAACAAGCTACGCATTAATCATTAATCATATAATGCAATACATACCCAAATCCCTTCACTAGGAATGTCTTTATTAACCACGAAGAGTAGATAATATCCCGGGCGGTGCAATGGTACCTGAGGGTGGCATTGTCACTGAAACAGAAAATGTTGAACTAAGAGGATCAACTTTGACGGGATTCCAGATTCGAGTACAATCAGTCGTTGATTCATGGAATGAGTGGGTATTGAAAGATGGTGCAACCATTGTCACAAAAATATTAATTGGATCGAATTGGTTTGTTACGGTGACAGACATGGTATTTGTTTGCAATTGTCTGTGACCATAACACAGACCAAACCAATTCGATCCAATTAATGTTTTTGTGACAAATTAGCTTGTTCTTTTTTTTTTTCGTTTTCTGTTTTGAGCGCCAATTTCGATTAAGCGACAAACCAAATCGACGATTAGCAGCATAAATTTTGGGGCATCATCTAGGATGCTGGTATTTGTCGATTAAGCCCACAACCCACAACACAAGCAGGTATTTCTTTTTCCTGAATTAAATTGAATTACTTCATTTTCTTCATGGGTTTGTTTTAATTTTGCATAAAGTTGATAACTTGATCTGGGTTTTGTTTATATTTTATTAATTTTTATAAAAAAATTAATTAAGCTGCTGTTCTTGTGTTTTAGGTAATGGAATAATTGTTTTTAATTTTTGGAATTTTATGATTTAAAAATTGAGACTTGCCTTTGAATTTGAATAAATTACCCTAATTTCTTTCATGGGTTTATTTCATTTTTGTATAAAGTTGATAAATTGATCCGCTTTTTTTTTTTTTTAATCTTTAAAATAAGCTGATATTCAATAAAGATTGTTAATTTATTGTTTGTAGATGGAAATTACTTGATTTTCTTTCATGGGTTCATAATGTTCATTTTAGTTTTGCATATAATTGATAATTTGAACTCTTTTTATTAATTTTTGTTTATATATATAATATATAATCTGCTGTTCTTGTGTTTTAGTTAATTGAATAAATATTATAACTTTCTTGAACTTATATAGTTTTAAGTTGAGAATTGACCAAATTACTTCAATTTCTTTGATGGGTTCCTTTTTGTTTTGCAGAAATTTGATAATTTGAAGTGGATTTTGTTAATTTTCGATGACTTTCTATCGTATAAGACTGTGTTTATCGAGTTGTTGTTCTTGTGGATAGTTTGTGTTGATCTTCATCTTTTAAATTAGGGTGTTTGTTGATATTTTTCGTTGCACTATTTGAAGCCTAATTTGGAAGTTTAATCCTTGAGTAAATGTTATAGATAGAGTAGGTGTTTGATTGTAGCTGATTTTATTGAATAACACTTTTAGAAAATTTCCCTTTTCGGATGAATTCTGTCAAAGTTGCCAATCGTTGAAATTGGGCTAATTTGAAAAAAAGATGAAAACTTTCCATCCTTTTTTCATTATTATGAAAAGTTTAAGTTTATGTTTAGTTCAGTTTGGGATTTTCGAATCGCATTGAAGCAAGTTTAATCGACTTTTATGTATCTGTAATGTTTTGTGTATGAATTTGATTTAGTTGGTGATTCTATTTGTGCTTAAGAAATTTTGCTCCTCTGCATCTTTACCTTTTTTTTACTCACAATGATAGTTGTCGAAATCTGAAGTCGAATACAAACTGTTTTTCCTTGTCTTAACTTTTAATGAGAGGAAGAACAACAATTACACGGTTGTTTCTCGCATCTCATGTGTACTTCTTTATCTAAATACTCGGAAAAATAGGATTAATATCATACGGTGAACTAAGGAGTTTTATTTTGGTTTAGTGAATTAAATTTTAATTCATTTGGTGCAGGGGACAGTAATATAGTAATTATAAAATCTTCTCTTGTCCATTATGTGTTCCAGATATCAATTATTTGTTAATGGTAGAAATATACATATTGATCCATTAACTTGATAATGTGTCGATCTGGGTTATGTTTATATCGCTAATGGGTCAAATGGATTAAGCTAAAGGATTTAATCAGTGTATAAGAAAGGGGGTCAAACGAATTGAAAGTCATCCCCTAAAGTAGTATTCAAATGCATAAAAACCTCCTATATCACTTTCAAATGGGTCAAATTGATGTGTTTGCTTTGAAAAATGCAAGAAGGCATCGTTTTAGGTAAATTTTGTAGGTTGGGTTTTTCTGCATTATTGGTTTTATTAAAAGAAACTTATAGTATCAACGGCTTCGGTGTTGAAAGGTGTTGTTACTGTTGCAGCTCTCGATGCTGATGCACACCAATCTCTTGCTCAGGTTTCGCTTTTATTCCTTACACCTAAGGAACCAACCATATTTCCTAATTAAATGTATGACAATTGACAAGCGATGCACATCTAACGTTACTTCGCATGTTTACTTTCTGCAGGAATATGGTATCAAAGGATTTCCTACTATTAAGGTCTTTGTGCCTGGACAACCGCCCGTTGATTACCAAGGAGCTAGGGAAGCAAAACCAATTGCGGAATTTGCACTCAAACAGGTTATCTATCATATTTAAATTAACATTTCACATTTGGTTAAAGAACTGATATATTTCTCTATTCATTATAAGGAAATTAATAAGAATTGAATTAAAGAAACTCTTAGGATGCTCCTTAACTTTTAATAAGAATTTGTAGTAACACACACAATTGTTTTACAAACAAACCAAAACCCGACACTGAAAAGGCTGAAATGTAGATATTTATTTTGAAGTATTCATCGATGGGTTTCTTGTACATAGGTGAAGGCACTCCTTAAGGACAGATTAAGTGGAAAAACAACAACAACAACAGAAGGTTCAAGTGAAAAAAAATCAGAACCCAGTTTGTCAGTTGAATTGAATTCCAAGAATTTTGATGAATTGGTCGTTAAAAGCAAAGATCTCTGGATGGTAGAATTCTTTGCACCCTGGTATATATTCTTCTTACGAGTTATTATTTTTCTTATTCTGTTATATTTATAGTTTTCTAACTTTTATGTCTTCAATTTTCTTTTCTGACTGTTATAAAAAAATGACATATCTTACGACATAATATGTACCGCTGATACTTTTTTGGTGGATTTTTCTTAGCTCCGATGTATTTTGTGTAATACAAAACTCTTGCCAATTTTTGTTGAAGGTTTTCCATATGTTTATCTTCTTCAGGTGTGGTCACTGCAAGAAGCTTGCTCCCGAGTGGAAGAAGGCTGCAAAGAACTTGCAGGGGAAGGTGAAGCTTGGTCATGTCAACTGTGACGAGGACAAGGTAATTTTGGTTTTGGATTCTTATACTTCAACTAATATTACTTCTTATTATAAAGATATTATTGCTCTCTGTCTTTTACTGATGGATATGGTTTTCAGTCGTTAATGAGCAGGTATAAGGTGCAAGGTTTCCCCACCATTTTGGTGTTTGGTGCGGACAAAGATAGTCTAGTAAATTATGAAGGAGCAAGAAGCGCCTCAGGAATCGAGTCATTTGCCCTTGTTCAGCTAGAAACAAATGTTGCGCCTCCTGAAGTCACCGAGTTGACTAGCCCAGTGAGTTATTCAAATCTTTTGTTTCAGAAAGAATATGTAACGATAGCATTATAAATATGACTTTGAGATATAATATAATATTTCTTTCTAGGATGTATTGGAGGAGAAATGTGGTTCAGCAGCCATTTGTTTTGTCGCCTTCCTTCCCGACATTTTGGACTCCAAGGCAGAGGGAAGAAACAAGTATTTAGAGACGTTACTTTCTATTGCGGAAAAATTCAAAAGGAGTCCATACAGGTAAAGTATATAAATTGCATTTCTTTTCCCTTGAAAAAGTTTAGTGTTTGAGAATTTATTATGGGAGAAAATAGAATTGAATCGATTGAATTTTGTTACAGCTATGTATGGGCGGCTGCAGGTAAACAGCCAGAACTTGAGAAGCATGTTGGTGTTGGTGGTTACGGATATCCAGCTTTGATAGCTATGAACATAAAGAAAGCTGTATATGCCCCACTTCGAAGCGCATTTGAACGAGACCAAATCATGTATGTATTTTATTTGCCTTGCCCTCTCATTCTATCCTACAGTTATTAAACGAGACCAGAAACATTTTTCCATTTTGTTTTAAATAAATAGTAATATGGTAAAATGTATAATTAAGGTTAATTTTGCTCAAGCTAAATCCATTTTAGCTACTTTTATAGAATTGATGCATTAAATCCATTTTAGCTACTTTTATAGAATTGACGCATTATCATTTGAGGCAAAATATAAGCAAAAGCGACCCGTTTACGTATAATTGGTTTGACACGCCACCTCTATTTGTCAATGTGTGCATCAAATAAACTCATGACCCGTTTTTGAATGGACAGAGAGTTTGTGAAAACGGCTGGACTTGGAGGAAAGGGTACCCTGCCATTAGAAGGGACACCAACGGTCGTGAAAACAGAACCATGGGACGGTAAAGACGGAGAGATCATTGAAGAAGATGAATTCTCTCTTGAAGAACTTATGGGTGATGTAAGTGACGCTGAAGATGAATTGTGAGTTAGAGAATGAGAATCAGTGTTGAAAAAGTTTTTTTTACTTAAAAGTGAGTTTATGATTTAATTGTTTGTAATGGTGGTTAATGTGGTGTAAGTAGTCGTTATTTTAGAGTGTCTTCTAAACATGTCACGTTAAAAGTTCTCTTCATTTAGGTTTCATTTTTAAAACATATGAAAATATTATAAAAAGAATACATGATAATAAGGTGTTCACAAATGAGTCAAGATGCAGCTTCTTTGAGCTCGGCTCATTTTTAGGGTTTAGTATTTATAGTTCGTTTTAGATAAAAGTTTACACTCTTCTAATTATTGAAACATGAGATAAATGCAAGTGTTTTGAAGTTATAGTTAAGAGTTTATGGTATTGTATAGTTTATATTGTCAATTGTTGGATGACGAACAAGTTATATGCAAACATGCTCTATGATTGTGATCGTTTGCAACTAGAGGATTTTTGGACTTTTTGTTTGTATTTGTGGCATACGATACGACGTTTAAGTAGATTGTTTTTTGGTCTTTTTGTTATTAAGATTTATGTAGCATATATATGAATAAAAGTTAAAATCTTTTTGCCAAGGGTGTGTGTGTGTAGTTGAATGGACTATTTTAGTTAAAAGATCGTAATTACTTATGAGTTACGGAGTATTAGCTTTATGTAACAATAAAATATTAGAAAAGGTAGCTTGAAGTCCAAGAAAGTTATAGCATTTTATTGAAGCAAAGTTCAACAATGACAAAAGTTTTACCTTGCAAGTTGTAAAGTATTGGTAAATGAAGTGCAACAGTTGTAAGTACATTTTTATTTGTATCAAACTACATGAATGGAAATCCGTAACATAATTTTCAATGTGAGAAGTGAATTTCCAAAACGGTGAATTCTTTTTGAAACTTCCTGCTCGTCGGTTTGTTTCGTCACAAATATTCTAGACCTATTAACTATATACATAAATCTTAATCTCATTAGATTTTGTTAGTTGAGTATTGTGAGATTCAGAAGATTACGACCAAGGAATGCAATACAATAAACAAAATGAGTATTACTTTTACCCATATATACATCGTTTACTCTTTTATTAAAGCGTCAGCTCCCCAATTGAGTTAAAAACATAAAATGTCCCCCATTTATACGAAAGGCATTTATATATTCCGCCTTTTTCTATTCTAGTTCACCGTATCACATTCTACTTCAAATATTGATTAAGAAAATTTAGTTAATTTGAGACTTTTTACTACATTTAGTTTTGAGGTACTTATGCTATAAATTAATTACATCCTACTATTAACATATGTATTAAATTTTTACAATATACAAAAATGATATATTTCTTCTTTTCTTGAAAACAAAACTAAACAAAATTAACCGTTTGATAAGTTTGTCTACTGTTGCGTTGTCTGACTATATTAAATCAACATTATGACAACAACTTTTTTTGAACCATATAAGTGCATACAATGAAGGGCAAGATGCCATAACAGTATCCACACTAGACTTATTTGTCAAAGGTCAATTGTGGGTAATGCCACCACAACATAAGCACAAATTGGGTTATTCTATGAACAACACTCATTTAACTATCAGATTTGGGTCATTTCCACCAAACATATGATAAAAAAAAAGCTATTCAATCTAGGGGTATGTATGGTTTAGTTTTTAATCGAATAAACTGAAAACCAAATCGAACCGAAACCGATTTAAACCAAACCGATTATGAATCCGGGTTTCGGTGGAAACCGAAACCGAACTACAATTTGGTTCTTGGTTTGGTTCTCGGTTTTAGAATTTGAATTCGTTTTTAACCGAAACCGAATATATATTTAATATTTTTAAAAAATATTAATGTTTCTAATTATACAAATTATAGTCTATTACAAAATACTCGAAAAACATCTAACTCTCATCTATCCTCCTTTTAAATATGTCCGGACTCTAAACTTAGTCAATTGTGACCGGAATTACATCGTAGTTGATATATTGGTCCTTTGTTTGATTTGACAAACTGATTCATTACTTGATAGTTAACATATTAGTTATTTTATTATTTTATTTAGGCAGCCAACATATGTTTTTGTATTTTTCTTTGTTTAATTGGACTTTTATAATTAATGATTATAATTATCTCAATCACGATAGATGTATATCTCAAATGCATATTTCAAACTACTAGATAATTAGTAATTTTGTGTAATTCGAGTTTTTCGGTTAAAATCGAAAACCGAACCGAATTCAGATTCGGTTTTCGGTTTGTTTGGTTCGGTTTTTCATATGAATTCGGTTCTTGTTTCGATTCTCGGTTTAATTTTTTTTTTTTTTAAACCCGAAAGAACCGAACCATAGAACCGAAATAAACTGAGAACGGAACCGACAAACTCCCCTAATTCAATCAAAATGCATTAAAGTTTAATTTTAATAGTATATTTTAGGGAAAAAAATTTAATATACATTTCAAATTCTTCTTTCAAAATCTACTATGTAAATATGGAATGTCAGAAATAACATGTATGTTGACGTTAGCACCTTGAAGGGGTTGAAGCAAGATCGAATTTGTGGCTAGGATTGAGCTTTGGAAATCAACGTCGACGCAAAGCAATTATACATTGACACTCAAGCGTCAACGTCAATCATTACATGATGTCAGGATCGATATGGTTTATATAAACATAACCATACTTATACACATAGATCTAGATCTATAAAAGAAAGTTAGCAACGGATTAAACACTTTGATATTACAAGTTATGTGATTAAACAAATATTGTATATGAAAGACAATATGAACAATAATGAATATCAACAACATGCCTCGATGCATTAATCGATTAAGAATGACTAATAATCGTGTTTTTCTTAATTGGAAAGCCACACACCTTTTTAGTTATTGCGTTTATTGACTCCATACTATTGGAGGTAGTGGGCTCTTGTCCAATTTTGTTTGCATGCATTTTCACGTTTTCATTTTTATTTTTTGAGTTCTTAAACTCACTTGATTCTTATAAACATGAACCAATACTTGATTATTATTTATTACATCTTCATGTTTGATTAATGGTGTCAAAATATTTATGTCTAATAAAAATACAGTACAAATATTGAGTATAAGTTGGGTATACATATTAGGAAAAATGCCAAAAAAATGTAACATAAAATCCACATTTTAACATTTTAGGGTATGTAACAAAATTTGGAACCAAAAAGGATTAGAAAATCGAATTTGGAACCAAAAAGGATTATTTGCGAAAGTTAAGTTTTTAATTTGTTTTCAACATGTAAAACATTAAATATCGCGTCTCGTTTTTTTCTAAAAGTCACGAGGAATTAGAGAAAATCACATTTTCAAAAAGAGTTTTAATCATATCTTAAAAATTTAGGCTTGAAACTTCATTTTAACGATTAATAATTTTCGAAAATCCTTTTTTAAAACAAATAAGATTTTATAATCCCTTTTTAAAACAAATTAGATTTTATAATCCTTTTTTGAAACAAATTAGATTTTATAATCCTTTTTGGTTCTAAATTTTTTTACGTACCCCCAATTGTCAAAATTTGTATTTTATGTTACCTTTTCTGGCATTTTTCCCTACATATTATTAATTTTAGTTAGATTAATATAGTTTGAAGTTTAAAATAAATGTGAATTAATTACTTTTAGATATTAAATGTAAATGATAGATGAGTTGTCAAATTAGTAACTATTAATAAAGATCATTAAGAGTAATTTTGATAATTTGTTATTTAGTTTTTTAACTTTAATTCAAATGCTTTATAATATATATATATATATATATATATATATATATATATATATATATATATATATATATATATATATATATATATATAGATTACATTTGTATCTTTGCATCCTAGGTTGCCATTTCAAATAATAACTTACATACTACGTTGAATCTTGCAACTTAACTTGCTATAAAGTCCAATATTCCATATTCAGAAAAAGAGAAAAAAAGAAAACATGAAGTATCCTTCCATTAATAAAGGAAAGCGACTAAAAAGCAGTTATGACAAGTATCGACAACTTATTAGTTGAATTTTAATTTAACATTTCAGATGTAATTCTACCAAACTTAATCACATTCACCTCTTTTGATTTTTAATGTTTAAGCCTACATTTCTGAATGTTATTTATACCAACTAAATCACAACATATAATTTAACACATTGATGCACAATTTCAGGTTTAGATTCCAACCAACATACAAGAGCTTTCTGTCTCTTTTCGCACAAATTACATTTTGGTTTTCTTTTAAACACATTAATTCCTTTTCCAATTGAATCTCTATGAACAATCTCATTAGAAATTAACTCATTCCTGGTAATCACAGACAAATTCTTACTTTCAAAACAATAACATTTTTCATTCACACAATCATGCAACGGTTCAACATATACTACACATCCATCCACATTATTACAAACATTTAACTTTTCTATAATAGAATTACATGAACTAAAATCCTCAGAAATACAAATCTTACCGTCTCTATTAAACTCCTTCTCTTCTCTTAACACTTCTTCACATACTTTAA
The DNA here is from genome assembly GCA_910822075.1 of Senecio squalidus. Lineage (NCBI taxonomy): Eukaryota > Viridiplantae > Streptophyta > Magnoliopsida > Asterales > Asteraceae > Senecio > Senecio squalidus. The sequence goes on from CAJVGC010000582.1 coordinate 25,332,524, forward strand.
AGCAAACATTATCAAACTCCGGCGACTCTTATAAATTTTGACATGCTACAAAAGTATTCTTATCATTAGAACTAGTAGAATCATTCAAATCATGTTGAGACCTATCATTCTTACTGGTTAAATAATTTAAAACAGAGGCATTATCATCTAGTAATTTCAATTTCAACTCAACATTGGATTGCAACATCGTTTATCATCAAACTTATTTAACTTTGAAAGAGAACTTACAAATGATGTTGGTTCAGGTTTGATTGAATACTTATCATTGAAAGGTGGTGGTACATAAGTAAATCCAATACCAACTTTTGCTTTTTTAACAATTTGTTTATCAATTATACCATTTAAAGTCTTTGATGACATATTAAACTTATCAACCTAAATTGTTGCATTTTCCAAATCATGTTTTGCCCTTTTAAACATTTCAACAAATTTTCATGCTCTGTTTCCAACCTTCCCAGTTTACCCTTGTAAGCATCAACATCTTTCAATAGAAAATCAATTTTATCTTTGTAAACCTTGAGGCTAAACCTAATTTTTCTACGAAACATCTAACAACACCAGCCTCAATCTATTTGATCAGAATAGAGGTGTTTTTTCTCTTTACAAGGATCAATCTTGACCTTGAGGCTGAACAAAGGGGAACGATCTCAAGTGGTGAGATCGTTTGGTGTTTTCATAAAGAATAAATATGATGAAAACCACACCCCCTTTACAATGTCTAGGGATCTCTTTATATATAGAGTCTCCTGCGACTTACATAAGGAAACCTAGTTATATTAGGAGACTAATTCTTTTAGATCTTTATCTTGAAAAACAAGTCTTCCATAACCCTAGCCGTAGGAGTAACTGAGTTGCAGTAGTAACACCATCGTGCAGTAGTAAGTGGCTCTTGCAGCATTAACTAGATAACCTTGCAGTAGTAACTTCACCGTGCATTAGTAACTTCAATGTGCATTAGTAACTGGCTCTTGCAGTGGTAACTATGCAGTAGTAACTATGTTCTTGCAGTATTAACTGTGCGGTATTAACTGTGTAGTACTAACTGTGCAGTACTAACGGTGTTCCCTTGAACTGTGCAGTACTAACTGTTGTATGCAACGCAGCTCCAGAATAACAATCCCAACAATTTTATCCTAACAAGCATTTAGCCTTTACGGCGTAAAGTGTGTAACCATTACGGCGTAAATGGCATTTAGTCTTTACGGCGTAAAGGGTGTAACCTTTACGGTGTAAAGGCGGTCAGTAGATAAATTTAATTTTTAGGGTTTTTACATTTCATTTCTCAACCCTAGCCCCCTAACTGCTGGTTTCGAGTGGGGAAACCTCGTGGGGATGTAGAGGACGATTGGAGGTGTTTAGTGATGATTAGAAGGCTATCCAATCGTGTGTATTCGCTTCGTTATTCGATTTACCCAATTTCCTGATTGTGTTGTGATTCGTGTAAGGTATAATTCACGTTTTCATTTTGATTTTTTGAGTTCTTAAACTCACTTGATTCTTATAAACATGAACCAATACTGGATTATTATATATTACATCTTCATGTTTGATTAATGGTGTCAAAATATTTACGTCTAATAAAAATATAGTACAAATATTGAGTATAAGTTGGGTATACATGTTATTAATTTTAGTTAGATTAATATAGTTTGAAGTTTAAAATAAATGTGAATTAATTACTTTTAGATATTAAATGTAAATGATAGATGACTTGTCAAATTAGTAACTATTAATAAAGATCATTAAGGGTAATTTTGATAATTTGCTATTTAGTTTTTTAACTTTTTAATTCAAATGCTTTATAATATATATAGATATAGATTACATTTGTATCTTTGCATCCTAGGTTGCCATTTCAAATAATAACTTACATACTACGTTGAATCTTGCAACTTAACTTGTTATAAAGTCCAATATTCCATATTCAGAAAAAGAGAAAAAAAGAAAACATAAAGTATCCTTCCATTAATAAAGGAAAGCGACTAAAAAGCAGTTATGACAAGTATCGACAACTTATTGGTTGAATTTTAATTTTGACTAAGGTTGAACTTAAAATTTTGAGGATTCATTGATGTAATCCTAAAATTGAACTTGAAATTGATATCCCGAGTCGATTAACAATTGAAATACACTTGGAATTTTCTTAATTCATATCAACTGAATGCCGATTTTGTTTCCTTCTTCTATTCCGCCTCCTAGACATCGATTTCCAATTGAATAAAAAGATTCATGCAATTGTTTTTCAGTTATCAACCTCTTACACGTCCTCTTCTAATCTGTATATTTAGCAAATAAATTGATTTTCATCCTATAAACACGATAGCGGTGAAAATTGCACAGAAAAGCATCAAACTTTGACTCGTTTGTCATTGTGTATAACCAGCTTTGTTTTTTCGCAAAAAACCATCAACTTTAGATACGTTGTCATTAATTGTATGTAAAAGTTAACTAGAAATATCGTTAAATATTGAAATATAATAATTATGTGAATTCTTTCAAAGATAAATGTCATATATGTGATATAACATATGTTTATCGTGGTATTTTGTCATTTTTTTTACATTTGGTCTCAATAATTGATGATACGAAAACATATTTTTCATTAAAAAAATTATTAAATATCAAAGAATTATTAACTTTTTCCCCTCTAAATCAATGTATATGATGACAATATAACATATGTGACACCTAACTATGGAAAAAAAACACAAATAAGTAAAATAAAAAACACAAACAAGATTTCAAGTTCAGTTTTCATACAATGACAACGTATAAATAAAATTGGTTAAACACAATTAGGATTGGATCAAAGTTTGTTGTTTTTTTGCAATAATGTTGGTCAAACAACTATTGATTAGACAATGGTTCATAAGGTACCCATTTTATATTTATTTACATAAGATAGATTTATTCCAACACCAACATAGTTTTAGCGTGGATTTTTTTTATACTTTTGTTTATGGTTTTGTCTTGTTCAAGTTTATCAAAAAAGGTTTTGTGCATACTTTTTGTGACGGAGACTTTCTTTTTGTTTATCTAGGAAATTTAGAATCTAGCTAGAAAACATGTTAAAACCTCAATTATAGAGAATCGGGTTATCTTCAAACCTCTTATTTTCTTCAAAAGCTAATTCAAAGTATGTGGAATGAAAACTCTACAACAATAGATGCATGTCTAATTTTTCTTTGCATTGTTTAAAAACTGCCTATGTGTAATTAGGATATAATTTAAGATTATACTATGAATGCTTTCTTGGTATTGTGGTCTTATTGTAATTATCAAACATTGTTTTCTCGAGTTTAAAATAAGAAGATAAGAACAATCCGTTAAACAAAAATGAGATTGCTGCAAATTTATGTCTTAAGTAGGGGCTGTGAAAATGTGTTGTTTTAAACACCGGGATGAAAGAAAAAAAAGGCTATAATATCCGGGATAAATAACTCTAATATTTATTATGGTAGTCCTCCTTTTTACGGGTTATTAACTTGGAAGAGATAAGTTGGAACAACTTATGAGACAAGGAAGATTAACAGAAGATAAATTAATAAATTAATGCTGCCTATAAAATCTTGTCTAGGACTGAGATTAAGGAGGTTAGCCTTGATGACATTGGTGTGGCTAATATTAGCACCCAACAAGAAATGGATGAACAATGTTGTTGTATGATGGGTTGACCTGTTATGGCAGGTCTATGTCTATGTCTATGTCTCGAATGATTGTAAGTGCCTAAGTTACTCTATAATATGATTCCATGTTCTATCTTTCTAGAGGTTGGAAAAATGGACGGGTTGAGAAGGTTAGACCATTTTCAGAAGAGCAAAAAAAAAAGTAGTAGTAGATATGAACAACAGGTTGTCGTCGTAACTACTAATTACCTGCTATACCAACTAAATTTGTTAAAAAGACATTAACGAACGCAGTCCTAACTTGAATAAATAACGTCTTAACTTAGTTTGGTTTGTGCAGTTAATGTGAAGGGACTGAAAGTGTCAAGTAATGAAAGATTGGTGCTGTTTTTCTATTGAAGTTGAAGCTTATGAAGTTAAAGGTTACAAGTGCTGTTCATGGAATATATGGAGGACCAGAAGTGTAATATTTTGTCTATAAATATACCCTTATAATTTAGGGTTAGGGTTAGTCAAAATTATACTCTTGTGCAGTCTTTTGTCTCTCTCGATATGGATCATGAAGTCCTTGTATTGGTTGAATTCAGGTAAGTTACCTCTAGGACATGATGAAAACTTATCTGAATTACCAATACAAGGACTTCATGATCCATGAGGATCAGCAAGTTTTCAGAGTCTGATTGAATTGGGAGGTTCCAGGTGTACAACCCACAAGACAAGCAGGTATTTCTTTTTCCTGAATTAAATTGAATTACTTCATTTTCTTCATGGGTTTGTTTTAATTTTGCATAAAGTTGATAACTTGATCTGGGTTTTGTTTATATTTTATTAATTTTTATAAAAAAAATTAATTAAGCTGCTGTTCTTGTGTTTTAGGTAATGGAATAATTGTTTTTAATTTTTGTAATTTTATGATTTAAAAATTGAGACTTGCCTTTGAATTTGAATAAATTACCCTAATTTCTTTCATGGGTTTATTTCATTTTTGCATAAAGTTGATAAATTGATCCGCTTTTTTTTTTTTTAATCTTTAAAATAAGCTGATATTCAATAAAGATTGTTAATTTATTGTTTGTAGATGGAAATTACTTGATTTTCTTTCATGGGTTCATAATGTTCATTTTAGTTTTGCATATAATTGATAATTTGAACTCTTTTTATTAATTTTTGTTTATATATATAATATATAATCTGCTGTTCTTGTGTTTTAGTTAATTGAATAAATATTATAACTTTCTTGAACTTATATAGTTTTAAGTTGAGAATTGACCAAATTACTTCAATTTCTTTGATGGGTTCCTTTTTGTTTTGCAGAAATTTGATAATTTGAAGTGGATTTTGTTAATTTTCGATGACTTTCTATCGTATAAGACTGTGTTTATCGAGTTGCTGTTCTTGTGGATAGTTTGTGTTGATCTTCATCTTTTAAATTAGGGTGTTTGTTGATATTTTTCGTTGCACTATTTGAAGCCTAATTTGGAAGTTTAATCCTTGAGTAAATGTTATAGATAGAGTAGGTGTTTGATTGTAGCTGATTTTATTGAATAACACTTTTAGAAAATTTCCCTTTTCGGATGAATTCTGTCAAAGTTGCCAATCGTTGAAATTGGGCTAATTTGAAAAAAGTTGAAAACTTTCCATCCTTTTTTCATTATTATGAAAAGTTTAAGTTTATGTTTAGTTCAGTTTGGGATTTTCGAATCGCATTGAAGCAAGTTTAATCGACTTTTATGTATCTGTAATGTTTTGTGTATGAATTTGATTTAGTTGGTGATTCTATTTGTGCTTAAGAAATTTTGCTCCTCTGCATCTTTACCTTTTTTTTACTCACAATGATAGTTGTCGAAATCTGAAGTCGAATACAAACTGTTTTTCCTTGTCTTAACTTTTAATGAGAGGAAGAACAACAATTACACGGTTGTTTCTCGCATCTCATGTGTACTTCTTTATCTAAATACTCGGAAAAATAGGATTAATATCATACGGTGAACTAAGGAGTTTTATTTTGGTTTAGTGAATTAAATTTTAATTCATTTGGTGCAGGGGACAGTAATATAGTAATTATAAAATCTTCTCTTGTCCATTATGTGTTCCAGATATCAATTATTTGTTAATGGTAGAAATATACATATTGATCCATTAACTTGATAATGTGTCGATCTGGGTTATGTTTATATCGCTAATGGGTCAAATGGATTAAGCTAAAGGATTTAATCAGTGTATAAGAAAGGGGGTCAAACGAATTGAAAGTCATCCCCTAAAGTAGTATTCAAATGCATAAAAACCTCCTATATCACTTTCAAATGGGTCAAATTGATGTGTTTGCTTTGAAAAATGCAAGAAGGCATCGTTTTAGGTAAATTTTGTAGGTTGGGTTTTTCTGCATTATTGGTTTTATTAAAAGAAACTTATAGTATCAACGGCTTCGGTGTTGAAAGGTGTTGTTACTGTTGCAGCTCTCGATGCTGATGCACACCAATCTCTTGCTCAGGTTTCGCTTTTATTCCTTACACCTAAGGAACCAACCATATTTCCTAATTAAATGTATGACAATTGACAAGCGATGCACATCTAACGTTACTTCGCATGTTTACTTTCTGCAGGAATATGGTATCAAAGGATTTCCTACTATTAAGGTCTTTGTGCCTGGACAACCGCCCGTTGATTACCAAGGAGCTAGGGAAGCAAAACCAATTGCGGAATTTGCACTCAAACAGGTTATCTATCATATTTAAATTAACATTTCACATTTGGTTAAAGAACTGATATATTTCTCTATTCATTATAAGGAAATTAATAAGAATTGAATTAAAGAAACTCTTAGGATGCTCCTTAACTTTTAATAAGAATTTGTAGTAACACACACAATTGTTTTACAAACAAACCAAAACCCGACACTGAAAAGGCTGAAATGTAGATATTTATTTTGAAGTATTCATCGATGGGTTTCTTGTACATAGGTGAAGGCACTCCTTAAGGACAGATTAAGTGGAAAAACAACAACAACAACAGAAGGTTCAAGTGAAAAAAAATCAGAACCCAGTTTGTCAGTTGAATTGAATTCCAAGAATTTTGATGAATTGGTCGTTAAAAGCAAAGATCTCTGGATGGTAGAATTCTTTGCACCCTGGTATATATTCTTCTTACGAGTTATTATTTTTCTTATTCTGTTATATTTATAGTTTTCTAACTTTTATGTCTTCAATTTTCTTTTCTGACTGTTATAAAAAAATGACATATCTTACGACATAATATGTACCGATGATACTTTTTTGGTGGATTTTTCTTAGCTCCGATGTATTTTGTGTAATACAAAACTCTTGCCAATTTTTGTTGAAGGTTTTCCATATGTTTATCTTCTTCAGGTGTGGTCACTGCAAGAAGCTTGCTCCCGAGTGGAAGAAGGCTGCAAAGAATTTGCAGGGGAAGGTGAAGCTTGGTCATGTCAACTGTGACGAGGACAAGGTAATTTTGGTTTTGGATTCTTATACTTCAACTAATATTACTTGTTATTATAAAGATATTATCGCTCTCTTATCTTTTACTAATGTATTATGGTTTTCAGTCGTTAATGAGCAGGTATAAGGTGCAAGGTTTCCCCACCATTTTGGTGTTTGGTGCAGACAAAGATAGTCCAGTAAATTATGAAGGAGCAAGAAGTGCCTCAGGAATCGAGTCATTTGCCTTTGTTCAGCTAGAAACAAATGTCGCTCCTCCTGAAGTCACCGAGTTGACTAGCCCAGTGAGTTCTTCAAATCTTTTGTTTCTGAAAGAACATGTAACGATAGCATTATAAGTATGACTTTGAAATATAATATAATATTTCTTTCTAGGATGTATTGGAAGAGAAATGTGGTTCAGCAGCCATTTGTTTTGTCGCCTTCCTTCCCGACATTTTGGACTCCAAGGCAGAGGGAAGAAACACTTATTTAGAGACGTTACTTTCTATTGCCGAAAAAGATGAATTGTGAGTTAGAGAATGAGAATCGGTGTTGAAGAAGTTTTTTTACTTAAAAGTGAGTTTATGATTTAATTGTTTGTAATGGTGGTTAATGTGGTGTAAGTAGTCGTTATTTTAGAGTGTCTTCTAAACATGTCACGTTAAAAGTTCTGTTCATTTAGGTTTCATTTTAAAACATATGAAAATATTTAAGAATACATGATAATAAGGTGTTCACAAATGAGTCAAGAAGCAGCTTCTTTGAGCTCGGCTCATTTGGCAATTACTCGGATTAAGCTTGACACGAGCTTATTTTTGAAAATTGGCTTGATATGTAGTTAGGGGCTTGGTGGTCAAAGTTAGGGGCGGAATTGGGCCCAACTATATTTTTTTATTTTCACAATATAAAAAATAATTATATTTATTTTAATTTGTAGTTTTATCAATATAAAAATCAACTCTCATATTGCAGCAATGAGAATAATGAAAATTTATTTACTTCATAAATACTCTTTCCTTTCCTTTCAATAAAAAAATTTATGACTTCGTTCCATTCATCAAGAAGCCAATAAAATGTTAATTAAACTCCTAAATATCTTAAATATACTCGATACTTAATTGCTAGTTATGTATATAACATACATACGAATAATATAAATGTTTGAGAGAGTATATTTAGATCACTTTACACATAAAATCTATATATTAGATAAACCAAGTTCTTTTTGTCACTTGTCATTATCATATTCTTCTTCATCAATATTTTACCGTCTTTTTATTTACACTTAAACCCCTTAAAGTTTTGATAAATGATTTTGTTTTTTTTAACCATTTTCATTGTTTAGATAATTCGTAATTATTAACGGATCTATGTTTATTGAGTAGTTTATTTATTCATTTTTATTTTACCATTTTCATTGTTTAGATTTTCATAATTATTATCGTATTTATGTTTATTGAATATTAGATTATTGCCAAGCGATAGCGAGAGTAAGTATAAATAAAAATTCAATCGTAAACTTGATGTTTATTAACACGTTCTTTTAAATTATTATGAGAATACAATATTACCCGTATAATAACAAATATACATTTATTTTTATACACATGTTGTTTATGGTTATAATAAATATATACATTTATGTTTATACACATATATTAATATTTTGTATTAAAGGATTTTAGAATAATAATAATAAGGTAAATCATAGTCCAATAAGAGACATATGTTTTTTATTGTAATAATGGTAAAAAATTGAAGGAAGAATGCAATTATGTTTTGTAAGAGGGTGTAAAATGAAAAAAAAAAATATTTGATGACATCATCAATTTCATCTAACGGTTGAAATCAAAGTATCTAACTTATCAAATGGACCTTATTTCGTCATATGACATTTAAGGACATTCTTTTATTATATATTAAAAATAAAAATAAAAATAGAAATAGAAATATCACAAAATATTTAATAAATATGTTATAATATGTTTTTAAAATAACCCATATTATAATATGGGTAAATAACTTAGTATATTAAAGAAATCAAGAGTTTTTCTTCTTCTAATATTAAGGAAATCAAGAGTTTTAATATTGGCATGCACATAAATAGAAAATATTGAAGCAGTACTTCTAAAATTGCTCGAACAACCTAAAAAATTTTAAAAGTGAAGAGAATAAATTCGTTAACCTTTTGGGTTAACAAAATTTTATTAAAATCGGTCGTTGACACTTTTTGGTAAAACATGCGATCCGTTTCGTTTAAAGCCGGTCTAAATATGGGATCTATATAAATGCATCACTATCATGACTTTTGGCAAATGTGATAGAAATTAGTAAGAACCTTTAATTTAAAATTTGAAACTACCGAAATTTCCGAGTTAACCATCTATGTCTTGCATGATTGTGTAAATTTAGTACAAATACCACGATGAAGAAAAATTAAATGTGGGGTAAATTTTGTTTGATCTATTTTTTTATTATCTAGTGTAGCTTACAGGTTATCAGTTTATTTAAAGTAATTATTAATTTGTACTGCTTATATAATAAGTTATTTCATATTACAAGTTACTAATAATACATAATGGACTTTATATTTTAAATTATAAAAAAAATAAGATCTTCCGTTAATTGTCACACTTTTATATTGCTTTTCCAAATAATAATAACATAAAAAGACCTACCAAAGTAGCCTAACCCTTGTGTAATAAACAAGGGTCTTTTTTATAGTAACATACGTGCATGTAGTAATTCTTCATATACATAGTTCAATTTTAGGAGCTGTTTCAAAAGGAAATTGTGTTTCCCAAGCATATAGGAAGTGCAAGCTCGATCCGGGACTTATAAAGTTACCACCATTGGTGATGCACAAGTCATCTTGTTTTAAAAGGACCGCAGGATCAGTTGGTAAGTGCGATTCAAAGCCTTTACAATCAAATTTTAATTTCAGTGCACAAACAAGAAATCGGGTCTCGATTGTTACATTCCACACTTGCGGCACACACGTCGGCTCCTGATAAATTGTGATGTTGTATCCTCCATCGCCATAAAAACAATTAACTGCTCAATTACACATGATATGTCAACCAAGATAAGATACATACATATAATATTAACCTATGTTAGAATTAGAATGAATGAATATGTACCTATGCTCATAAGATAAATGAAGATTAGCAAATAAAAGTGTTTACTGATGGTTGCCATAGGATGATGGTAAAGTCTTTCAATTAGTCGAGACTCTAAATAATTCACTTGTTAATACAAAAGATTTCCGAACTACCTAGTCCGACCTGAACAAAACCTAGTCTGACTTGAAGTCCGTTTCCTTTGACTAACACTCAATGTTCTTGAATCCGAATTACCTGCACTAAGAGAAAACACCTGGTTGAGCGGGGTTGGACCCCTGATTCAACTCGGGCGTGAGAATAAGTAACTTGGTTCGGACTAAAACGTATAAATTGTATAGCTAGAATGAAAAAAGATCCCTTACCTTTACCCTTTACCCTGATATATATAGGGGATATTTTGGGTAATAGACGGCTCCATGACCCTTACTCCCTTTATGCATTGGTTAAGAGGGTGTTCCTTCGTCTGAACACCTTTTCCTGCTCTTTTTGTCGTATCTGTTTTGTCTTTTCTTTCCTTTGTCGTTTCTGTCCGAACCAGGAGACTCTAAACACCTGGTTCGGTCTTAGACCCGAACCAGGGGTTTAGTCCCTACGTCGACAACTCCCCCAAGTCTAGCATTATATTAGAAGAAGTCGATATAATGCTGGACTTAAAAGTTCTGCCGATCTCGATTTATCCTTGCTGTTGTTTCGGTAACTTCGTTCATCGTCTTTCGATTTGTTACTTCCTTCGACTCCACGTGTCCATCTCAGATGGCTTGAACGGTTCCAGATGTCATTACCTTATTACACGTGGCTGATCCTGGTATCTCGAACGATGCCAGCTGCATTCCATTCATCCCCGTGTCATCCACGCGTCACACATACGTCACACCTTTTCCAAAGCCACGCGCGTCCCTTGAGGTGCCTGCCACCTGCCTATAAATAGGGGCATTCCTTCTTCATTTATTTCCTACTTTTCCTCCGAACCTCTGTCAAATTTTCTCCAGATCTACTCTTACTCCGGTATTCTTTCCTCTTCTTGATATAATGGCCAAGGAATCGAAGGAGAACCTGAAAGAGATGTTTAACACCATGCCCGCTGAAGACCTTCCTGCATTCTGTAAGACCTATCACATTGATAATTCCTACGGCGCTGTTATTCCCGGAGCAAATGACACTATCAGAGACGCTCCTCCGGGCAAAATCGGTGTCTATTGCGCGTGGTTCGAATACTCGAACCTTCGGTTGCCCTTCTCTCGCTTCTATCTCGACGTGATCCAATATTTCAAAGGCCATGTGTCTCAGATGAACCCCCTAGGGGCAAATAAGATCACGAACTTCGAGATTGCCTTCAACAAAGCTCCCGATCTACTAACTTTTCGCTATTTTTATAAAGTCGGATTAAATGGAGATTGGCTTACTGTCGACAAGCGACGAGGTGCTCCCGCGTGTATCGACCGGTATCTTTCGTCTTTGAAAAACTGGAAGAATCGTTTCTTCTTTGTCAATGCTTCGGTGGCTCCTATTCGTATGAGGTGGTGTGTGAGGGGTGATGTTCTTACTGACCCGGAGCCCAACAAGGATGATTTGGATTTCGAGCTTGCTATGGACTTGCAGACTCATCCGATCAGAGCCCGTTCTTATCCGGAAAGATTATTGGTTTTAACCGGGCTAAGTCGGAACTGGAATCGCCCTCAGGCTCGCCCCTGTTTGAGGTTTGAAGATAAAGGTTTGTTCTTGTTCTCCTTCTTTGCGCGTATATGTGTGTTCATGTTTTATTGTGGGCTAACTCTTATTGCTTCGTGGTACAACATTGCCTCTTCTATCTTTTTTGGAGATGAAGAGCAGGGATGGTGTTGTACTTGGTTCGGCTCCCCTTGCCGCAGGTGCTCCCAGCTTTTTAACTACGACTCTAGATCGTGTTGTCCTGCCGAATGAGAACATTCCAGCACCTTATACTGATGCCGAAGCAAAGGCTATTCCCAGGCCTCGAAAACCAAGGAGCAGCATGCTTCAAGTTCAGCTCCTTCTCCTTCAGCTAAAGAGCCCAGCCCTGATACTGAAGAACTCTTTGCTGTTTCCGATGAGGGTGGTTCGGAAGGGTATGGGCTATCCTCCGAGTCCGATGAATCGTCTTCCTCCGAGACTGCCAAGTCAGAGGATCCTAAGTATTTTGAGAATCGCCCCTCCTACTCCGAAAGATCGTGTCCTCCTACCCCCAGGGGTGCCACTAATTCCGAAGTGGAGAGGATTATGGAAGAGGGTGGCTACTCTCATGAGGGTGAGGTTGATCAACCTCCTAAGTCTTCGAAACAGAAATCAGTACTTTCAGAGGGACCTGGTGCTGGTTCATCCGACACTGATCCGAAAGATGGGAAGATTTTGGAGACTCCTGTTCCGTCTCCCTTGAAAAAGAATGTTGAGGGCTCAAAGGCCTCTCCTGTGGTTATCTCCAGCAAGTCCTCCTCCGAGGCAAAGAAGTCAGTTGTGTCCAAGAAACCCTCCGCTTCAGTTGGGAAAACACCTAGTCCTTTGAAGTCTAGCAAAGGAAAATCTCCACTCATCAAGGACCCTCAGTATGCCACCCACTGAAAGAAAACCATACCTGCCAAGGGTCCTTCAAGCAAAACTATTAATCCGAAGGAGAAAGAACCGAAAGATAAGGAGCCGATCCTCGACACGCCGGACCTCAATGGCGTTGAGCCTTCAATTGCTATGAAGAAATTTCAACCGCGGTTCAGTCAAGTCTACAACCGTTCTCTATACACCGATGCTGGTACCTGCCGTGACTTGTTGGATACTTTAACCACCCCTGCCGAAGTTATTCGCCTGGATAATACAAACAACTATGCTTTGGCTTGATCAGTTGGTAGCTCAGCTTCTAGTCATTGCACCTGAAGTACGATCTAGGTGGCTTATTTCTGAGGATGAGATCCGGGACCAGACTCGATTGGTAAAGGCTCTTGAAAGAAACGTCGCTTTGAGCAACCAACGAGCTGATGGGCTTCAGGTTCGGTTAGATGAAGAGAAGAAGGGGCTTAATGATCAGATAGCCCACCTCCGTCAAGAAGTAGAGGAGCTGAAGAAAGCTCGGACTTCCAGCGTCGAGTCTTCTTCTCTAAATGATGATGCGGTCCGGGCTTTAGGCGAACTAAACATCACTCACAGCCGGACTGTGAAAGATTTGAAAGAGCAGATTAGCACCTTGTCTTCCGATCTCTTGGCTGCCGAAGCCCGAAATTCCCAGGCAATAGAAGCTATGGTTCGAGAAAGGGAACGTCTTCAGGAGTTAGAATCCCGTGTTGCAGAGTTAGAGTCTATCAATACTACCCTTCAAGAAGATCGGACCTGGTTGATAAAACATGTGGCGGAAGGCCTTCTTAAGAGCAAGGATTTTGCGGATGCCAGCTCCAGCGTTAATGTGGCTTATTATCGTTCGGGGTGTCATGATGGTGTAGTTGCCGGATACAAGTTGCATCGGTTGGGGCAAAGGATCACACAATCTCCCTTTCATGATCCTTCTACTGAAGCTGCTCTTACCGCAGCAAAAGAAGCCTTTCAGCAGACTCATTATTCGTATTTGGACGCTCTAGCTGCTACCGACACTCAAACGCTTGAAGCTTTCCAGGCTGTGAAACCTACCTTGCCTGCTCCGGAGTCTCCCGAAACAGAAATCCCTGAATCAGAAAACCCTTGACTTGTTAGTTTGTTAATGTATGCTTATGTTTGAAGTAGAGGCACAATTTTCAGCTATTTTTGTATTGTGACATTGGGGTTTAAGTCCCCCCTTTTTAATGACAGTGCCCTTTATGTTTTCATGTGTTGTGTTTGTATTATTAGTTTTTGCCTTGAATTGTATGTTATCATCGAACCAAGTGGTTCGGTATTACCTCGAATCGTCATTCGGAATTACACTTTTCTGGTGTACTTAGCTGCTAAGTCAAGCCGTGTTATTTTCCTCGGATTTTGATCCGGCATATGATCAACAAGCATAATTAACGAATCAAATGCGTTGTGTTATAAGAAAAATCAACCATTCATTCTTTTCAATGGTACAAATTACCTCGGGAAAAACCCGGCATTACAAACTATCACTTGTTACTTCCAAAATAGACAAAGAACATACACCTTTGGATCATCAAGACTTTACTTGGCATAAAGAAAATACAACGTTCTTTCTCCTCGGGGAAAACCCCGGTATTACATGTAACACTTCCTTAGATTCATTTCATTCCAGGTTCGAGGAATCAAGGTTCCATCTAGGTGCTTCAACTTGTATGAACCATTTCCGTTATTCTGCACCACCTGATACGGTCCTTCCCATTTTGGACCCAGCTTACCCTCATCTTCCTGTCGGCTTGCCTCGTTTTTCCGGAACACAAACTCCCCTTCTTTGAAACTGGTCTTTCGGACTCTCTTATTGTAATACTGCTCAATCTTCTTCTTGTATCGGGCTTCCCGAACATGAGCTGCTTCCCTTCTCTCTTCTGCCAACATCAGATTGATTCGCAGCTCTGCTTCATTATCTACGTCACTCCGTTGCACGTTCCTATAAGTGGGCATTCCTATTTCTGGTGGTATGACCGCTTCCGAACCATAGGTCAAGCTGAATGGTGTTTCTTGAGTGCTCGTCTTCTTTGTGGTTCGATGTGCCCATAGGACGTTTGGTATCTGGTCCACCCAGTTGTGCTCGTACCTTCCCAAACGCGTCTTGATCCCTTCCACCAAGCTACGATTGATTCGTTCCACCTGCCCATTAGCTTGAGGATGTGCCACAGATGTATTTACTTGCTTGATCTGCATTTGCTCACACCATCCTTTGAAAGGTTCGTCCACAAACTGTTTACCATTATCCGTCACCACTTCTCCTGGTAATCCGAACCTGCACACCACATTTTCCCAGAAAAACTTTAACACCTGAGCCCCCGTGATTCGTGCTAAAGGCTTTGCTTCGACCCACTTGGTGAAATAATCCACTGCTACCAACAAAAACTTAACTTTCCCTGGTCCTTCTGGAAATGGTCCCACTATGTCCATTCCCCATTTGAAGAAGGGCCATGGAGCCGTTACCGATATCATGTCACTCTTTGGTAGTTTGGGGATCGGTGCATGTATTTGGCATGAGTCACATTTTCTTATTTCGTGGTATGCATCTTGATGCATCGTGGGCCAGTAATATCCTAGATTCATTATCTTTGCTACTACCGCCCTTGGTCCTGCATGCATTCCACAAGATCCTTCGTGCACCTCCCTTATCACATAATTAGCTTGCAAAGGCCCCACGCACCGGAGTAATGGTGCTAAGTAATTCCTTCGGAATAGCACTCCTTCCACCATGGTGTATTGAGTGGCCTTCATTCGAATCTTCCTTGCTTCTACTACATCTTCCGGCAATGTGTCCCTAGCAAGATACTCCACTAGGGGTGTCATCCATGTAGCTCCTTCTTCCTCAACGATAACATTTACTTCCACCCCTTCATCGATGGACCTTTTTTCAATCGCCTCCAGAAAGATGTTGCTAGCCAAGGTTTCCAAGGTCGACCCAGCTATAGACGCCACCTTACTGAACACATCTGCTCTCTTGTTCTTGCTTCTTGGTATTTGTTTAATTTTGCAAGAGTCGAATTCCTTCATGAGAATTGTCACCTTGTCCCTGTACCTTCTCATTCGATCATCCTTTGCCCCATACTCCTCATTCACTTGGCTTGCCACAAGCTTTGAATCGACATAGATTCGCAACCTTCCCACCTTCATGTCTTTAGCTAACCTTAACCCAACTAAAACTCCTTCGTACTCTGCTTCGTTATTGGAACTCTGAAATTTCAGACGGATAGCATAGGCAAACTCCTCCTTCTCCTGACTAATTAGGATGATCCCTACTCCGGCACCTTCCTTGCTAGCTGCCCCGTCTGTGTATAATTTCCAGGTGGTTCCTTTGATTCTCTTTCTTTTTCCCAGCACCGTTGTAGGTTCGGCCAATGCTATTCCTTGATCCGGGATTTCATTCAGGAAATCTGCCAACACTTGCCCCTTTGCTGCCATTTTCGGGGCATACTCTATGTCATGGCCTCCCAACTCAATCGCCCATTTTGCTATTCTTCCCGCCATCTCCGGACGAGTGAGTATTTGCTTCAGTGGCTGGTCCGTGATCACCTGTATCTTATGCGCTTGGAAATATCTCCCTAGCCGCCTTGATGTGAATAAAAGTGCTAAAGAGAGTTTTTCCAAGGAATTATAGTTGAGTTCAGCCCCTTGTAACACCTTACTGATGAAATAAATGGGCAACTGCTTCTTCTCCCTTTCGACCAACAACATGGCACTCACCACCTCCCCGTTTGTTGCCAAGTAGACCAACAAAGTTTCTCCCTTTCGTGGTGCTGTTAAGTATGGAAGGGCTACTACGTATTTTTTCATGTCTTGGAAGGCCTTATCTGCCTCCTCCGTCCATTTGAAATCCTTCTTATTCATACACTGCTTTAACGTTTTGAAGAAAGGTAGCGCTCTTTCAGCTGATTTTGAAAGGTATCTCCCTAGTGCTACTATCTTCCCGTTCAAACTTTGTACTTCCTGCAATGTCTTTGGTGCCGCCATATTAGTAATCGCCCGTACCTTATCCGGATGGATCCTGATGCTTTGTGGCATGATAATATGACCTAAAAACTTACCCTCTTCCATCCCAAATGAACACTTCTTGGGATTTAACTTCATATTTACTTTCCGTAGCACCCCAAATATCTCTTGGATATCCCTCAACATTACTTCTTCGGTTTCACTCTTAATCACTAGGTCATCCACATACGCCTCCATATTTCGACCTATGTGAGCTTTGAACACCTTGTCTATGAGTCTCTGATACGTAGCTCCAGCATTCTTAAGCCCGAATGGCATCTTTTTGTAACAGAATACCCCTTGATCGGTGTGGAAAGCGGTCTTATCTTCATCCTCCCGAGCCATCTGTATCTGGTGATATCCCTTGTATGCATCCAGAAAACACTTGTATCGGAACCCTACCAATGAATCGACCTTTAGATCTATCTCCGGTAAAGGGTATGCATCTTTAGGGCATGCACTATTCAGGTCTTTAAAATCTACACACATCCTCCATGTCTTGTCTCCTTTGGGGACCATGACTGGGTTTGCCACCCACGTTCGGTACCTGACCTCCCGAAGTATCCCCGCCTTAACCAGTTGATCAACTTCTTCACATGCTGCCCTACTTCGTTCCGGTGCTAAAACTCTCTTCTTCTGTACCACAGGTTCGGAAGTTTTGTAAACGCTTAAGCGATGTTCTGCTATCTCCCTTGGTACCCCCGTCATATCCTCCGGTCTCCATGCAAATACTTCTCGATTTTGCTTCAACATTGCTACCAATCTTCTCTTGGCTTCCTCCTATAGAGCTTTTCCAATGGTTATCATCTGATCCGGAAAATGGGGGTTGATTTGGACCTGCTCCTCTAGGGTTTTGCTTTCTTCTACCGTTAGCTTATGTACCTGATGGCAACCTCGACTTCCCTCAGAGGTGATGGTAGCTATTCCTCCGGGCGTAGGAAACTTCATCATTCCATGTACAGTGGACGCTACTGCCCCCAATTTCTTTAATCCCGGTCTTCCCAAAATGCAGTTATAGGGAGATGTAGCTGCCACTACCAAAAAATTCATACACACCGTCCGGATCTTATCACCCTCGGCCAGTTGTACCGGTAAACATATCTCTCCTATGGAAGATTTGGTTTGTCCTGCAAACCCTACCAATGGCACCTCTTTTACTTTCATCCTTCGCTTTAATGCCGGATCCAACTCTCGAAAACACTGCTCAAACATAATCTCTGAAGCACTTCCATCATCTACATAGATCCGGTGAATCAGGTGGTCCGCTACATGAGCCTTGATAAGCATTGGATCATCAGTAGGATTTATAGCGTTCAGTGGAGGAAATGCTATGACTTGGTTCATCCAGTCCTTCGACACCTCTTTCTCTGATTCGGCTCCCTGACCAACCCCATTCGTTGCTCGGATCATATGAATTTACCTTGCTTTCCCCTTAGGATTTTTGTCATTTCTTCCTTGCTTGTTTCCTCCTCGTATATCCCGAACCAAATGGTTCAGCTTTCCTGTTTGGACTGCGTCTTCTATTTGTTTCTTCAACGCATAGCAATCATTTGTGGCATGCCCCCTATCCATGTGGAAATCACAATACCTATCCAAATTTCCCTTTTCCGGAGTTCCCGGAAGGGTTCCTGGCGGTGGCTTTATTAAGTTGATACCTCTTTCCGTATTCATGATCTGCATCGGCGTTTTCAGTAAGTCGGTAAAGTGAACACTCCTCCTGCTATCCCCTGGTCCCGAGATAGGATTATTTCTTGGGGAAATGGGGGACATGGGGAATTTCCCTCCATATCTTTGGGTTCTATTGGGTGAGCCGAAGGACCTCTTTCCTTGCACCGACCTGGGTGTTGGCACTCCTGCTCCTTTCCATGACGATCCGGAATTGCTCGTCATTCGTCCTCCTAGCTCTTCCGTTCGTCCCGATGCTTCTTTTCCCTTGATGAATTCCTTCACCCTTATCATCATTTCTTCCACCGTAGTCGGGACTCTAGCATTGAATGACTCTATCAGCGTAGGGGGTTTGATACCCTCCATAAATCCTGAGACTTTCATGGTCTCCGAAGCTCCTTTTACTTGCAGCATTTCCTTCTTCCACCTTTCCACAAACTCCCTGAATCCCTCTCCATCTCTCTGCTTTGTTTTATGCACATCTGTTGGCCCTTTCACATACTTGCGCTGCTGTGTGA